>CAIGQZ010001108.1:3156812-3198801 GCA_903798205.1 Danio tinwini
CAGGTACATAGATTTCAAAATGGATATTACACATTTCAGAGATGAACATTTTAAGAATCACTTAAAGATAGCTCATCCAAATATTAAGATTCTGCCATTTACTGACCTTCAGCTAACTGTAAACCTGTAAGTTTCGTTCTGCTCAAAATGAAAATATTTTAAAAGATGTTTTTAACCAACCAGTCGATGGCAGCCTCTAACTTCCAAACTATGTTTTTCAACTATGAAAGTCAATAGACAGCATAAATAGCTGTTAGTTTGATAGCTGTTGGTTTATGAAAATGATTGATAATATCTTCTTGTGTGTTTGTTAACAGAAAAAAATAAACTCACATAAGAGTAAAATATATGTGGTCAGAGTAAGTAAATAATAAAATAATTGTGAACCATCTTTTTCAACCTCAACCTCTCAATCTGTGTATATTTTAAGTGAACTGATTTAAAAGATTCGACTCACTGCGATGATTAAGTATCCTGACCACTGCTCAAAACAAAATTATATCTACACAATAATGTAATAACACCCATTTGCTTCAGATTTAAACACAATGTGTAACGTTACCGTAGGCAATTTAACGCTAACTAATAATATCAGAAAGGTTTCTGCCAAACAGGCGAGGATCCTATTACGTTACCTCAAAATATTTTCTGTCACTTTCCACTGAGCTATTTGGTTTAATTGTTTACTATGTATTATTTCATTTTATTATTATGTACGGTATATTACACATAACGTTATAATAAGTCAGATACACCCCAGCAGTTTCACAAACATCAGCTGCTTCAAAGTCTATGAAAATAACGCAAAAACACAGGGAATTTTAAATCCGCAATACGTCTAAAATGTTAGTGACAAGTGTTAATTTACTTTAAAAATAGCAGAAATACAAATATAAAAGAGTGAAGTACCTCTAAACTGCTGTCTCTGCGGTGATGTTGTCATCTCATGTGCGAGGAAATTTGTTGCGTCATTTAAAAGCGACTCGTTCAGCCGGTACAGGCATACACACAGTCCGCCATGTTGTTGAGGGCAAGTGAGGACGTTAGAAACCTTTTAACATTTTTTCTGAACGTAAAATAACGTTATTAAATCTGTTGCTATGAATAATCATATTTTGTATAGCATATAGAAACGTACACTTATATTTAACATCCATCAAAAACTATTGTAGGCTATCATTTAGCCTATAAGCTAACTTTATTCCTCATTAAGAGATTCAATTCCACATTAAAAAACGTTACGTAGTTTAACAGAGAGATATCGCTAAGCATTTTCTGACGAAATTTATTTATAATTATTATTAAAGTATTCCCTTTTTAAGTATTAAGAAAATGATAACAAAATCAGTTGGTGTTGAAACCAAAGTTTATAATGTAACAGTTGTTTAACTAATGCAAATACATTTTCAGTGCTGTTTTTTGGCTATCATAAATACATTCTGTATGTTATGGTATGTATAGCTGCTGACAAGCATGGCTTGACAAATACCCTCCCAACATATGATTTCACACTATATTATGTTTCATGCACAGGTGGTCTTACTGAAATATTCTGCCATCCTCAAAGCAACCACACTGGCACATGGTAACAGTGCTTTTAATGTACCAATGACACACCCCAATCACAAAACAAATGAACATAACTTTTGCATATAAACCTGCCATTCAACAGAATTCAGAATTAAGATTTTATTTAGAAGTAAACAGAAAGAAAAAAATGCACAATGTTTTTTATTGAATTCTGAATTAATTTATGGAGGAAACACTGAAAAACTGCATATTATTTTTATTTTATTGGAGTAAACATAAAAAAAATTCCAGGCTGTTTATGTTTTATTATTTATTTTATTATCTTTTGGTGTTATATTATTATTTGTTTACTTTAATTATTTATTAGGAAGTGATAAAAAAGTCCTTGCAGATAACTTTAATTTAATTTCCATTGTCTGAACGTTTTGTTTAAATGAGAAAACCTATAATACATTTACATGCATACATCGACAGAAACACATAATACACTGAGTAATTTAGAATATTAAAAAGTTGTTTGTCTTAATTCACTTAATTCAAAGCCCTATGAAGACCTGCTGCTTATAACCGTTACTGTATATGACAGTTTACACCCATTGCAGCATATAGGAATTTGTGACAGCCTTCAAAAAGATGATCACCTTTCACATTAGCGCTTCTCAACACATATTAGCATGATTTGTTGCTTCACTCATTATCCTCATCACAGGCATTTTACATATAGATTTTCAAATCGACTGCTGTCAGGGAGGTTAATATGCAGCTCCTATTACGTTTCTGAACTGTACCGTGGATGGTTAAAATAATTTGTACAGATGAGTGTCATTCTTTTAATGCCATTGTGCTTAGTAACAACAACTGATATGGGCTGTAGTAAACAACACCTATAGGCAGCGAACAAAAACATTCTAAAAATGTTTGCTCTAATGTTTCACTTACATCATTGAAATGTAATTTCGGAATGACGTTTTAAAAAGTGATCCTCAAAGTGGGGGGTCGTGTCCCCCCTGGGGATTGTGGGACAAAGAGAGGGGGTCACTTCCCTGGTAGCAAAGTATTCTGGCCCAGATTTGGCATAAAGCTAGCACAGCAGTATGGAGCCAGATCCATCTTAAAAATAACACAATACATTTCCACAATATAATTCATACATCCACAACACAATTCTCATTTAAAAAATCAAATTTTTAAGCGTAAAACGCGATTTGTAAATATACATATCCAGTTTGTAAATTCATAACACAAATTGAAAGATACACAAATCCAATTTGCAACCTCACAAAAAGATTCAGAAATACACAAATCCAACTTGTAAATTCAAAAACTGATTTAAAAATACACAATTCCAATGTGTACATTTAAAACACTATTCGTAAATACACAAATCCAACTTGTAAATTCAAAACATGATTCAAAAATACACAAAACCAATTTGTAAATTCCGAACACTATTCAAAAATTCACAAATCCAATTCGTAACTTTAAAACACTATTCGTGAATACACAAATCCAACTTGTAAATTCAAAACCTGATTCTAAAATACACTCATCCAATTTGTAAATTCAAAACACGATTTATAAATACAAAACCAAATTTGTACATTTAAAATTCATTTATTTTATTTTTGGCTTAGTCCCTTTATTAATCCGAGGTCGCCACAGCGGAATGAACCACCAACTTATCCAGCACATGTTTTACACAGCAGATGCCCTTCCAGCTGCAACCCATCTCTGGGAAACATCCATACACACTCATTCACACTCATACACTACGGACAATTTTAGCCTACCCAATTCACCTGTACTGCATGTCTTTGGACTGTAGGGGAAACCGGAGCACCCAGAGGAAACCCACACGAACGCAGGGAGAACATGCAAACTCTACACAGAAACACCAACTGACCCAGCCGAGGCTCGAACCAGCAACCTTTTTGCTGTGAGGCGACAGCACTACCTACTGCGCCACTCCGTCACCCTAAATTTAAAATACAATTTAAGATGCAGTCGTGGAACACCAACATATTTGGCCCAGTTCAGCCCAAGTTAATTTGGCCCAGATATGGTCCATGTTTTTCCCTTGTATGGAAGTCCAATCATGTACTGTAATTCACTGCGGCATATGGGCCAAGCAAAAGCTGATTGTGTGGGCCAGATCTGGGCCAGAGAAATTTTGCTATGTGGTTTGGTGATTTCCAAAAATCATTAAAAAAACATGCAAATAAAAAGCCATCAGCCTTTTGATTTTTTTGCGACCCCTGGGGCGATTATGTTATATTAAAGACACAAAACATGGATTTTATGGCACCAGGTTAAAATTCTGACACCTTATATACAGTAAACACCCAAGTAACATTTTACAAAGGCGGCTTTTAGAATTGTGCAGAATGTTTTTTTTTACCTTATTAAAGCCCAAATATGTACAACCCCAAATCAGAAAAAATTTATAATAATTGCAATACAGGTTTATTTTGAAAAAAAATTATAATAATAATAAAATAAAAAAAAATTATGATAAACACATTAAATAATTAATATTTTATTAAATAAATAATAGTTTTGTCTGCAATGAAATACATGTCAAAGTAAATTTAGAAATCACTACCTTCTTTTTTATTTGCGTTTTCCATACTGCCAAAACTTTCTGATTTGGGGTTGTAAGAAATTAAATGAAATTTCTATTTTTTAAAGAATGTTTTTTCATAACCTTACCAGAACTTTCCTGTTTTATACTGTAAAAAAACTTGCTGTTTAAAATTTTTGAGTAATATAAGTTATATCAATCAAACTGACAAAAAATATTAAGTACCTCTTTTTACTTTTCATAATTTAAAAGATTTAGTTGTAACCTGATTAACGTATAAAATACGTTAAAGCAACATTTCCAGAATGACGCGTCACACCGCAATTCATGCTTCACACTTTATATGTAAGATACACATTTCAGTAATAATGGCAGACTCATTACCTCAGACAAACACAGAGCACCCAAACACTACAGTGCTTTTTAATTCTCTTCATAAATAAAAACTTGTATCGGAACCGCAACAATGGTTTGTCCATTTGTCATCAGCGCATTGAAATTGGTGAAGGAAACAACTAACTACCACTTTTCACCTGCTTTTAGATGCAATATGTGAACAGACTTGGGTTGGGTTTTGTCATCACTACCTCAGGTCAGAATAACACACGCGAAAATGAGTGCTGTGATGAGCAGAAGAGGTTGTAAACAAATAAGGATAAAAGGATGTCACCAGAGTGGCTTTTTGGTTTCTTTTCTTGTGCATTCCAGTCACTAGCTCCCCATCTAAAAGAGTTTTTAGCATAGTGGGTTATATAGTCATTCAACTTCACAATTTGTAATGTTGCAATATGTATTTCAATAATGATGACTAGTTCCTTTACTTGAAAGCTCAGATTTGATTATCATAATTTGTTTTGTTTACAGAGTTTGAAGTTTACTGTATCATTATTCACACCTTACAGATGTTGATCTACCTTAAAGTTTGCTTTGATTGTTCAGTGTTTACCATTGCACACACTTTGTAACATTTTATTTATCAAGTTTAAGAGTTTTAACACTCTTTAACACTTTAGTTTTTTTATTATAAGACAGACTAGATAGTATTATTATTTTTTTACTATTAAAACTATTTACCTTAGTAATGTTGGGTAATTGAAATAAAGTGGTTAAATGAATAAAAAAATTATAATATTCCTAAATGGATTGTAAAAAAATTCAATAATTATCAACACTGAATGATATAAAACATGATATTATGATCTTTTTTTTTTTTTGCTGTATCGCCCAGCCCTGTTTACTTGATTTCTTAATGTTCTCTGAATGTTCAAAACCTCAATTTTGAAACCTGTTTTTAGCTATACAAAAGTAAGGAAACATTAAATTTTATCATTTTTAAAAAAATTAACATTCTCTGATCATGCTGAAAACTTGAAAAAATATATATAATAATGTCCAACTAAGCTGTTTCAGAAAAAACTTCCATGAACAATTTATGTTCTTGCACTAACTTATTGGAAATATTAAATATGAGACATCTCAGAAAAAAATAACATTCAGAGAAAGAAAAAGACACAACAAGACGATATTTCGTACAATTTTAATTTTTCCTGTAACCTCAAACCAATTTGCATTTCTCAGTTTTTTTCTTTTTGCATTCTTTTGTTTTGAAACTCAATCCTTATTCTTTCTAGACATTGATGCATATTCTCCTCCAATATTTCACCTATATCCTTCTTCACACCTACCTCTAACCTTTGCAACATAACTTTATCATCACTTCAGTGTCATTCAGACATCACTGATCAAGTGAGCAGTTAATGCTTATGATTGAACATCGGCTATTACAGGAATATTCGACTTTCAAATGTCATCTTATGACATCATTTGACTCCTTACATCATTAGGCACGAAACACACAAAACAAACAAAACCAACATAAAGCACATAACAAACAAAAACATTTTGCGTTATGTATTTCACATACTTATTTTGCTTAAAAAATACCTTTAAGTAAACTTGTCAGTGAATTGAAACACTCCGAATGCATATTTGTATCAATTCAAAGAAAGTGCCACATCAAACATTTTCAAAAGTCAGCTTAACGGACTGGCCAGCAGCTCCAACAGCTGAAATAATCAACAAATTCACAAACATGAGTTATTAAAAACAAACTATATGCATCAAAAAAGAGACAGGGATAAAACAGGATCCAAATGTATTGACTGGTATTCAACGATTCAGAATAATGTCAGTTGTGGCAAAGTTCCTTTAAGGCAAGTCATTTCACTCGGCGGTCATCTTTGAAAGGCTTCTCGAGCAGTATGTTCGGGCATTTTGTTTTAATGGGGAAACATCAAATTCTCCAAAATTGCTGGCCAAGAGATTAAATTTCATATTAGGAATCACCAATAAGATTAAACAACAACAAATGTCTAATAGTTTCATTTCTAAATGTTCGAATCTCACAAAATCTGCAGAAATTCACGTCTGGTGCAAGCCCCTCCCCCGGAGAATCATCAGTCTATAGCGTTCAACGATTGACTCCTGTACTAGAAGGCAGAGCTTCATTCACCATATTAACTGTTATGCTGTGTTTACACCAGACGCGGCACGCACGAATAAATCACCCTATTCACAGGTAAATAGACGCGTGAACATTTTGAGTGTACTCGTTTCATTCGAGTGTCAAATTCACTTCACAATAGATGCGGATCTGCGTCATGGTCAGGGCTTCTGTCTGCCCGGTGACTCTAGCTTTGTTTCTAAATGGCTAACATGGATTTTATTGAGAGAATAGCTGTGCTTCATGTTATTTAAGAAGGCTAAAATAGCATGTATTCGTTTGGCGCTGCATGTCGAAGTCTACTACATATTTTCAGAGGTGCACCTAGCTCAGTTCATCAACTTCTCCAGAAACTATATCTGGATGATGGAAGCTTTCAGCGGTGCTTCCGACTTAGCCAAGCCCATTTTGATCAGCTGTTATCCTGTGTCAGCAAGAGGATTTCCCCTCGGAACACCAACAACAGGCACTATGTCATAATCACGCCCCTATGAGAGAAAGCTCGCGATTCGTTAACACGGCGTGAATGTTCAGATTTTCCAACTTTGACGTGCAAAACGCTTAACCCACATCACTTCATTCGCGCGGCCTCATTCGTGCGAATCGTGACGCAGGAAGTCTATTCACGTCTTTACATTGGCTTAACATGTAAATCACTCGCGCTTGATGCTTTATCCGCGTCTGGTGTGAACGCACCATTACACTTTTCCCCATTCAAAACTATACGAGTGATATGTCTTGTGTTTTCTATAGTTTTGGTTGTAAAGAATGTTTACAATGTTTATTGTTAAGATTATGAAAACGTACTGCAGTATTTTACGTATTATCAAATCCATGAAAATTTCCATTCCAAAAAAAGTTTATTCGACTTTTAAAATGGTTTTTTTCCACACTAAAAAAAACTAAATCTGAAATATCCTTTTGGGAACCAGAGATTGTTATTCCAAAGAAAAAAAGTAAGAAAGGTCAAATTTTTATAGGATCAATACTATTTAATTTCACATAATTCCAAACATTTTATACTGTTTTTAATGGGGGTCGCCCATATATTTTAATAATTATGTTTAAATTAATCAAATACTGTACATTTAGGAATATCACAGGGATAAGACACAGAATATACTGTAATAAATTTCAGATTGCATTTTGAAATGCAAAAAAAACCCTGCAAAACTCTGATAGTAAATCAATAGTTCAAATAGTTTACAATATTATTCAGCACATTCAGAATATTCTTGAAATTAAGGACATTTTGACTTGATGCTAAACAGTTCCATTCCAAACAGATCCTATAGATTGAAAAATACATGAAATCCCTTCCAATATATTTCATTTCTTCCCCTGAAATCAATTCACCTGACATTGACTCATTATCACTGCTGCCACAAGCTAAAACTCCAATACCAGATCAAAACGACTTGGTAAACACATTCTCATACACACACAAACTCACTGGTATCGTGAGATAATAGAGGAATATAACCATCCCCTAAAACCCCAAATTCACCACATCATATATCACCATAATGGTGGCCTATTCAATACCAGCGCAAAAACAACAGCAAAAGCACAAAAAATTACAATATAAAACTGTAAATCATTAAGCTCTCAAGGAAGAGTGTTGAGAATCAAGGCCAGGAAAAGGTCATCAGTCAAGGAATGATGAATATCAAGACAAATTTCATGTGTTTTACATTATAGAGAATCTGTTTAAAACCAACAAATAACAATTTACCAACATAGGTGCCTAGTTATAATATAGCAAGGCTTTTTATTAAATTGGTCAGCATTGGATATATAGCTAAACTCACACATCTGTGATTTGGTTCATTGGTAAAACTGTAATTTAAGTACAATGTAAAATGAGTACAATTACATTTTTGCAGCTCATCGTTTTTGGAGAGAAAAATGCAGACAATTGGGCCAGAATGTATTTTTTTATGTGTCGAGTCCCTGTGTTCAAGCACTATCAAATGGAATATGTTGAAAGGCATATATAAACTGTGCAAGTGGCACATAAAAAGTTGACATTGGGCATAACATTCACATATTGTTATACACTCTTACAATGTAAGATTTTTTTTAGTATTTAAAACATTTTTAAACCCTTTTTAAAATCCAAATAAACTTTTTTACCATTGTAAAGAAACTTTAGTGCATTTGAAAGGTTCCATGGATTTAAAAGTTCTTCATAGAAAGTCATTGTTATTAGTGCCACAATTGAAAAAACTGGCAGGCAAAAATTTACTGTCTGCTACTGACCACCAATTCACAGACTGAGTGTTTTCTCATTTTTTTGGCCAAAAAGGCAGATAACTATAGTGCAATAACATGCAGCATTACTAACCGAGGAGGAGACATGCTTGGGCTGTGCTTCAACAGAATTCCTTCATAGAAAGAACAGCCAGAAAGAAAAAATTGTGCTGAAAGGTAGCATCATTTACCCACAACAATCTATGGTACCTATAACTGTCAGTGCTGTTGTCTGCTTTTTTATACAGTTTCAAGAGTTCACACTGATGATTGATAATAAAGCTTGTTTGGCATGCTGTCCCGGGAGAGAGCCCTGAGCTTGTAAGATCCTCGAGCCCTGGGCTCCCTCCCATTTGCAGGGCGAGAGGGGAGTTTGAGCTCAGGTAGATCTCGATAAACTCCCCCGGCTTATTCTAGCTGAATGGTGGAAAAGAATGACTGAGGAGAGGAGTGCTTGCTTAGAGCTTGACTATGGTATTAATTTGGAGTGTTCAATTAACTTAGGGTGCGTGTTATTTGGACTGTGGGAGGAAACCGGGGAACCCGGGGAAAACCCACGCAAGCACGGGAAGAACAAGCGAAAACTCCGCACAAAAATACCGACTGATTTAGTAGGGACTTAAACCAGCGGCATTCTTGCTGTGAGGCAACAGTGCTAATCACTGGGCCACCGTGTCGCCCATCTAAAAAGGAGGGAAAGTAGAGGTGGTGGTGGGGGGGTCTTCAAGACGAAGATATTGAGATAAGAAAACTCTGGTTATTTATAGTAAATTAGGAGTCGTCTGATTGGATAATCAATCATGGGTTGATGCAGGACAGCTGAGAACAATCATAAGCACGTGATCCTCTCGAAATCTGTTTATACATAAACTTCACTTCTATTTTATTTTGCAGGTTGCAATTAAAGAATAAATTGAATTACAAAGTCAAAGTATAAATAGCAGAAGTGAACGAATAGATTTTCCCTACCAGCAAATATGAATCTAAGCAAGACAAACCGACACCAAATTTAAAAGCAGACACCTACAGTATGTGCTGTAACGCCATCCCCTATGACTATAAAATGCTGAGGAATATCCACAAGATAGATGTAAATATTGCAGAATTGGGGCTCAGGCAGGGACGTGAAGGTTTTAAATAACTAAAATATGGCTGCAGGTGCAGAATAGTGTCCACAGTTTACAGTTTGTGATCATATCTCTGTTTCGTTCTGTTGATATGTGATCTAAATATTCATAGCTTGATGGAAAGTGACTGGTTTGTGCTGCGTTTCTACAGAAATCCCAGTGTAGCTGCCATTACAGCTTATTGTATTTTGTTTTTTGCCAGAATTGGTCTCCGCACAGGTCAAGTGACTTGTGAACATATTTATTGCCTGATTTCATCTAATTGCTAGCTAGATGTCGTTCTCTATAATCAGACTGATTTCACGAGCAAATGTAAGTATTTTACATTTAGTCAGTTTAGTGGCGAGTTCAGTCGTATGAAAATGTACGATTTTAGAAAGGAACCGAACCCAACCGTCACTGGGGGATGAGAAAATTGCACTAAATTGTACGAATCAGATTGTATGAATTCCTACGAATTAGCCACTAAATCAAAAAGTTATGAATTGCCGTGAGATTGTGTTGCTTTAACATATTTCACTGACATCATTCTGAAGGTGCTTAAAGTGTTTTTTCTTTTTCTTTTTAACAATAACCAATACAGTAAATGTGCAGAAATAAAAAATATATATATCCTGAAAAACCCATCCACTTTCGCAAAAAGTTAAGAAAAGCATATTTCTAAAACAAAACAAGATCACTTTTACAAAAACAAAAGCAGATAATGGGCAAACACAAGGAATTGTGCAATGTCATGATGAAGATAATAAAGAAGATCCCACAATAAACTAAATAAATTCACCAAACTCCGCGAAAAGAAGATGTCACGTGGTTCCTGTGTAAAAATAAAACAAAACATTGACATTAAAAACTGAATTTCACCACAGCGACGCAAACACAGCAAACAGGTTAGTTACTCAAGCCACACTCAAAACCAAGCATGATCTTCAAGTGTCTCTAAAACCATCCACTGCTTGCTAATAGCTGGATTACAGGCCATTAAAATATTGCATTTGAGGTGTCTCACGTTACCCCCCAGCGCCGCCCGATCGCACGTTGGCTGATTTGTTTGTATAACACCCCTTAGCCAAAGCTTCTGGCCCACCTCTGGGTCTTTCCCTTTAACATAAGGCTGTCCTATAAAAAGGTGACCTGCCTGCGGCCTAAGTGTCTTGATATCCCGCAGCAGCTGCCACAACACTGTATCAGCGCAAACACATACCTTAAACTGGCTGACCTTTCTCTCTTCCCACTGCTATGCCAACAATGCCACACCTCTTCCCTTCAGCCCACGCAGACGCCACGCCACCCGCCGCTCTTTATACCACTATAGTCCATACCATACGCATACAGTAGCTCTTGAGAAAATAGAACAGTAGGCATGGATTTTGAGGACGCTATTTTACAACTGGAGCAGGAGGTGTTAACGTAGCATCATATTTATTTATAATCATATAAACAAATCTGTGTTCAGTCATAGTAGCGTTACTGTGAAGCATTTAGCTGCTTAAAAACCATATATATATGAAAAATCTGTGTAAATAGGAAGTTTCTGCAGCCTTTTATTTCAGTATGATGACGAATTTATTACTCAAACAGAATATTGAGTAGGGGGTGGGGTTTATTCTTGCGATCACACCTTGTAGTGGTGTGGCTAAGCATATTTCACTCAAACTGCCATTCTTGAGGGGAAGCAATTAAAAAATTTTTATTAAAGTACTTATTTTTCCTAGTGGATTAACTTGCACATATTACCTCAACAATATGTGGTAGCAAAATAAACATTATAAGTTTTGAGTTTGTGCAAAGACATTAAGGGTAAAATTGTGTATTTTTCAGCAGCACATGGTCAGTAAATGTCTGGATGTCACACAAGCAATGCTGAGAACAAACATGTAAATCTGCAAATAAACATGCAAATTAAAAAATGTCAGCAGTGAGAAAACAACAGTTGTCACAAAAGATGTTGATGTTCACATGAGGAGTTTTTTCAGGCAAAATGAAAAAGAAATAATTTGCAAAATGGCTAAGGAGATAGTCTTTTCGAATTTACACTTGGTATATATAAAATCACATGATCATCCTCTAGAAATATAATAATAATAATAATAATAATAATAATAATAATAATAATAATAATTATTATAATTATTATTATTATTAATTAACTTAAAAAATTGCGGTCTGAAGTAATTATTATTATTAAAAATATGGTTATGCTTTTATTTGTGAAAACTCTGTTTCTTGGGTGATATAAGAGACCCTGTTGCATTGCACTCAACTCTTAAAAATAAAATAAAAATTGTTATGATAAAAATGATGTAGATAAAGATATATAAAAATTGATAAGCTCATCTAGAAATTCTGAATCCACAGATCCTCACAGAAACAGCTCGTAACAGGCCACTTGCCATTGGTTGTTTGAAAGTGTTCGTTGGTTAAATTTTACTTTTTCAGAAACAAACTTCAAATGAACTTTGAGAAGATTCACACTACTAGATTGTGTACTGGGGCCTTTAGATGAACTAATTCATAAGACTAAAATAGTCTAAACTAATAAACATAATATTTCAAAAACAATTTTTATAAATATATTTTAATTCCTAACCTGAAAATGAGGAACAGCATAATGACAAATCCTATGCATTAGAATGATGTGAATGATCATGCTAAATTATCTTGCACTGTCTTGCATTTTTGAAGAAATTTAAAGGTAATGATGATTTACGTCCACAGGTGTGATCCAATTTTTACTTACGAAAAAAAAACTAGAACTTTCTTTAGCTTATGAGAATCTAAAAGCATCAGTTCACCCACATATTACAATTTTGTTAGCATGTACTCACCATCATGTCATTCCAAACTTGTATTCTTTATGCTTCTACAGAACACACACACACACACACACACACACACACACACACACACACACACACACACACACACACACACACACACACACACACACACACACACACACACACACACACACACAAAGATATCAAAAATTGTCCTTATTTTTCTGTTTTAGAGAAAGTTAGAAACTTGTAACCATTGACTTCCATTGTATTTGTTTTTTTTTTGCTATGAAAGTAAATGTTTACTGGTTTCCAACATTTTTCACAATATCTTCTTTTGTGTTCAACAGAAGAAGAAAAAACTTGAGGTTTAATCATGTTTGTAAACATTCAGGATGAGCGCACAGGGAGGTGGCAGAAAAAAAACGTGAGCCCTAGCATTTACAGCGAGGGAATGACATCCGATGCGGTACAGAGTTTGTTGTTGTCTTAGAAATAAGATATATTGATTACATATTATATATATTATTTACATAATGCTTTCAGCGTATTATAACAGCTTGTCACCCAGTGATAAGCACAGTGATTCTGCAAAATTAATGTTAAAGTGAGCAGCGTTTGTCAGACAGGTCCATTTGCGATAGCACCCTCCCAATGGATATTGAATAAGACGAAATGACCAACCATCCAGCCCCAAATATACAATCCTATTGACGCTCCAAGGGATTTTACAAGAGAGAGGTTAAAGGTCTACAAGTGTTTGGATGCCAACAATTGTGTTCTGTGTGGACATGTGCAAAAAAATAATGTTCCCTGATTTCCAGATTCAAAACTATGTAGTGCTAAAAACCGAGGTTCTGCCGAGCCAAAGACAAGGAAAAAAAGACGGAGCTAACGTTATACAAGGCCTGCGTGATCATCAATAAGCAAAACTGCATTCTGACAGCAAACTACACCTGAACTTACCGCAGGGTATGTGAACTTACACATAAAGGTAAAGCTGGTTTTATATTCACACATTCGGACTTTCACCTTAATAATATAATTTCATAAAAGTATTATTTGCAAACCCTAAATAGCGAAATCTTATTAGCAGCCAATGACTATCAAAGTACAACATTGTTCACAGTCAAATAAACAGTGTTATTGTTTTTTTTAAGTCACACTTGCAGGTTATTTCAGACTGAATACTCAAAGTGCCGTGGTAAACAATATAGGGAGTGTCACAATGAATGAATGTGAATATAAAACCAACTTTAATAACTTACACTTGCCCGTTTCGTTCTTAGCATTCAGTGTCTACAGTTTAATTCACCATATGTAACTGTTTTGCCGAAATCATTGCTGCAATCAAAAAACGAGTAATGTATATGATTCAGCATAGCGTGAACTTACCTGATATAACATGAGAACTGCAGAGTCGAGCATTTATAATTAGGTCGTCACTTCATTCAGCTCCCTTTTAGCCAAAGACATCTGCAGTCGGCATTGAAAGCAGTGTGGTGTATTCGAATTTGGCATCCTACCACAAAACACGACATGTTTGCTATTGCAGCCGTTTTTTTCTGCAACCGGGGACCCGTGTGACGTCATGTGTGGCGTAGGTTGGTAATTCTTCTATAACTAGTGAGCAATTTTTCTTTTTTTGGATGAACTATCCCTTTAAAGACCTTGGGAAAAGAGTTGTGTATTAAAGATGACTTGTATTTTTATAGGATTATTTAGCATTTTTACTTTAACCCTTTAACTGCCTCACCAAGAAAAAAGCTATTGAAAAGTTTGTGGTTTGCATTTCTGAACTCCTAATGTCGCTAGTTACCACAGTAAATTTATTTTCAACACATACCATCATTTCTAAAATATCAGCATCTAACAAATAATTTATATGTTGCTTTATGGTCAAAGTACCTGAATTAATACATATACTATGAAAATCTGAAAATGTGAACTGTAATAATGAATTAGAAACAATCAAAATAAAACATTTTTGAATACTAAAACATCTTTTTAAGATCTACATACTGTACATTTTATGAATGACTACATTGTTGAGTTGAGTTGTACAAATACACAATGACTTTCTTTTCATTTTAAGATTATATATATGTTAAACATGTTTATTACCTGGCGCCACGGTGGCTCAGTGGTCGTCTCACAGCAAGAAGGTCGCTAGAATAGGCAAAATTGGCCCTAGTGTATGTGTGTGAATGCGAGAGTGTATGGATGTTTCCTAGTACTGGGTGACTGCATCCAGCAGTATATGCTGCGTAAAATATAAACAGGATAATTTGGCGGTTCATTCCGCTGTGGCGACCCCTGATAAATAAAGGGACTAAGCTGAAGGAAAATGAATGAATGAATGAATGTTTATTACCATTTGATCACTCTTTTTTTTAAAGATCTTAAAGATTTAAATTTAATACATCTTAAAGATTTAAAACAAATCATTACCAAATAATTTAGTACAGTCCTTATATTTTGGATCCTGAAATGCATAAAAGAAAAAGAAAAGAAAATTATAAAAACTTTACTTTTTTTGTACTTAAAATGTTTTTAATCATTTGACCAAGCTGACAGAAATTTATATTAAAGCCCTTAAAGGGGTAGTTCACACAAAAATGAGTATTACCTATTATTATATTATCATCCTCGTTTGACTATAAAGCTTTATGAGTTTCTCGCTTTCGCTGAACACAAAAAGAAGATACTTTAAAGAATGTTAGTTGCTGGCACCCATCAACTTCCATAGTAGGAAAAAAAATCTATGAAAGTCAATGGGTTTTCCAAAATCTTTATTTCGTGTGCAACATAAGAATAAACTCAAATAGGTTTGAAACAAGTGAAGTGTGAGAGCATTTAGAATTTTCAATCTCATAAACATTATTAAAAAAACATGCAAATATGATTCAAAAAATAAAAACTGCACTTACGCTGTAGGTGAGTGGGGCTTTACCTATGCTCCACCACAAAGCTCATGGTGGTGCCGTCGAATGAGGGTGGAGCGATGATTCTCGGCCCTTGCTGGGATGTGATGCTGATGACGGGCTGCTTGCTATTGGCCAGTCTGCTGGTGGTAACGTGTTGAGCCATGGTGCTCGATTGTGATGACTTCCCAGACGGCATATAGTAAGGCCTCTCCATATAAGCTCCCTCCTCCTGCTGCCCCATGTGAGAATGGGCTTTATCCACATCGTCTGCTTCAGACTGCATAGAGAGCTGGGATTGAATAGTGCGCGTGGGGATCATTGTGGTTGGCATGTATCCCGGGTAAAACATGTAGGTGTGGCCGTAAGCTCCCGGGCCAAGGGCGAGAGGGGATATCGGAAGTGGGACGGGGGTCATGGGAGGCTGCTGCGGCATTGGGATGTCTACATACTGCCCCGTTTCTGGGTCAAATAGGCGCCTGGTGGCAGGCTGCACTGGAGTGTCCACTAAATAGTAGCTTCCAGTGGTGGGATCCAGCAGCATCTTTCTTTGGGTCGCCTGATAGTGCTCTGACGGGACAGGGGAGGGCTGGACTGTAGGGGAGAAACAGATGACTTGAGGCTGAGCAGCCTGCATTTGGACAGGCAGAGGTGTGTGGTAAATAGTGGTGGTATCTGGGGACCGTGTCTCCATTACAAAAGATGACCGTTTTGGCGACGGGTGACTCATGATGTCACTGTGAACTAGGTAGGAAGGCGGACTTGCCGTTTGGGGTTTACCTCCTTCTGATGAGATTGTATAAAGAGCTGTTTTGCCTGTCGTTTGCTTTCTGGCAGACATGGCGTAAGGCTTTACAGGGATGGTTAGGTAGTTCTCCGAATCCGCTATGGAGGTGAACTGGAGAGGTGCAAACTCAGTTTCACTGCCGTTGGGTCTCTCTCTTTCTTCTATTACATGTTTTGGCTGGGAAATCTTCAAGGATACGGGTAGTTTTGGTGATTTAGGTGTCACCACTTTGAATGCTGGTGATGAAATGTGGGTGTGCGGTGCTTTTGTGGCTCCAGGTTTCTGGGTAATATGCTTACATGGCGTTCCTGTTAGCTGCAGGAGCGTTTTAGGGCCGTTTTGCTCTTCTCGGGTGAGGGGAGTGCCTGGTGGCTTGTCATCTTTTTTAGTTGGTGTTTCAATCAGGTTTGAGTTTGAATCTCGTCTCAGGAAGCGATCAGCAGGTGCATTGATTTCCTGATCCTCTATGGTGTGTTCCTCACTGGTGATGAGCGAGAGCACGTGGCTGTCTGTTAGCGGCCGTGGCTCTGTTTTTCTCTTCCACTCGTTCCTGTCAAAAACATACAGCTGCTCCATCGTTTTGACGGCGGCTTGCAGTTTCTCAAAAGCAGCTTGGTTGGACTTCTTGGGTTCATGTTTTTTCTCGCTGGTGTCGCTTGTTTTGTCTTGGTTTTTTGCACTCGTCTCAATTCTTAATCCAGCTGGGACCTCTGGCTTTGACTGCCTGTTAGCTGCAGCTACGTGTGGAGAGGACCTGTCAGTTTCAACTAGATCCTCTGGAAATCGTCTCTTGGGGGGCTCTATTAAATTTCCGGCTTGCTTCACATTGCTATTTGTATTCACAGACTGGCATTTAATGACTATGGGTGTAAGAGGGGATGAGTTCAGATAAGGACTCTGCTTTAATGTTTTCTGCTCTCCATCGCAATTCGATTGCATTGATTTGTTATCGTTGTTATCTAAAGACACAAAGTGATAAGAGCTCTTTACCAGTTTGCGCACGTCTCTCACCTGGTGAATTGGAGTCTGCAGCTTGCCTTGCTTGTTATCTCTAATGTCTCTGACTATAAAGTGAGGCACTTTGTCAGACTCACCCTTGAAAGCCGCGGCGAGCGCTTGACATCTGGCGTCATCAGCTGACTTGCAACCTACATTTGGCGTCAGGAGTTTGGCGATGTTGAACGGGTCGCTCTTGTTGTCCCGCACGCTCCGCAAACTTATTTTGATTTCGGGCGACTTTGAGGTCACGGCGCTGCGCGTGGTGTCTGACACATAGAGGGTGTTCGAGCGACACTTCACAGCCCCGCTTTCTGCTTGATAGTTCACATTCGGCGGTGGTTTCCTGAGGTCCCTCTCCGCGCACGGTAGCTGGATACTTGGCACAAACAAATGTGACATTTTAGTGTGCTTTCCGATCACCGAACCGAGGCAGAAGTTAGTCTCCGCCGGACGCTCGCGCAGCGGTGCCCCCTCAGGAGTTTTGTTGTTTTTATGTTTCTTTTGAAACTCTAGCTCGCCGTCCCTCCACGATCTGAACGCGCTATTTTGGCTTCGAAGCAGCTTGCTTTTGGATGCTTCGAATGCTCCTTTTTTAGTATCATTCGCCGACTCTAAATTGGTTTCCGATGCGCTCTCTTCTTTGCGCCCGTCGTCTTTGGCATCGCTTGAATTACCATCTACTATGTCGCCCAGATCGTCCACGCAGACGATCGTGAAGTCGGAGTCTGCCTCGGAGAACTTCGAGCTTTGCCTTTGCAGACCTTTGGAGTCTCTCCTGGCCGCTTTCTCTCTCTGCGCTTCGTGCTCGTGCGTGGCGAAACATGGAGAGGGCGCATGGTGCGTCTCGCATATCTCGCCCCTCTCCATTTTGCGCTCCTGCTCGAACTGCATTTTCTTAGAAATTACATTTTTGAGGAGGCTCGATGCGAATATTGCTTTCTTGTGCGTGTCTTCCATGGTTTCCCCTGCATTGCAGGGTGGCTTGCTGGCCTCACTCCCTTGAGCGCTTGGCAAGGTGTTTGTAACTTCATCTGTGGAACGTGATCCTTCAGTGCTTTCGTTTACAGGCTGCCCGGATTTGACATTACTTCGAAAATTAAGCGTTTCTGTCAATCTTATGAGCCCGCTTTGCCCCTGTGAGAATTTTCCCATAAGCTCAATCTTTTTTGTGGTGGATGATGAGTTTTTATGAGCAACTAAATTGCCGTTCAGAGCAAAAATCTCGACTGGGGGCGCTCGCATGCTGGTTAACGTCAACCCTGTTATCGCCTTACCGTCTCTCTTTTTAGTGAAAAGGAAATTAGACGTGGAACCTTTATGCGCCACTAAGTTTTGATCTCCCCCCTTGCCATACTTAAAATCAACAAACGCCGACCAGCTGTTGATTCCTGGCCCATGCTCCGAGACTGAAGACTCACTAGAAGTATTAAAGTTTATTGCATCAAAATATGGGTACGCCAAACTTTTGAAGGCCCTGGCAGTGAGATTACGCACTTCCTTATCCGCGTCATCCAGCTCGCTCACCGCACTGGACGCACCGCTGGAATACTCGTTCACATCTTTGCTTTTTCGTTTGCTGCCAAAGTGCAAGCGCCCTGGCACAGCAATAAAACACTTTGTGTTATCACACACTTTGTCTCCCTTTGCATCCACTCCTCTCAAAACAAACCGACTTTTGTCTTTTGCCTGATTTTGCTTGTTGCCAGGCTCATTCACGGCGCGGGAAGTGGCTTTGATTGACAGGTGAATCTGTCCTGCTGTATTTTGCTTTTTTGACAGGCTCTCATCTGAGCCGGCACATTTGTCCGAGTCACAGAGATTGCTTTCAGGCTTACTGCTGACCACTGCTGCGCTCTGGTTGCCTGTCGCGCTCGCCTCTTTTGCCTCCAGCGTTTCATCACTGTCAAAAGACGCATAATCGACAAACGTGTAAACCCGGAGATCGTCCTCCAGATCCCAGCTGGATCCCGTCTCGATGTCGTAATCCACATCGTGGTCCAACTCTAAAAGCTGGATTTCGTGGGTTGTGATGTAGTGGGACTCATCCTCGCGCACTTCAGACGTGTCGTGGTCCGAAAGCACCACAGTGGCCTCATCATCCGATTCACTTTTGCTGCTCATATAAATGTCATTGTACTGTTCATTATTCAGATCTGGAGATTTGGGTTTATCGTCGATAAAATCTGCATCTTTGTCATCAACTTGAGGTACTTCCGAAGTCGCTGTTTCGAATGAGCTCGACTTTTCCGCGCTGTCCTCCTCCGGTGTGCTTTTATAACCATTGTTTTTTTCAGCGCGTCGCTCTTCTTGTGAATCGCTCGTGCCACTGGCACTTTTATTAGCTGCAAGTGGACTCGAGTCGCCGTTAAAAGTCACTGTCTTTGTATCATCCAATCTCAGCTCCAACAAGTCATTCAGATCCACATAGTTTGACTCTTGTTGCGCGGCGATCATGCGCATGTCTGTTTTAGAAAGCAAGTTCTTAAAACAATCAGTGTCCTCCCGGTAAATGAGTGTTTTCTCCGATGCTGCCATTGGGTTTATTGGTGATTAAGCTGCTGTTTTAAAAGCTCAAGTGTTTTAGGAGACACAGCAATCCCCGGGAATCCTCCACAGCACCGCCTGATGTCCAATCCTAGTGGAGTTTTGGCTCTGCTCTGCCTTCCTCACCCACAGTTGTTAGTTCGGTCATTTTACACGCGCCCCACACATTCACACGAGAGAAACGACACTGCTCTCACCCTACTGTATAGCCTATACTTTCTCACAGAATATGTCATGGATATCCTCGTAAAGACGCGTATATCTGAAGACAGACAGAATCTTCCATGACACAGGCTTGTTGTGTGGCGCGCGCTCACCTAAAATGCATATGACTGCAAATTTAGAGCAGATGACGAAATGCGAAAACGGCTATTTTAGCTCGAGGATGTTATGTTCACCGTGTTTTGTTACATACTGCATACAGGGCTGACTCCCTCGATACAACATTTGTGCTAAAAATGAATCCTCCTTAAGCTTCTCCCTTAACAATGTACGTTTTTGACGTGTCACCGCCTTAACTAACAAAAGAAATATGCCAACGGCCTCTGTCATGTGACGGAAAGGGTGACGCGAGTCACAGCATCACGAATATAAGAGGGATTCACAGTCAGTGATGACATTTAACACAACAAACAGTGAACGCCTTGGTGCAATAAACTGTTTTGTTCAGTACTTAAATAATTAGTTTACAACTTATAACAAATTTCGTTTTTCCACCATGCAAGGTTTGATTTTAATGCTTAAAAAGCCAGTTTTTGGAGCAAGGTCAGCACCACAGCAGCTGGACAGCTCCTTTGACAATACGTCAGTTGTTCGTGCCACGGAAGTTCGCGTTCCTTGCTAGAACAATGTCATGTTTTATATATATATATATTTTGCTTGTTAGCTTTTTATGTAAGTTAAGCTAAGACCTGGGCAAAGAATATGGACTTGTACTGTTTATGATTGTCGTTAATAAAGACTTTTTAGAGGCTATTTTTTGAATTTGAATTTATTTTTTGAATGAGATAGCCCCTTGAGATGAATCATCTCATTTTCGAGGGGGTCCCTAAAGTTCATAAATCAAACAGAGTACATCTTGTCATAACAAACGTACAACTAACAGAACAAACAAGCAGCACGCTCCACCTAAAACACTTCCCACAGTCTAAAGCCTAAATAAACAAAAAACATATGATCAAAAGTACAAACAATTTGATATACAAATAAATAATAAACATTTAAATTGGAACCAATATTAATAATATTCACAAGTTGTTTCCAAAAAAGAAAATAAATTAGCCCAGAAAAGACTAAATTATTTAATTGATCTGAAAAAGGAAGGGAGATTGTTCCAGTCAAAAGGACCTGCGGCCACTTTCTGTTGCAATTCTGGGAACAAAAAAATTATTTTGTTGCATATGACGAAGTGAATATGATGACTGCTTTAAAGAAGAGGGGAAACTAAAATAAACACATTTAAAAAGAAACAAATACCAATGATACTGTCTGCAAAACTTAGGTTGAAGCGAACCAAGAGTTTCATACATATAATATGCAATGATGGGTTCTGTAGGGACATCTTAAAACAAGCCTGCACAGAGAATTGAAGCCAGTATTTAAAGTTCACAAGAGGTATTGTGATAAATAATATCAGTGTAATTGGTAATAGGAAAATTTAATTGACAGATCAATTTTTTCTTACTTTAAATGAAAAACAATTAATAGAACGATAAAGAGAACCTAAGCACCGATATGACTTTTAATTATAAAATTAATATGGGGTTTAAAAGACAGTATAGTATTGAGCCAAAGACCAACATATTTAAATTTGTCAACACTAGACAACTGTGACCCATCATCGAATCTAATATTTATGTCTATCGAATGAAACCGATGAGATTTTTTTTAAGAAACACCATACTACAGAACTTCTTTTTATTTAGCATAAGTTTGTTTTTATTGAACCATTCTTGAATTAAAGTAAAGTCTAACTGCAAAGAAGACTGAACATAAAATATCAGAGTGGGGAAAAATAAATAACAGTATTGTCTGCATAAAGTTGAATCTGGCAGACTAAACAAAATTTAGGCAAATCGTTAATAAATAAATAACGAGTGTTGTCATGAATTGAATACATATAAATATACATATTTTGGTGGATTTATGTTACTAAACTTATAAAAGGCGGCAGAACAGTGGCTCAGTGGTTAGCACTGTCACCTTACAGCAAGACGGTCACTGGTTCAAGCCCCAACTGGGTCAGTTGGCATTTTTGTGTGTAGTTTGCATGTTATTTCCGTGTTCGCATACGTGTTCGTGTTCCGTGTTCGCATACGTTTCCGTGTTCGCACCTCCAGGTACTCCTGTTTCCCCCACATTTCAACAGTAGCGTCCCCATAACATTTTCTTTGGGGTGGCTAGATGAGGCCACACCAAATCTTGGGGTGGCACACAAAAAATAATGAATTTAGTGTAATGTTAAATTTTTGTTTCTGGTAAATGAAATAATAGTTTTAATTAATTTAATTACTCTTAAAGGCTGCACGGTGGTGCAGTGGGCAGCACGTCCGCCTTACAGCAAGAAGGTCGCTGGTTCGAGCCTCGGCTGTGTCAGTTGGCGTTTCTGTTTGGAGTTTGCATGTTCTCCCCATGTTCTCGTGGGTTTCCTCTGGGTGTTCTGGTTTCCCCCACAAGTCCAAAGACATGTGCTATAGGTGAATTGGGTAGGCTACATTGCCCATAGTGTATGTGTGTGAATGAGTGTGTATAAATGTTTCCCAGTGATGGGTTGCAGCTGGAAGGGCATCCGCTGTGTAATACATATGCTGGATAAGTTGGTGGTTCATTCCGCTGTGGCGACCCCAGATTAATAAAGGGACTAAGCCAAAAAGAACATGAATAAATTAATGATTTACTCTTAAAATATTGCAATCCATTTCTTGAAAGAATTCAGCAAGTACATGTGCAAAGCAAATAAACATTAATATTTAGTTTAAAAACACTTTTCAGGTCAGTTATTTTTTGATTGTTCAGCATACAGTATATAACGTGTCTAAAATTAATGAAGATTAATGAACCAATTAATAAAACAGACAAATGAACAAACTGAGCAAACGGCATTACCATATAGGCACAGACCACAATATATGATTTATCCATATTCATTTTTGAGCCACAATATTATTATTCCAGCTTATTCTATTGATGTACCATTTTGCAAAATACATCCACAAAATTTTACCCTTTTTAGAACTTTACCCTTATTATTATTTTTTTTAAAGAACGTAACAAAAACTTGAAATTGTTGTGGTAAAGTCAGCTCATCCCAAAGGTGCAGCCAGAATAGCATAATGGTCAAACATCTATTTAGGGCATGCTTACATAGTGAATTATAGTAAAATTGCTGTTGTATAACAGCATGCATAATGTGTAATTAAAAGCGAACGCTCTGTAAAAAAGCAAAACCATTAACAATGCAAACCAAAATATTGAAGGACTGTGAATTTATGTAAGTACATTTAATAATATTAACAGCCAAGTCATACTGGAGTGGCCACAGAGGGGTTACCACACTCTTTGAAATACAGGTACACTTTTGTACCTTACAGGGCCACATTTGTGCCTTAAAGGTACATATTAATACCAAAAAAGTACAAAGGTGTGCCTCATAGTACCGTCAAGATACAATAGTGTACCCTAAAGGTATTGTACTTTTAAGATACCAATGTGCACATTTAAGGTACAACATTGTACCCTTTGAAAAGGTACCACCCCAGTGACAGGTTTTGTACCTTTATTTCTGAGAGTGCAGGGGCGCCCCTGCAGTTCAAAGACATGAGCTATAGATGAAATGAATAAACTAAATTGGCTGTAGTGTATGTAAATGTGAAAGTGTATGGGTGTTTCCCAGTACTAGGTTGATGCAGTTGGAGGGGTATCCGCTGTGTAAAACATATGCTGGATAAGTTGGCGGTTCATTCCACTGTGGTGGCACCTAATGAATAAAGGGAATAAGTCGAAGGAAAATGAATGAATGAATTGCTGTATTGACAGGAGATTAGGAAGGAACCAGGAACTGATGATTGTTTTCTTTTGTTTTTGTTTTAAAGTCAGGGTTATTGAAAAATGATCATTCAGTAGGAGAAGGCAAGGTTTAGGATCAATGCTTGTTTCCAAAATCTGTGACAAGATGGTGGAGACGTTAACCCAAAAAAAAAAAAAAGTTACATTTTAATAATTTACCTTCAACTGTATATGCTCCCCAAATTTGGCTCTATTTTCAGACTAATCACTACATATATTTTTGGTTCATTTATGAAGTCCATACAGTACAACAAGGCCTACTGGAGACGTGTGAAGCCTGTCAAATATTTTCAACTAGTATATCATATTGCATTCCTTCAGCAACTGTATGCTGAATGTGAAGACCACCATAAAGTCTGACTGAGCCTGAGATCTGACCTAGTTTGCACTACTAAACACTTTTGTTCAACCAAACTCGACTTCAGCTGCAAAGACAGGATGCTATGATGAGATATATTTTTATTCATGCATTAAATCTACCGTTTATGCATGTTGGGTTTTCGTGAACAAACGCACACGCGCACGCAAGTGAACACGTGTGTACAGCAAGCTGCCACAAACAGGGTAATTTTAGTGCGCTATTTAAACGGCTCCTGTCTGCTCGAGTGTGTTCAGATACAGTTACATTCAGTGGCCGTATTAATCCAGCAGGTGTTAAATCATGTCATCTATTAATCATCAGATGGCAGTTCACACAGTTTAGAGCTGATTAGTTGGATGCACCCCGAACATGGCTCACACTCTCAGCCAATTCTGTGTGATTCATTGAAGTGTGCTGGATTGCAATGTCTTCATCTTATGTTAGTCAGAGGCGCATACGGTAAAAAAATTAACACAATACAAATTTAATCTGGCTGAAATATATTTTAAATATTAACTGTGACTCAAAAATCTTCATATCTTTTAATCTTCATTTACCAAAATATATTTTAGAATATATTTAAGGTTCAACAAAAAAATATATATACTTTTTTTTTTACCACAAAATACAACATTAGAATGTAGATGGATATACAGCTTACATTATAATAATAAATAAATAAATAAATAATATTATAAATTAATAATATAATTAAGGGTCAACAAAATACATTTACAACTTTAGATTGTAGATAGAGATAAAGATTGCATTATATATATATATATATATATATATATATATATATATATATATATATGTATATATATATATATATATATAAATGTTTTCAAACAATTACATTTGATTTACCAAAATCACACAAGTGCTAATTTCACAGCTGTCACATCCATAACGGAGCTTTTTCCTCATAAATAAAAAAAAAGTCAAATACAATTATATAAATCATGTTTGTTCTATAGAGAGCCAACTCTTGTCCTCTTGATGAACATTGTTTCTTTTGGGTTGTGCAGTTTAATTCATAGAATATCTACAAAGTGTATTGTTTGACTGCAAACATTTTTGTCACATCCATAACGCATGTTTACTTTTCTCATTTAAAACATAAAAAATGTTTACAGATATATATATATATTTTTCTACTCCCATAACTCTGTGGTTAGTTGTTTTGGAAAATACAAACAGATGTTTTAATATAATGTTAACATATATTTCTCTATGAATTTGTGTTTGTCTGCAAAAGTCACATGCATAACGCTGGAATTGCTCATATACAGTTGAAGACAGGATTATTAGCCCCCCTTTGACATTTTTTTTCTTTTTCAATTATTTCCCAAATGATGTTTAACAGAGCAAGGCAATTTTCACAGTATGTCTGATAATATTTTTTCTTCGGCAGAAAGTCTTATTTGCTTTATTTCGGCTAGAATAAAAACAGTTTTAAAAAAAAGCCATTTTAAGGTCAAAATTATTAGCCCCTTAAAGCTATATATTTTTTCAATAGACTACAGAACAAACCATCATTTTACAATAACTTGCCTAATTACCCTAACTTGCTTAGTTAACCTAATTAACCTAATTAAGCTTTTAAATATCACTTTAAGCTGTATAGAAGTGTCTTAAAAATCTAGTCAAATATTATTTACTGTCATCATGGCAAAGATAAAATAAATCAGTTATTAGAAATGAGTTATTAAAACTACTATGTTTAGAAATGTGTTGAAAAAATCTTCTCTCCGTTAAACAGAAAGTGGGGAAAAAATAAATAATATTAATAATTCTAATAATTCTGACTTCAACTGTATATATACACAACAGTTCTATATACTGCTCGAATCTGATTGGATGATAGCTGTGCGATATTCTGCAATAACAGCACTCCTACAGCCGCCTCACCCTTTGGTATTACTCCGCACACATAGAGTGACAGCAGATCAATAAACTCACTACAGTTTGACAAATACTGCAGCTGTTGAACAACATTATGTACTTTTCAGGCTTTTTTTTAGGTGAGAATGTAGCTGTTTAGATTGCATCTATATGCAGTTTACTTATAAGGATAGTGCCCAGGGGCATTGCTAGACATAAAGCTCTACTTGGGCTCTACTCTATTCATTTATTATATATACAAAAAGAAATAAAAGTATTAATGTTATTATACAATTATTATTCTAAATAATTAATCCTAAACGTAACTGGGAAATAATGTTAAGACACAACTGGAGTGATATGCTAAGATCATTTAAGAAATCTTTTGCATGAATAATAATTTCATTTGAATGAAATTCTATAGGCAATTCTATAGAATACAAAAAAATTATCTGTTGTCTAAAGGCCCGTGCACACCGAGATGTTTTTTGCTCGCAATTTCCGTTGACGTTTAACGCCTCGTGACTAAATAAAGGGCGTCAATGTGATCGTGCACACCAACACGCAAAACGTCAGGCGCAAAAGCGTCATTTTTAAAAAAACGCCACATGCTCCACCAATCAGATTGGCACTTTTGTTCACGTGCACTGAGCTGCTGAAGTTACAGTAAACAGCACTTGGAGTCGCTCAAGCGCAACAATGTCAATGTGAGCACACATTGAAGAAGATGCCCAGAGGCGTGATGAACGTGGAGCTGCTTATACTGTAGAGTGGAGGAACTATGACGTCACGTTGTAGGCCAATCGGCTGCTAGCATAAAACTTGTTCCCTCGATAAAATCCCCACAGTATTTTCCCATAGGCTTTTTGAAGATTGCAAATAATAAGCTCTGTGTTCAAAAACTGTTCAATACACTTACACATTTTGTCCAACCGGATAATCCTCACACTTTTAGCACTTTTGGATCTTAAATGCAAACGCAAGAATGGAAAAGCTAACATTAGGCTATAAACGGACTACAGCACCTGGGGCGCTCGCCTGTGATGTCAGCACCACCCTGCTGACGACAACTTTTCAAGCTTATTTTTTCTAGAAATTTGGTCCATGACAAAGATTTAATCTCTCGGTTTATCATACTATAATCCACGCTAAATATTATAAACACAGGAATACACAAAAACACATATACCTACGTGCCTTTTGGATAGTTTTTTTACGTGGAAAATGCATTTTGTTTTGCTTTACGGTTGAAAAAAGTTGTAAAACTGTACATATAAATGTGCCTACATAGTATTATCATAAGACATGTTTAAATAAGTGTATCGCTCACGTGCATACAGTTCGCTTAGTAACAGACGACATAAATGAGGTGTGAGGGACAAGTCTGTCAACAACATTCAATATTCCTTTTTTTTTTCACGAAGTACAGCAAAAAGCAGCCCATACAGTCACATATGCTTTTAAGGAGTGTAAATCTTGCCGTTATGACAGCGTTAAACGTGTTTAGATGAAGAAAAAAATAGACGAAAAATCCTTTGATCAAATGAAATGACAATTAATGTGTATGTATTTTTTTTACACATTTATTCACACATTTGCATTACTGAGAGCTGGAAAGAGACAGTTCAGCTCGGTGACGTATAATATCCCTGACACCTGCTGTAGTCCCGTTTAGCAACTTGATAGCAGCCGTCTTTTTAAAGAAGCATAACTGATTTAAAAAAAATCATGAGTGTGATGTAACTGATGTGTTTTATGTCGTAGAATAAAACGTGAAAGTATTTTGAGTTTGTGTTAGCCACAAACCTTATTTAAGCGATTTAACTGAAATCCCATTCAAAAAACCATTGACTTAGGGACGAGAGAACCGGAACTGCTAAAATGCTAACTCGCTTCCGGGTTTTTGCATACAAATTGACGTCATAGTTCCTCCACTCTATTGCACTGGTGAACAATAATCATTTCTTCATCGCTAGAGCTAAAGCTGCTACTTGAACTATCCATAACAACAAGCGTGTCAACTTTGTCTTCTTTCTCTGTGTTACAAGCGGGTGGCAGGAGCTTAAAGTTGTGTAGCGCCATCTAACATCAAGGAGTGATTTTGCATACTTTTCTGCTCGACGCCTGTGAAAATCGCTTGGGTTTGAATCCGGAAAAACGTCTTGGAAAACGCTGACGATAAACGCAAATGAAAAGCGTCCCGGTGTGTACGAGCCTTTAGACTTGACACATGGCAGAGAGTTAGGTTTATTAAGTTTTAACACCCTGACTGCATCCCTCCTTTTGTAAAAATCTATCAGGAGACATGCTTAGTAAGATCACCATCATATTGTTTAAACTTTAGTTTTGTCAATTTGCAAAACTCACTGTGTGCCGTCACCTCTAAAAGACTGTTAATGCCGGTTTCACAGTGCATGAGCGACGCGTGAGCAGTGGGTATTTTTTTCAGCATGCATGTTAATAACCAGGACTTGCACCGTGAGAAGAGCAGTGAGTCAGGGTCCAGCAGGAGCGGTGTGTGTGAGGCGCATGGCTATGGTTTTCTGCGCACATGCAGAGATGCGTCAGTTTGCTTTTTGATTAAACTACATTGCTTTCACCAGCGTTGGTTCGGTTGCACATAGAGAATACTGTCTTTATTCCGAGATTACCACTGTTAATCCATACACTTGCATATAAAGTAAATCATATCTTAAAGCATTTGCTGGGGCACTGGCAATTTTTACTGGGACACATGCCCCAGTAAATTGGGTCTAACGATACCCCTGATAGTGCTTTGTTTTAAATATTTATAATTCAGAGATTATATAAATCAGAGATTCAGTGCGTCAGCATCAAGCGACAACCTCCCGCTCTCCCTCGGGAAGCCAAAACGGAAGTAACTAAAACTGCAATTCATCGACTCGCCTTCGGGGGCTGGCTCCAGGAAGTCCAAGTGCTTTCTTTCTGCATTGGTAATTTGGCCATTTTTACAGCTGATAAAAACATGTTTACAGCCTGGTACAAACGATGGCTTTGGTGCATATAGCTATGATTAACCTTCATAACAACTGTGAGGGGGGTGATTTTTTTATAACTCATCCGTTTAGTTTTTATTAAGTTATATTAAGTCTGCATAATTAAGGGCGTGGCCACTTGAGTGACAGCTAGGACTAGCTGCTCGCTGTCTTGTCACCTCAGCTGATTCTGGCTAATTAGCTGCTGAACTCGGCACATACATCGTATTTTTGTTTTGGTTATTGTTTCTTTACACAGTCATTTGCGGTTGGAATTTTTTCCTGCAATTATCAGATGATATGGCATGCTGTGTGGACTTAATTGTGCTTACAAACCATTCAAGTTGCCTCCATTTCCCAGGTGAGTGAAATTATATACTTGTATACCATCTCTATGTATGTATTTGTTTTTAATAAGATCATTTATTATTTATAATGTTCTTTAGACCGGTATTGCACTCCAGAATCTGACAGATTGATTAGCTGTAGGCTATAAAACAGTTATCTGAAGCGTTGTCATACAGTGTTCGTGCTGGATTTTATAAATAGCCTTGCATTTACTAACACAGACTATATCTGAAGTGTTTGATAGTAATTCGCGTTTTCCTCCTGTAGAAAAACGTCTTAAGACCAATGTTTAGTGGCTCAATGTGTTACAACAGTGTTTTTAAAAGTCTAAACACTTTATTGATATAATGTACAATCACTTGTAGTCAGAACACAAACGAGTCACAAGTAATGAAGTATTAAGCGTTCTCCCAAAGTAAAAAAGTCTGTCTAAGCCAGGTCCAAGCAAAATGCTGAGAATCAAGCATGCGTCTGTAGCTACGCTCACTCTCTGCCTCTTTGCCCTTATTTGGTATCCCGCGTTTGGTGCGATGACGCGCTAACAAAAATGGCGACGGTTGGCCGCGCCTACTTGTAGCTTCTTTTGCAGTTTTCAGAAACCTATGGGTGACGTCACGGATACTACGTCCATATCTTTTACAGTCTATGGTCAGCATCCTTCAGGTTGTCATCCTGAGCAGAGCAAAGATGGATGATGTTGTCCATCCACAAGATGGCGACAGAGGCCGCATAATATAAACCCTTAGAGGAGAAAAACTCAGTGTAATTTCAAACTACATTCAAGTGACATTTAAGTCGATCTCTCTCTTTTGCATGTTGTGTTGAGTGTGAGATGGGACTCACATATCAGCAATGTATGCATTTTTTGTTGGCCACTCAGAGTTACTTTTTGGTTGGCCATCAGTTTGTTTCTATTGAGTCTTCTGTTTCCATTACTGCAGACTAAATCAGTAAAAAGAAAGAAACAAGAAATGCCCGCAAACGTTTTCCTTATTGCAAACACAACAGTAATCTGGTAGCGTTTGCGCTGCTTTGGCTTTTTCGGGGTTTATTATTTTGATCTCCTGATTGCAACAGAGAAATAAATGTCTCTAGACTGATGGCATTTCATGCCATTCAGCCTTATAGTCTTAAAATGTCAGCAAAATCACCTGTTTTGTCATCACTTTAGACATTAACTAAAGTGTTAATGTCTAAACACTGGGAATCATTCAAACACTAGCTCTAAAATGGCGTTTGTGAAGTAGCAATGGTTTCTGCTGTTCTGACGTCAGCTGCAGATGTGAATGGTCGAATAAAGCAGTTCCTCATACAAAAAGATTTTTTAGACTCTCCGTGTTAGATTTTCTTCTTTATATACATGATTATGCCATCGAACAGTTTAATAAACGCAATATCACATGAGTAGCAGTGTAATATATATATATATATTTCAGAAAGGTATCCTACATTTTTTGTAGTAACAAAAGTAGATCTTGCATATTACAGAACAAATAATTTATAGCTAAACAATTTGTTTTATGATTTTGGTCATATACAATAGTAGTATTCCAGAAGTGAATTTTTAAATTTAAAAAGTTAACGTGTATATTATTATTTTTTTATTTAATAAAGTATGTACCTTTATACATTTTTTATAAGTTAAATAAAAACTTTCTTTGTAAATAATAAAAATAATCAAAAATGCTTTACAGAAAATACATTTATGTAAACTTTTTCTTAGCAAACATATATCTTTATGAATTGTATTTTTGAAATATGTAAGTATGTGTATTTTTTTTTACCGTATGTTTGATCTTCTAGTGTGTAATGTTTGTGTTAGCATACTCTGTTTAAAAAACTGCTGAAAAATTTACAGTATTAATGGCAATTTTGGTTGTGCATTTGTAAATGTTGTAAATTAATATTGTAAAATTTGCCAGTATTACTGTAAAATTGACAAGTACATTGTAAATTAATAATTACAATTCTGCTGTAAAACTACCAACTCACAACCAACATGTACAGCAGTTTTTTACAGTGCAGCTATAAGGTCATGTTTTAGCATTACTCTGTCCTCATGGAGGAGTGTTAGGGGTTTATCAGGTGCAGTTCAGTAGCCTGTGATCCAAGATCCAGTATCTGGCTGATAACTGATAACTGAGTGTTTGACCATCTGTATGCACTCATCCATCATTCAGTTGTAGTGCTGTAGAGTTAGGTAGAGCTTTTCCAGCTTGTACTGCAAACTAAAGTCAATGACAGTGAGAACTAGTGAAAAAGAGTAAAAGGTTGTGGCCTTTCTGACGTTATAGGACCCAAATCCCAGTGATTTTGAGGACCACTGTAACGTGACGCAGGACTGCGATTTTCCCCACCTACTGAATTCACTGACAGGCACCATGTTTCTATAATAAACTCATGGTCACTGTTTCATACTTGATCATTAGTCCTTCTGTAGTAATCGTATGAAACTTTACTAATAAAAAATATATATTTTTCAGGTGGTAACATAGTAAGTTGTCCCAAAATACAAATCTCAAGAATTGTGTTGATTCAGCTCATTTGAAAAGGCACCAATGATGAAAATCAACTTTTGTAAGCTGTTTGGACAGAACTGTGTGTATGTATAATGTGTCCACTGTCATATTGGAGTGATAGAAATACAAGGTCTTTTTTTTTATTTCCTGACGTAAAAATAGGATCCAAATCCCAGTGATTTTGAGGGCCATTGTAACGTGACGTAGGACTGCAGTTTTCCCGACCTACTGAATTGACTGACAGGCACTATGCTTCTATAATAATATGTATACACACTCACAGAACATTGTTTTTGCAAATAAAATATTTGTTACAACTCACTGTGATTTTTATAAGTTTTATAAGTTGAAAACGTTTTTAAAACAGCATGAAGACAGTAAAATCTAAATTCTTAACCGCTATAATCACCATGGCCGCATGGTGTCAGTAAACACACGTGTGTGTGTGTGTGTGTGTGTGTGTGTGTGTGTGTGTGTGTGTGTGTGTGTGTGTGTGTGTGTACTGCAAACAACATTTGCGTGAGACTCATCATTTCACAAAAGCTTGAATAAATCCCAACACAAACACATCAAATAAACTTACTTGGTATTTTTGACTAATGAGCTGTATTTCAGCTTCATCTGAGTCTGTTTCTGTCACTGTGCTCTTTATCTGACGTAAGGCATGATGAGAAGCAGACACGCATGTGGGAGCGGCGGGCGGGGAGAAGCAGCTCATTTGCATTTAAAGCCACAGGCTACAAAACAGCTACACTGTACTCAGACATTAAATTGGGCAAATTCTGGAGGCTATAATAAATAAGCTGATAAGTATTATGAGCTGAAACTTTACAGACATATTCTGGAGACATCAAAGGCTTTTCTTACATCTTAAAAAAGGGGTAAATAGGTGCCCTTTAAATAAGAATTTTGAACAAGCAGCAAAAAAATCACTGTAAATATCTATATATTGAGAATTACTAATAACGAAGAATACTAATTTTAAATTTGTGAAAGATAATCTTAAAAATTTGCTTAAAGTTCTAACAATTTTAGGCATAAAAAAAAAAAATCTATAATTTTCAATAATACAATGTATTTTTGGCTATTACTACAAACATACCTGTACAACGTAAGACTAAAGGCTCGTACACACCGGGACACTTTTCGTTTGCGTTTATCGTCAGCGTTTTCCAACACGTTTTTCCGGATTCAAACCCAAGCGATTTTCACAGGCGTCGAGCAGAAGAGTATGTTGTGCTTGAGCGCCTCCAAGTGCTGTTTACTGCAACTTCAGCAGCTCCGTGCACGTGAACAAAAGTGGCAATCTGATTGATGGAGAAGGTTTTGGTGCGGCACGCCAAAACAAAAAAACGAGCATGAGACGTTTTTTTTTTTAAATTACGCTTTTGCGCCTGGCGTTTTGCGCGTTGGTGTGCACGATCACATTGACGCCCTTTATTTAGTCACAAAACGTTAAACGTTGCCGGAAAACGCGAGCAACAAAAGGCCTCTGTGTGCACAGGCCTTAAGACTAAGTACTGTAGTACATTTTAATCTAATATTACATCTTCCATCATTTAGTTTTTGTTTAGACTAAATCTTTTTTGACTCTAAAGTATTTTTTGTTTTGTTCCTCAGGTACCTATCTATATTTTCTTTAAATGTATGACTTGTCTAGGCCAGTTTCATTAGTATCGCTTCTGTTGAGCTACATTTAGAAAGCAATGTCGAATTTTAATTAGTTTATTTTCAGTCTTTTTTAAATAAGCTTTACTTTTATTAAGTTTCAAGTTATTTCAGAGACCATTGTAGTTTTTCTTTCTTAAATGGAAGGGGGTATTATTTCCTACAATTTTTTTATATTATTTGATTAGGTATGGTCACTGGTCACCCCAACAACTGAGTTTAAATTTGTCTGCCCCCATTGGCCTTTCTGTCATTGCTCTCCTTCATACAGTATCTCTGCAATAGTTCTGAGCAGTGGACTCATCGCATATTCATCCTCCTGCCAGAATGCAGTGGTTGTCTGGAGAACTATATTAAGTCCAGCTTGCAACCGAGACTTTGTTTGCACAGAAACTCTATTCTACGAGTATCCATACAGAGCGAATGCTTTCTGCCACAGAATGTGTCTGGATAGTAAAGTCTGCAGACTGCTCTAGTTTTTTGTCTCAAATTTCACAACTTTTTTGTAGCTGAGAGATGAAGCGGTCGTCCACCATGAATATCTGGAGCTCTCTAAAAATCATTTACGGCATTAAAGAGTTAAAGTGATAGTTCAGCCAAAAGTGAACATTTCCCCAGCATTTACTTTCTTTCAAATGGTTCTAAATCTTTATAAGTTTCTTTCTTTCTGATGAACACAAAAGAAAATAGTTTCAAAAGCAGATAGTTGTTGGAAACTACATTGCAAAAAGTGATCACTTTATTTAAAAAAAATTCTAGAAAATAGACAAAAAAATAGTAAATCTTTAAGTTGACTTAATTTGTATAATTATTAGTGTTAATAGTGTTAACTTGTGCGTATGTGTGTGTGTGTGTATATATATATATATATATATATATATAGTGTTGGTAGTAATGTGTAACGCAGCAGTGTAAGGCATTACTAATACATTTTCAGTAATATTTTACTCAGTACATGTTCAGTAACGTTACAACAAACGTTTCGCCCGCAAGACATTAACAAATAAAAAATACTGCAGTTCTATTTCCTGTTTGTGGAAAAAAATAAACTAGGGGGCTAATAATTCTGACTTCAACTGTACATATATATATATATAAGCATAATGATGCATGTAAGTAATTAATCTTCTGTCAGCACTAATTATTATGCATAAAGTTCACTTACATAATCATTTTGAGGTAATGGGTTTTCTCACTTTTTTAAAACTAATAATAAACTTTTAACTTTAAAATCAACAGTTTTAAATAAAAAATTAAGTCAATGAATCACTTTAAAATCAACAAGTTAAATTAAAAATGTTTTTAAGTTTTATACATTTTTTATAAATTAAAGTCAACTTATCATTTTAAATCAACAAGTTTAATCATTTCATAAAAGTCAACAAATTGTTTTAAAATCAACAGGTTTAAACATTTTTAAGTAAACTAATCATAAAACCATTGGCTTAACTCACTTTAAGTAAGTTAAGTAAGTCTGTTAGGTTGATTTATTATATTTTTATACATTAGCTATAATTTCATACAATCAACAGTAACCATTGTTCTCTGTGAGAGAAGAAAGAAACTCAAACAAGTATAAAACAAGTTAAGGATGAGTAAATAATGACAAAATGTTCATTCATTTATTCGTTCATTCATTTTCTTTTCACCTTAGCCCCTTTATTAATCTGAGATCGCCACAACAAAATGAACCACCAACTTATCCAGTACATGTTTTACGTAGCGGATGCCCTTCCAGCTGCAACCCATCTCTGGGAAACATCCACACTCATACACTACGGACAATTTAGCTTACCCAATTCACCTGTACTGCATGTCTTTAGACTGTGGGGGAAACCGGAGCAAACCCACGCAAACACAGGGAGAACATGCAAACTCCACACAGAAATGCGACTTTCTTGCTGTGAGGCAACAGCATTACCTATTGCGCCGTGTCGCCCTGACAAAATGTTTTAATTTTATATTTCTTTCAGCCAAAAGTCAGATGTCATGTACATGTCTGGAAGACATGTACATGAACTATTTAAACTATTTATATGGGTTGAATTTAAACAAAGAAAATTTAGTTATGTTTAACTTAAATTGTTTGTTTAAATTCAACCCATTTAAATAGTCTGCAACCACTTACCTTAAAAAATGTGTCAATCCAATGCTAAATCCATCTTTTTTTTTTCAGTGCACTTTTTTGCCTTGATCATTAAGTCGAAGTCACACTAGAGTTTGAGCTTGCGAAATTCTGTCGCACGGTGCTGCGAAAAGGGGCAGGATTAAACAAAATGATTAGACATTTAAAAAAGCAAACGATTGCTCCATGTTTTAAATTTGTGTTCAGAGAGGTCATGTTTTGATCCTGGATTGGTCTCACGCAGTCAAGTGATGCGATTTCGCAGGTCAGAGTTCACCAATCTTGAACTTTGCACCGCAGCAACCTGCGAAACTCTGACGCATGACCCTGCGTTTCCGGTCTGACGCATTCGCATGCGTATGAATGGAAGTCTATGGGGAGAAAAGCCCAGTGTGACCGCAGCTTTAGTCTGTTAAACGCACAGCATTAAAAAGCAGATTAAGAATAAAAATAGACCTTGCATTGCTGAGTGTCTGATCTGGCAGGATGGAGCTGTGGGTGTTCAGACAGATTCTGCGAGCTGTCATCAAAACACAACGTGATGGCAGGAAAACTTTCATCTCTGACTCTCAGACATCATTCATACACACTGACCCTCAACCTTCATGCATTTCAAGCAGGCTTCAAGAACATAAAACTGTTGCTATGTCCATTTGTATTCTAAAAAGTCTGAAGTGGTGGTGGACAGTAACTCAATATTTTTACTTTACTTCTTACACTGTACTTAAAGGGACAGTTCACTAATATTTTTAATTATTTAATTTATTTGTTTTACAATTTACTCACACTCAAGTGGCCCTGAACTATTATGGATAAATTTTTTAATGTTGAAGACAAAACAAGATATATTAAAGAATGTTGGAAAGCAGCTATTGACTTCATAGTATTTTTGTTTTTGTTTGTTTCTATTATGGATGTCAATCGTTTTTTCCTCAACATTCTTCACAATATCTTGTTTTGTGTTCAACAGAAGAAAGACATTCATAAAGGAACCACTTGAGTGTGAGTAAAATGAGACAAACATTTAATTTATTGGTGAATTATTATTAAGTACTTTTTTTTTTAAGTTTCTGCACTTTTTATATTAGGAAACCTATACTTCACTAAATTCAAAAACAAAGTACTGTAGGCTACTTTTTACTCCACTACATTTCATGAATGTAGCAGTAAAAAGTTATTTTGACATGGAGAAATGGTCACCTGCCGAGAGACGTGATGTGTTGTAAACAATTGGTTCCATAATACCGCTAAACAATTTATTTGTGATTGCACAGATCTGATTGCATCTTTTCATGAGTCGACAACTCTGATTCAAATGATCCGTTCACAGAGAGTGAGTAGTTAACAGCTCACTAACTCAAATGATCTGTTCAGAGCGAGTCTGATTCAAGTGATCTGTTCAGAGTATCTGGACTTGAATGAATGAATGAATGAATGAATGAATAACACTTTGAGATTTTTAGATTTTCATTTAGAGTACAATTATACTTTAGGATACTCATATTTTTTTATTAAAATAGGCTACTTTTACAGATGAAAGCTGATTGTACTAGTACAGCAGCTTGAAAAACTAAAATGATTGTTTGTTAACAGTCTTGAACTAGTTTTGAACCCTACATAGACAATGTATTACATATCCATTAGTCAGTAAATATGTATAGTAGTAGTTATGTAGTGGCACACTTTACCACAAGAGGGCAGTCGAGTGCTGATGATTTTTTATGCCCACAAAACCTAAAATAGCCTACTGGATGACTGTCAAATTTGAACTCAGTTGTCCTTATTATATAGCAGATATAGTCTGATCAGTGACCACTATATGAAAGGTAATGGATATTTTAAAACTTTAAACTGAATCAGGTGTAGTGTTAATTTATAAAAATGTTATAATTTAAATTGAAGTATTGTGTATAGAGTAAGATTCATCTAATGAGAGCAACCTGGAATTTTTATATATAAATATGAATAAATACACACTAAAATACAAAAAGAGCACAAAAACACAAAAAATGAGAAAAAAATCATCACCAGGATGGTGAATGGATCAAAAAAATTTAACAAAACAAATGCACCAGACACAGAAAACTAGAAAGGGCAAGTCAAAAGTCCTCCAGCTGCTCCCAAAGCCTCTGTCCTAAACACCTGAGCTACAATCTCATTCTCTCAGCCTGCACAGAGCCAATATGTTCCTGTCACTCAGAGGAGTAGCCGGTGTGCCCAATCACTGCAGAACTAAGCTAAATCAGCTCTCCTTGCTTATTCTGGAAAATCCTCTGAACCTAGAGAGCAATTCTGGACAATGCAGGCTGCCTTAGCGAAGTGATCTTTTGCAAACATTATGCAAATGTACGTGTGAGCATACAAGTCACCTTTATTTCTACACTTTTTACTCTACATTTAATGTCAAAGCAGCTTTACAGTGCAAGAGAGGAATAATTGCTGAATCAGTTATGAAAACTGGTTGATGTTGTGCTGTAAAACAACAGTGTCATTGTTCGGATTTTAGTGATGTTTTAGTTCAAATTAATCTGTGTATAAATTTCAGTCAAAGTCGATTTTCTTTTCTTTATTTTTTGGATTATATTTCTTTTTTTTTAAAAGTTGAATTAAGGCTCATGGGAGTTCTAGTCTAGAAAAGAGTTGTGTTAAGGCGCATTGTTGGCACATTGCTATTTTGAGGAACTAAAATAGACTGTGCGATAGACCAGCTGAAAGCAGGTCTAAAGTCCAGCTCAGAGTGCATTAGTTGTGAGCCTCGCTTACACATTACTTAATACAAACAGGGTGTTCAGCAATACACAAATATCTTTACATATGAAAAAGTATTAAAGGATTAAAATATTACAAAAAATATTATTTTCTACATAAATATAAAAGCCACTACCTCCATGCCTTCTTCATCCCTAAAGGGCTTTTTTCCATTTATTTATGACAATTTGCTTTTATATAATGTTATTCTTATTAGTAATATGCATATTTATATGTGTTTTATAAAAAACAAGCTTAGATTTGTCCACCTATCAGGTTTTGGACCATGTAGGGCATAGGATGTGTATTTGGATATAAGTGACCACACTTCATTATTATTGTTTATTTATTTATTTGCTGGAAATTGTAACTAAATTTAGAAATAGTTTTAAAACAAATATTTGCGCTTAACAAACTAAATTAAATATGTAGACTTATGGATGTCTTCAGTGGAGCATACAGCACCTTTCCTTATTCACAAAAGAGAGAAAGAGAAAGGAAAGAGGCTGAATGGAGGAGGCTGGTTCTTTATCCTTGTGCTGCAGATGGTGTGTTTAACTGTTTTCTTGCTAGAGAAGTGTTCAGTTTTTACACTTACAAGGTCCACAATTTAAATAGCAAATGCGCTATGGTGCGACGCAACTGACTTTTAAAGGGAATGGGAGATGGGACTCTGAATGGTTTATTCTCAAAACACACCCATAACTCATTAAGAGAATAAGCTCAACCCTGTAAGACCATGCACCGCGGTGCAGAGCGTATTTTTCCGTCCTTAATATAGCAAAAGTGGATTCCAACACGCCCCTAATGCTTTTGCACCATGCTCTTTAGACTGCGCCTAGATCGTTAAAATAGGGCCCATTGGCTTTTACAAAATTAGATTAGTAAAGCCTACAGCGAACGAAGTTTGGGGACTACAAAAAAAATACATCCGGGTGAATGATGTCATACCCTTGAGGTTACAAGCATACACCCCACCGAGCGAAGAGGTGTGGCCAGATGCGCTGTAATGTTATAGCAGAGACACTTCCTAGTGACATGGACCCGATCCACGAGTCACAGCACATTATGTTAGATGACCAATCAGAGCCTCTTGAGGGTGGGCTTTTGAATGAACTAGGAAATATGATAGTCGTTTTCATGTTAGCTGAGTAGCAGTATATAATCAAACGTGATTTTTTTTTACAAATGAAGCATGAGCACACATTGCTTTGCATCTTATTAATACAACCAAGCCTTAAAAATACATTCTGGACCACCCTTTTAAAGTTAGTTGTGAATGGTAACTATTCTATTGTCACTATCTTAAATTTCAAGTTTTTGCATTTGAATTATATGGAGATTTGTCATATTTGTTATGTGATATCACTTATTCAGTTTTGCTAACAACATTGTCGAAAGCGCTCAGTTAAAAAAACGAGTTAGAGCATTTCTTTTAAAGCGATTAGTTGACTTTGCTTAAAAAGTGAGTAAACTTGTTGCCTTAAAATAATTAAATAAATGCAATATGTACATAATTTTACCAATTAAATCAAATGAAGTAACAGGTCCAAGTTACATCAGGTTTACTCACTTATTTAAAGTAAAGTATTATATTATATTATATTATATTTGTATTTACCAATATTTCATTTATTAGACACTAGTACTGAGTCATTACAACTTTGTACTTATATGTATTAGACAGGCCTACTGTTAAATATATACAAAAAAATTATATACAAACAAATTCATACTGATACTATTATATTTATTATTAATTATAAGTACTTAAACATTAGGTGCTTGTATTTATTAATTCAATAGAATTTAACATTATATTTTACTACCCATGTTATTCAAATTTAGGTGCTAGTACTCATTCATTAGACACTGGTATCTTTTTAAAATATTACTACAGTTATCTTGCTTGACAACAGCCTTGTAACTCAACTAATAACAAGTCAGAATGGTTACAGCGGTGTTCAACTATAAATCTTGCTAGTAAACATTAAGAATATACTCAATAGTATCTGATAATAAATAGTATCTAATAAAATAGCATGTGTTTACTAGGAGCTACTATTTAGTAAATAAGTACTAGTACATTTTAAAAAGATATGATAAATAATAAGCACCAGTAGTGGTTTTAGTTTAATATCTAAAAATACTTAAAATTATGAAAATAGAAACTGGTATTTAAAAAAAATCTAATAAAAAACAGCTTGCATGCAAAGATTAGATCAGACACCATTAATAAAAAATGTCTCAAGGTGCTTTTTAATAAATGGATGATTCAATAATAATTTTAAACAAATTAAGGAGTGTTAGTGTTAATTGTTAGTAAGTTAGTCAATTAGTCAAGTAGTTAGTTAGTTAGTTAGTTGGTTAGTTAGTCAATTAGTTAGTTATTTGGTTAGTTAGCCAATTAGTTAGTTATTTGGTTAGTTACTCAATTAGTTAATTAGTTAGTTAGTTAGTTAGTTAGTCAATTAGTTAGATAGCTAGTTAGTTAGTCAACTAGTAAGTAATTTGGTTAGTTAGTCAATTAGTTAGTCAATTAGTTAGTTGGTTAGCCAATTAGTTTTTTAGTTAGTTAGCCAGTAAGTCAGTTAGTTAGTTAGTTTGCCAATTAGTTAGTCAGTTTAGTTATTTGGTTAGTCAATTAGTTAGCTATATGATTAGTTAGTTATTTAGTTAGCCAATTAAGATACTGGTTAGTTAGTCAATTAGTTAGTTAGTTAATTGGTTAGTTAGTCAGTTAGTTAGTTAGTTAGTTAGTTAGTTAGTTAGTCAGTCAGTCAGTCAGTCAGTCAGTCAGTCAGTTAGTTAGTTAGCCAATTGATTAGTTAACTTACTTGGTTTTGTTAGTTAGGTAGTTAGTTTAGTTGGTTAGTTAGTTAGTTAGTTAGTTAGTTAGTTAGTTAGTCAAATTATATATTGGTTAGTTAATATTGGTTAAATAATAAGATATTGGTTAGTTAGTTAATTTGTTTTTTAGTTAGTTAGCCAGTCAGTCAGGTAGTTAGTTAGTTAGTTAGCCAATTAGTTAGTCAGTGTAGTTATTTGGTTAGTCAATTAGTTAGTTAGATGATTCGTTACTTATTTAGTTAGCCAATTAAGATATTTCTTAGTTAATATTGGTTAGATAATACAATATTAGTTAGTCAATAAGTTAGTTAATTGGTTAGTCAGTCAGTTAGTTAGTTAGTTAGTTAATTAATTAGTTAGTTAGTTAGTTAGTTAGTTAGTTAGTTAGTTAGTTAGT
>CAIGQZ010001108.1:3198811-3218015 GCA_903798205.1 Danio tinwini
TTAGTTAGTTAGTTAGTTAGTTAGTTAGTTAGTTAGTTAGTTAGTTGGTTAGTTAGTTAGTTAGTTGGTTGGTTAGTCAGTTACTTTGTCATTCTATGATTTAGTCAATTAGTTAGTTTATTAGTTAGTTTGTCAATTAGTTCGTTTATTAGTTAGCTCGTTTGGTAGTCAATTAGTTAGTTATGTAGTTAGTTAGTCAATTAGTCCAAGTACTGACATGATATGGGGTAGTAGTAGCACCTAAACGAAAACTCACTGATCTAGAGCTTTCAGATAAATCTATTACTAAATTATTCTTAAACTGCATTGTCAACATTAGTATATCTTGGTCCACTGATCACTCAATGACATTCAATTGTGCTTTCCTTCAGACAGTGTAAAAAGCACTATAGAAATAAAATTGACTTTCCATATAAATTACCTTATTCTGAAGCACTTTGCAAAAACCTATTATGTTTATAGCTGCTAAAACTGATTCTTTTGAGTAACATGACCTGTTAGACATGCAGCCTATAAATGTCAATGTGTAAATGTAAATTCATTCTTTCATTCAGAAACGAATGGCTATGATATGAATTTGGATTGTATTCATGGCACTTTCTTCTGATGGCCAAAGGAACGGGGCTGCTTCCACTTATCTTTTCAGCAGTGATTAATAGAAGCCCCTGAGGAGAATGAACCCAGGCTGAAATACAGTATGTCAATGGTATGAACATAAATCTAATTCAAATCTTTAGAGAACTGTTACAAAACTAAAGGAATATTATATGCACCAAAATGCATGTAAAAAACTATAACAATAATATGGCAAGTACACACTGAAGTAAATTAGTAGAAAATCTACATTGTATTTTCGTGTAAAACTTACTTTCATAATCATATAAGCTTTATCTATATATGATATATTTGCAACTGTAAAATACTTTGGTGTGTGCTTGAATTTTGATTTTATAATTGTTAAAAACTGTTCCGCCAGAGATTTGTACATTTCTTTTGTTTTACATCAAAATAAACAAAACAAAAAAAAACTTAAATAAAAATAAAAAAACAATAAAAACTGTTTAGGTTTTGCTGATTTATTTTTTACAGAAGCATTTTTTTACATTAACAACTATGAAGAATACATTTTCTTGAGCAAAATACAGTAAAACAGCCCATTTTAATTTAGTATCTTCTATTTTGATATATTTTTAAATGTCATTTATTTTTGTGATGACAAAACGAAATTCACAGCATCATTACTCCAGCTTTTAGTTTCATATTGTCCTCTAGAAATTGCTTTAATGTGCTGGAGTTCGGAACTAGAAGTTTGTAAAAAATTCACATTATTATCAATGTTGAAAGTAGTTGAATATGTAGTTAAAAAGCCATAATTCATTCTAAGGATGATTTTAACAAATCAAAAGTACACTGTTAAAAGAAAAATGCTGGCTTTCACACAATTCCTTTATGTTCTGCCAGCACAAATCAATTAAGTTAGCTCAATTGTTTTTACAAATTTAAGTGGATTGAACATAAAACAATTCATTGTCCTCCCAAAAACTCAATAATTTTGTTGATTCAGCTCATTTTAAATACGTAGTTTGAACAAGCAACAATTATTTATTTTTTTGAGTGTACAAAAGAATAATTTTTAAGCTAATTTTACGTTTCAAGTTTTTCAACTGTTACATATAGCGTAGAGGTATTATGTTTTGTTTTTAATTGGAAAGAAATCACAACACACAAACAGTTGTGTGACAGTTGCTTGTCTGTGATGGTTGAAACAGTACTGCGGCGTACTTCAAATTATGGATGACAGGTGAAGCTTTCCTTCCCTCTATAAATTGCAAACCTAAGCTAGAGTGAAGTGGCATCTCTTATATGACTCAGCACTTCAAAACTGATACTTTCAGACCCAATCAGCCTGAGATCAAGAAAAAAATAAAAAAATAAGAAAAGAAAAAGGAAATGCACTCTTAAAAGTTTTTGCTTTCCAGCAATGCCAGAGAATTAACAGATCCAATTAGAAGTTCTTAAAAGAATCACGTTTTTCAAAATCTGAAGTATAGATATTTTCTTTACTATAGAATGCAAAAGTGCCTGACATAACTAACATGCATAGATTAAGTCAGACACCTCCTAAAAGCATCCCTCCCTCTTTACATTATATTCAATCATATTTAGCCAATTGTGGCACTAACAGTTGTGGCATCTGAAAGTCTATGCTTTACTACAATGAAGGCCAAAAAACTAAACAGCATGTCACAAGAGTAGCAGCCTGTCTGAAAAGAGTATGCAAAATGAACTTGGCTGACTTACCGATTCATGCGAGATTCTGAAGTGTGCAATCGATGAACCCTTTACTATCCCACGAGGCCACAGGAGAGGAGTTGTGAATGACAGTGAAGAGATTCAACTGACGCTGTAGGTCTGAAACACATTTAAAATAACATATACAAGAGGTTATTCCATTTCAGACACAGCAAATCGAAAATTAGACACTGAAAATAAGAATATGATGTATGACAATATAATGTTTGGTATGAAAATTTGGGAGGAGGACAGGGGACAGTGCTGGAGAAAATGTGGGGAATAGTTAGCTAAATATTTTGGAGTTGTCCAGCCATTCAGTAGATCATACTGGCAGGATGTAATATAAGAAATAGAAAATATTTTTAGTGATGGAATGGACTTCTCATTTACAACAATTTACTTGGGAAATATAGCAGCCAACTTAATGGTAAAAGACAAGGATTAATAAAAAAAAAAAACTTCTAGCAACCAGCAAGAAAACTAACTCGAAAGTGGCTACAACTTGAACCCCCTGCAATAATAATAATAATATTATTCCTTACATTTATATAGCGCTTTTCTGGACACTCAAAGTGCTTTACATTTTTTTGGGGGGGAATCTCCTCATCCACCACCAGTGTGCAGCATCCACCTGGATGACGCGATGGCAGCCATATTGCACCAGCCTGCACACCACACACCAGCTGATTGGTGGAGAGGAGACAGAGTGATGAAGCCAATAATCATATGAAGATGGTTGGAAGGCCATGATAGACAGAGGCCAGTGGGTAAATTTGGCCAGGATGCCGGGGTTAAAGCCCTACTCTTTTTCGAAAGACATCCTGAGATTTTTTTAACGACCACAGAAAGTCGGGACCTCGGTTTAACATCTCATCCAAAAGACAGCACTCACTGAGCAGTATAGAGTCCCCATCAATTTACTGGGGCATTAGGACCCACACAGACCACAGGTTGAGCGCCCCCTGTTGGCCTCACTAAGACCTCCTCTGGCAGCAGCCTAGCTTTCCCATGTGGTCTCTCATCAAGGTACTCACCAGGTGCAACCCTGCTTAGCTTCAGTGGGTGACTATGTGAAAGTTGCAGAGAGCTAGCTGCCAGCGAAATACAAAATCTGAATGGTTGGATATTGTATCTATAGTTCAAAATATAGAGAGGATTACTTTTTTATTAAAACTAGAAAAATGGACAAATACCTGCAATATTGGGAGAAATGAATTGTACTCACGCCTTTACGACAGATCACACTATTGTGTCTTTCTCTTCTTTTTCACTATTTTAGAACCTGTTTTAAATAATCTTTATTATTTGTTTTTATTTTCTTATATTTGTCTCTTTTATTCCTGTTTATGTAAAGCACTTTGAATTGTCACGGTGTATGAAATGTGCTATATAAATAAACTTGCCTTGCCTTTACACTGTGTAAACTGGTCTTTTTATCTATTTGTTGCAACAGGCTCATTGTGGATACGTACCCCAGTCTACATTTCTGGAGACTGCGAATTATGTAGCCAGAGGTACGTCTGGCTGTATTTTGTATTTCAAATGAATGCTATGGGGCGGTATGACGCTGTCGATGGCTTCTGTTCCTTTTAGCGCTACCAGCTGACCACTTACCTCCTTGGACGGCTTTCCGGTGTTATCAGTTTGCCCAGTAGCTTGCCACATATGCCAATGGACTTGGGATGCAGAGCAGAGTTGACCGTGATTATGGTATTTGAGTCTGGCGAAGATTAATTCTAAAAACCAGGTCTTTCTAGATAGCTTTTGAAAGCACTATTGGTTGGGTTTAGGGACGGGGTGAGTGGATCATTTGGTCAGTGATTTAGTCAACAGCAAGCTGGCCTGGCTGAAGTGTATACATGCATTGCGCCCTCTGGTAGATTTAAGCGAGAAGAGAACATGCAAGAAAAAAGATTCAAAAAATTGAGATCATCAAAAAATGTACACAGCAGCCTCTGGTGGATTTGCAAAACAAAAACTGTGAGCAGACGTACCTCCGGATACGTATTTTGCTGTCGCCAGAAATGTAGACCTGGGTACGTTTCCATAATGACTGTTGATTTGTAATGTGAACTGTAAGGAAAATATGTGACCAGTTACCTGTTCATTAAAGTTCAGATGCTATCGTATTTTTTTTTATTATTGTTTTCTTATCGTATTTTATTATTCTTTCTTACTTAAAATAATAAATAAAAATAAAGTATAAAAAAGAATAGTATGTTTGAAGCTGAGGTGTGCCATCAATATATTTTTAGTTTATATCATTATACATTTTTAGTCAAGCACTTTGTTTGGGCACTTTTTATGAGTGCTTGTGCTTTTAGTTTTGAGGTTATGTAAAAAATGAATCTCCAATTTATTTGAAGCAAATATTTGTTTTAAACTAAAAGATGTAATAGGTTTTAGAGGGTTTAGATATTCAAAGTCTGTGTGAAATCAATTTTTTTATACTTATTTTGTTAGCGCATTGTTATTCTTTAGGTAAAGATTTTTGTAATCTTGTAATTGTTTTGTAATCTTAAATCAAAGTTTGACCATTTGTTTCTGTGTTTGGAGTGGTGGGCCTTCTCTTTTGAAGTCATTTTGACAATTTCAGTCACAATATTTTTAATCACACAACTCTTACTAATGGTTTGCTATGAGGGAATGATGCATAAAAAGAAGGCCCCACCTTCAAATCACCCTAAAAGTGCCGTGGTTTAGAAGTCATCAAACAAGTTTTGACAGGTAGAGGAACATATATTCTCTCTTATGTACTCTTTTTTTTTTTTTTTAGCAATGCCAGAGAATAATTAACAGATTCAATTTGAGGTTCTTAAAAGAATCATGTTTTTTCATCACAGAACATATTAATAAGCTGAAGAATATTTTTTCAGTATAGACTGCAATAGTGTTGCCAACATTTTTAGCAGCCCTGGTTCCCATTTATTTTTTCTCCACTGGAATTTTAAAAAGTCTTTGTCAAGGCATTATAAGTCTTGAGCCAAACCAAGAAGGAAACTTTGAGAAGGATCAAAACAATGCTAAAAAAAATTAATGATGAAAATCACTGATGAAAGTTGATAAAAAAACATTTAAAACACTGTTAATGGCACCGTAAAATTAAAAATGATGGAGGAGACAATAAGTGCACGTGCCTGGGTGGTACAAATAATGTTCCTTATAAGGAACAGTTTTGTACCTTTGTAAAAGTTGTACCTTGTATGGTACAGAAAAAACCTCTTATGATACTGTTCTGGACCTTTTATCGTACAATTGAAATAAAGGTAAGCAATTGTTCTCATAAAAAAGTTACATAAGTGTTGGACAACTCCTTTATTGCAATATCTATGAAAATAAATATTACTGGAAAGGCAAAGTAATTTTCGGAATAATTTCTGAATTAAAACATGAATCATCATTTAAAAGCATATGTTTAAAGAAACTTATATACATTAATTATTAAGTTTTATAATGCAAAACAACTGGTAAGATAAAACTATAAGTATTGTAAACTAAACCTTTAAGGCATTTTTAAGAAACATTTGGTAAGCCTTTTCTGATAAATACATTTTCATTACTGATATCCGCACCTTTTGGCGTTTGCTTTCCAATATGCACATGAGCTGGCAAAAGTCCTGCATATGCAAAGTGTTCATGCAAACATTTTACTATTGTAAAACTAATCAAACATTGTGCATATCTCGTTACAATACTTTTGCATAATTCTATTTTCTATTTTAAAATTAAGTAAATTAATTTACCCTTTAAGTGACTATAAAGGTATTGTGTGAAAATTTGAGAAAAAAATGTTTTATATTGTAGATGGGAGAATGTATTTCTGTAACATTTTTGTGAAAAGTGTTGTGAAATGTTTAGCAAAAATAGCAAAAAAAAAAATCTTTTGATTTATGTTTAAGTATTTTTATTCTTTATTGAAAATGGAAAAGGTGCATTTACACAAAAAAATAACTTTTTTAATAAATATTGTTTAAAAATGTATTTGATGTTTTCTATTTACTGAAAATAAGCTGATGCATTTTGGATATAGCAAAATGCTTTACACATTTGACATTGTTAAGGTACAAAGTGTCTTGTCATTGTAGTGGTACCTTTATTATTCAGATTTGTAGCTTTGATGAAGGTACAATATTGTATTTGCAGGTTTTAAAAACCAAAGGTACATTTTGGTTTCCCATGCTACAAATCATGTCCTTAAAAGTACAAACTGCAATGGTACAAATTAGTTTCTTTGTCTTAAGGTACAATTCTGTTTTATAAAAAGGTACTGCCGCAGTGACAAGGGTTTGTACCTTCTTTGGTACAACATTGTACCATTTTTTTCTGAGAATGTGTGAAATTGGGCTACTTTTAACCACTTGCCGTGGGTTGTTTTTTATTCTGTGAGTTAGAGGTATAAAATATTGCTTCAATTACATTTATATTGTTGGGCTGAACTATGTTACTCTACCAAATTCATATTCTGCCAAAGAAAAACACTGAGTTAGGAGGATGAAACAGTAAGCACTTTTTTGTAAGATGTGCAGGGCACTAGAGGAGAGACTAGTGTGTGCAGCTGTTCTCGTTTCCATGGTAACAGATCAGCATGGACTGTTGCTAAATAATAACTGCAAATAGTATATGTAAGGTACAGAAAAAAAGTCAGCAGATTTACAATTTCATCAACACATTAAATGTTGTTTCCAAAATATATATTTAATTTAAAATACACTTAACAATTTTAGAGTTCACTTCACCCAGAAATGTTCTCCATTTGCCCACAAACATTAAGTTTTTTATACATTTAAGAGAACACAGCACACGTCAGTCACATGAGAAGCATCATACCAGATGTGCTGTCAATCTAAATATAATTCATATACAATGCATACATTGATGTAATATGTGCATTTTAAGAATGGTGATGGCCTATTATTGGGCTAGTTTTGACTGGCCATTGGATTAGCTTTGTTGTGAAAACCTGGCAACCCTGATCAGAATGAGAAATTTAAACATGGTATGGTTGTTAAGTGCCAGACAGGCTGGTCTGAGTTTTTTTTTTAAACAGCTCATTTATTTTTATGCACAACCAAAAAATGGTCTCATTAAAAAAATATCCAGTGAGTGGCAGTTCTGTGGGTGAAAATGTCTTTTGGATGTCAGAGGAGAATGGCCAGACTGGTTCCGCTGATAGAAAGGCAACAGTAATGTAGCTCAATTAAATACTTGTTACAACCAATGTTGCAGAAGAGCTTCTCTGAACACACAAACTATCAAACCATACAGCAGAAGAAAAGCACACAAGTGACTCTCCTGGCAGATAACAATAGTAAACTGAATACAATTTACAATTGCTCACCAAATTTGGAGGAAAGCTGATCAGAAAAAGGTTATGACGAGTCTCAGTTTGTACTGCTACATTTGAATGCTAAACTGAACTTGAAATATCTGTTCATCTACAGTTTCCCTTATTTTGTGATTCACAAGTGTTTTCCAATTATTTTACGGTTGTGAATTGCATTATGGGATGCTGGTCTCTGTTCTGTCGACTTTTGATGTTGGAAATAACTTTACAGTTTAATAAAGTGATTTTATTGACATTTTAGTAGTTTGAGATAATATAATGTATAAGAAATAATGTAAAGAGAAATAAGTCTGTAAAATAACAGAAAAATAATTGGCAGTTTATATAGCATAATATACAACACCAACGCAGACAATATATCACTTTAACTATTAAAAATATTCATAAAAGTAACTTTTTTTGTGGTTAAAAGCTGTTACAAGAAAGATCAAGATCCATTAATGCAATTCAAAAGAAGAAATAAACTAGGAAAAATAAAAACATGAATCACTAAATACAGAAAACTGCTAATTTATAGGGCTGTGCAATATTATCGATACATCTAACTATCGCGATAATTTCTTTTACGATAGTGTATCGATAGTCCAACCTCAAGTATTGATTCAAATGACCTCCTCCTCCGCTCCTGTAGATGTCGCTAACTCGCGATCAACAAAACGGCAAGTAATACAGTATCAGCAGTAAGCAAGAGTGAGCATGGCATGAAATATAAAGGTGCCTCCAGCTTTTAGAGCTGACGTGTGGCTGCACTTTAGTTTTAACGCTATTAGGGTTGGGGTGATAGACGATACCATCGTCCATCACCGATGGCCTATAGACATCATGATGCTGAGGCTGCATCACCTATCCTCCGCACCACTCCCGTTGCAAACCCGCTCGTGAAAAACACACACTCAGGCCCCGTTTACACTGATACAGCTTAGTTTTAAAATGGCATTTTAGAATGAAAATGATCCACATCCAAACTGGCGTTTCACCAAGCATTTCTGAACAGCCCTCCGTCTGCTGAAAACGAACATCACGTGACCAAACAAACACACACACCAAACACACACACACTGTCATGCGCTCATCTGAACTCCAGAAAACAGTGTACGGACTGTATCTTTTATACAGTCATTGGTACGGACAGTTTATCAAGGATGTACCGCTGGATCACGTCTCACTATAAGTTAATTGTTAAACGTGATATTTAATTAATCTTGTCTCTATCTAACGACTCTTCTGTCTTTTGATTCTCTCAGGTAACAGGTCACAGCAGTACACTGCTGTAGTCTTTCGCTTTCACGCTTGTACTAAGTAATTTTAGTGAAAACCTGAGATACTGTTGGTTAGTTCCTGTTGGTTGTGCAGCTTTTTTTACCAAGCAAGTGTGTGGACGCCATAACAGCACAGTTCACTCTGCCTAGTCATGCCAGAGTCCCGCAGAAAAAAGTGATTGACAGGTGGTAATTTGTGTGTAACTTATCTTTATTTATTTATTTATGGTTTGGTTATGAGTAAAACAAAGGCCATGCGGGTCAGGTAGTTGAAACAGTAGGCTACAAATAATAGGTCCCTATGTCGACGATGCCATGGTCCATCGCCATGTTTCACATTAGACATCGAACAATGCCAAATTGGTCAACATAGCCCAACCCTAAACGCTATACCAAGGAGTACTGAATTAGACAAAAAATACCATTTGTAAGCTTTGCAATATACACAGTTCTCTGTTCAATCACACTGTGCAGTTTTAGTGAATTGGAATGTATGGAAAATAAATTGGAATTGTAATTTTAATTTGTCTACCGACTTTATCAAGTTGTCAATATAATGTGACACACATACTAATACAAACTATTGCAATATATCACAATATGTATTATATCGCGATATATTGTATCGTGGCCCATGTATCACGATATGTATCGTATCGTGAGGCCCTTGCCAATACACAGCCCTACTAATTTATGGATATTTTATTTACAATGTAGGTTTTGGTGTAAACAATATGAAAGCATGAACTCATTCTTTTTTGTCACAGTGGTTGAAACTGCTGATGGTGTAATGATGTGCACTGTGCTGCAGTTTTACAGTTATTTACTGCAAAAACTCCCAGTAAAATACCACATACATTCTTTACAGTTCGCTATTGTAATATGGACTGCATTGTGGGTCATTATAAATAAAACTCTTACAGTAACTTATAGCATTTTAGAAATTTGCGGTATTCTACTGTAATCAAAGCAATCAACTACCACTATTGTAGTTGAAGATATAAATGAGACCGTTAATGAAAAAAATAGCCTAAATTATTCATTCATTCATTCATTTTTTTTTCTGGCTTAGTCCCTTTATTAATCTGGGGTCGCCACAGCGGAATGAACCGCCAACTTATCCAGCATATGTTTTATGCAGCAGATGGCCTTCCAGCTGCAACCCATCACTGGTAAACACCCATACACTCTCATTCACACACATACACCAGAGACAATTTAGCTAACCCAATTTACTTACAGCGTATGTCTTTGGACTTGTGGGGGAAACCAGAGCACCCGGTGGCCCACGCTACCCACTGCGCCACCCTAATGTATTTAATTTAATAGTAAATACTAAAAAGTTTGATTTTGTACTGATAGTGTAAAATTAAAATGTAAATAAATTACTGTTAATGTACCGTAGTAATTACCATAAAATTTAAATGTGGTAAAGGACATTTTACCATAAAAAGTGTATGTGGTAATGCTATTTTACTGTAAAATTAAATTGCAGTAGGGCTCCCTGCTACTGTAAAGCACATTCTCTGGTAAGTTACTTTATAGGGGCAGTTGCTTTTAGTGCTGCCAGTAAGTTACCCCAAAAATAAAATAAAATGTCTAACAGTGTAATGGATGTTTTCTTGACACATTTTGGTTCCTTTAGTACCAAGGTTCTCAACAGGCGGGGATCTGCAGCATGGATGGACATCGTGCTGCATTTTCAATAAAAGAGATGTCAATTTTGAAGCTTACTGAATCTTACATTCATTCTGAATCTTACAACATACTGTAATTATTGTTTTTCTGTTGTTTTAGTTGAAGGCTGAGATTAATTTTTGAACTATACATTTCTAATTAGTTTCCTGGTTATAAAGTTTTATTTTTAATTATTGTGTTTAATTAGAATTTTTTGCATCACAAGAAGCTCTTCAACTCCATAGTTGAATGTGACAAAACACTTCTGCTTGCTCAAAATAAACAGAAAAGTACAGGAGATTTGTTATTATTCCTGTTGTACCATACCATTATCATTACACGGTACCAAACTGTGACGCTAAAACCGAGATACATACCGACCAGTGACTCCAGTGTACCGTTATGAAGCACACACAATTTTTTACATTCATTTTTTACATTATTAGAATGCTTTATAATATATACTGCAATTTCGACAAAACAGTTATGTACAGTTGAAGTCAGAATTATTAGCCTCCATGAATTATTAGCCCCCTTGTTTTTTTCCCCAATTTCTGTTTAATGGAGAGAAGATTTTATTTTCAACACATTTCTAAACATAATAGTTTTAATAACTCATTTCTAATAACTGATTTATTTTATCTTTGCCATGATGACAGTAAATAATGTTTGACTAGATATTTTTCAAGACACTTCTATACAGCTTTAGGTAACATTTAAAGGCTTAACTAGGTTACTTATGTTAACTATAAAGGTTAGGGTAATTAGGCAAGTTATTGCATAACGATGGTTTGTTCTATAGACAATCGAAAAAAATATAGCTTAAAGGGGCTAATAATTTTGACCTTAAAATGATTTTAAAAATTATTAAAAAATATATATTAAAAATATATATTTAAAAATTAAAAACTGTTTTTGTTCTAGCCGAAATAAAACAAATAGGACTTTCTCCAGAAGAAAAAATATTATCAGACATACTGTCAAAATTTTCTTATTCTGACTTCAACTGTACATGTATTTTTGAATGAAAATTTAATTAAAAACTATAATTTTACAACCTATCGCAAGACTACTGTAAACACCGCCCAATCCTTACGAAACCTTTCATAACATTTTACTGTACTTTGATGGTGACCAAAATAAGAAAAGTGCATAATGAAAACCGAATTTTTAACCCTGCAAATAAGAATTTTCATATTTTTTTCATCGAATTTTTTTGTTTCATCTGTCAAAAGCCTTCTTTAAACAAATAAAAAATGTTCATATGGCCCCCTGTATCTAATGTGGTTGATATTTGGCCCTCAAGGCCACCAAAATTGAGAACCTCTGCTTTAGTACCTTTTATGAATCTTGTGTTGGCTACTTCCAGCAGGACAGCTCATAGCAAACTACTCTAAATTTGATGATTTTATTGTTTATATAATTTGAGATCTTGTTTTATGTGAAGCTCATCTTAAAATGCTATAGCTAGTTTAACTTTGATTAAACGCAAACCATTTCGTAGTAGCAGTGTGGATCTGATCTGGGACAAGAGGTTGCAACCTCGGTCATGATTGAATCCCAGTGTATTCCTCCTTTAATCTCAGCTCTGGCTTGACTGTGTAATGAAATATATCAGTGTGCTCAGGGTGAAGATAAGGCTGAACTAGACGTTTACACCGGCAAGCGCGAAGGCCACGGTTGTTCTTGTGCTGATTGATGACGCGTGTCAAACCGGCTTAACTGAAACATCCTCTGTCAGTTTTTGCCCTAGTCAGCCTTTCATGCTTTGGAAATTTGACTCCCACAACAGACAGAGTGCATCACATCTACATTATTGTACCTTCCAGCAGATTCCAGTAGAAATGATTGCTTCCATTTGGTGGCGAGCCTCCAACTTTCATCTGATGCATCGCTGGCTAGAAGCACAGATGTCCTCAATTCATTAGAAGCGAGTCCGCCCTGTAAAGTAACTGGCAGTGGTTGGCTTTTTTTTTCTTTCTGTCAAATCTGTTGCTTTGTGCAGGAGGGGATACGAGGCGAGAGCGAGCCTGAGATATGCCGTTTGTCAGCTTGCTGGGGAAAAGCTTTGAATGAAATCCAAAAAGAAGAGCTTGTTCCTTCTGGATCCCTGGACCGAAGGCCTTTTCTCCTTCCTAAATATTGGAGAGAAGCAATTTGAGCAATTACCACTTTTTTCACAGGCTCTAAATGTTTAATGGAATTACTTGGCTCTATATATATATATTCTGACAGTATACAACATCTGTGGTGCAGGACTTGAATTAATTTCAAATTGCATTAAGTGATTCCTGATCAAACTGTCTTTGAACTTAGAAGAAACTTTTAATCGTTTAATTTGATTATAGTGAAATGAGTTATGGGATCTGAAGCAACAATTATGTGTAAAAACTGAACCTTGGATCATACAGCACAGATATGAGAGATGAAATATGAAATTAGAGCTTATCCATTGAACTGATTCAGAATATTAGACATCACCTATATACTATATAACTGCAGGTTAACTGTGTGTATATATATATATATATATATATATATATATATCTAATAGTCAACATAGGTTAATTCTGAAAACATAGCCCTATATACATTTCTGGAGAGCACAAATTATGTAGCCAGAAGTAATGCATTTACTTTATGACTGCATTTCGTTTTTTAAACGAACGCTAGGGGCAGGTATGATGTCGTTCCTTTTCACGATTACCAGCTGACGGCTGTCTCAATATGAACAGCTTTTTCGCTGTTACCAGTTTGTCCAGTAGCTCGCCATGTATGTTGGCGGACTTGAGACGCAGAGAGAAGTTGACCACGACAATGGGGTTCGAATAAAAAAAATAAAATAAACTAGTAAATAACAGGGTGAGAGTGTGGTAAAATCTGAAAACATGGTAAAAATCATACGAGGGCTTTTCTTTTTCTGGATTGCTTTTTAAAACTGTCAATTGGGTTTAGGGAAGTGGGTGGGTGGGTGGGTCAGTCGGTGGTTTTGAAAACACTATTTGTTGGGTTTAGGGAAGGAGGAGGGTGGGTCAGTCGATCGGTCAGTTCAGTAAGTCAGTAGGTTTGTCGACAGTGGCCTCTGGTGGATTTACATGAGAACACCAGGTGCGAATGGCACTCGCAAAAGGAATTTGAGATCTGAAAAAGTGTAGCTCCTGGGACGTATTTGGTGCTCTCCAGAAATGTATATAGCGGTACAGTTTCATAATGAGCCTGGGTTAAATAAAGTTGTGGTAATTAATAACCTTAACCTTTTTGATTTTGATTGTACTGCAATAACGTGCACCTTTTGTAAAGCTGCTTTGAAACAATAATGATTGTGAAAAGTGCTATACACACATACTTAAATAGAATTGAAATAAAAAAATAGATAAATATATATAACACATAATTCATTAATTTGCCAACACTTATTTGAATATGCTAAGAAAATAAATTAGTTTTTTTACCATGGAAATGAAATTTAAAGATTTTTTTCACCCATATTTAGAACATAAGTTTCACATAAGTTACTTTAAAATAAAAGCAGATACTTTTTTAAAATGTTTTTATGAAATCACCTATTGTACATTTAATTTAACACAAAACACAATTGGATGTCTTGTTTTTAACCCATATATTACTATAAATAATTAGTTTGACATTTCAAAACAAATACACAACCCAGGCTCATTCTGAAAACGTACCTCTATATACATTTCTGGAGACCGTCAAATACGTCCCAGGAGCTTTTTTTTTTTGCAGTTTTTGTTTTCGCAAATCCACCAGAGGCCGCTGTGTACACTTTTTAAGATCTCAATTTTTTTTCCGCCAGTGCCATTCACGCCTGCTGTACTCGCATAAACTTACCAGAGGCCACTGTCGACTGACTGTTTGACTAACTGACTAACTGACTCGATCGATTGACCCACTCTACCCCTTCCCTAAACCCAACAATATTATTTTAAAAAGCACAGATTGACCTGCCCACCTACTTTCCTAAACCCAACTGACAAATTTAAAAAGCTATTTAGAAAAACAAAAGGCTCATCTGATTTTTACCAGATTTTACCACATTCTCACCCTGTTGTTTACATGTTTATATTATTTTTTGGCTTCTGTTTTTATCTAACCCACTTTCTGGAACCGTTCTTCACCAGACTCGAACAATGTCGTTGTGGGGTCATCTCCTCTCCGCGTCTCAAGTCCACCGACATACATGGTGAGCTGGTAACATTTTTAAGCTCAACCTTATGAGTTCATTGATCTTATATTATGTTAAACTGACTTAAAACAGCTTGCGTAACTTACAAAATTAAGTTAGAACATGATTAAATTAGTTTAATAAGTTACAGTGACCTAAAAACATATGCTGTCAGAGTTGGGGAAAGTTACTTCTGAAAGTAGTGCATTACAATATTGAGTTACTCCCAAAAAAAGTAACAAATTGGGTTACTTACAGTAGTTACTTTTTATGGAAAGTATTGTGTTATATTACTTTTGAGTTACTTTTGCTCTACTTTTCTTTACCTGCCTGAGGTTTGATCTCTTTCAGAACTTGCAAGTGTTATTTCACCTTTTTATAGAGAAGCTCTGCATTTAACAACCACCTATAGAACCTACACCTTCATTTTCCTTAAAAAAAGTATTATTTTATATTTTGAGAACTTTCTGAGCTCAGAGCTATGCATGCTGTATATACAGATTAATGAAAGCAAGTAATGTGTTTGCTACTTTTGAATGTTTTGTGTTATTAGTGAAGTAAATTAACTGTCCATTGAGATAAAGATTGCAACAAAGCCTAAGAGTACTAACATGAAATAATTTATTAAGGCAAAAACTGACTTTAAACTTTTAAAATGTTTAATAACAAAACTAACAGTAAGATGATAAAAAATACCCAAAACAAAATAAATCTTGAGCTTTATACAGTGTATAAATTGCTTCACGTGGCCTTAACAAATGTGTACATCGTTTCCCGAAAGATAAAAAAAAAAACGCTTCTACAGTAACGTTAGACAGTGGCTGCATCTCCTCAACAATAAAAGCAATAAGCATTTTTTTAGCTAAGTCAAATTTATTATTTTACCAGGAGAACGTGAACTAATGTCAATCATTCATAACTAAAGGTAATTGCGGGTGTAGTGCTTCGCATCCAGTTTTATTTTATTTTTTTTTTCGATGTCGTGTTTCTTGCAGTTGTCAAGAGTTTTACTTACACATAATCTAAACTTAACAACTAACCACTTCTTTTCTTCCATGAGTTCAAAATAACAAGAATTCATTGCAAAAAATGTAAGTCTCCGGCCTGCCATCCAAAAGGCGGAGCAAGACACGCAGCTGAACAATATTGGTTTACAGAGAAGCATTACTCGACACATACACAGGCAGAAGAATGAAAACAAAGAAACCGCTATTTTTAAATACACAGCCGAGACATTACATCGTAATACTATATGCATATAATAATGAGCCATGGTTGACCCGAGCTCAAACAAACCTTAATGTTGTCTTAATGTACAGCCACAAAGCCAAGAAGAACAAAATTTGCTGTGTCCTGTTTTTGTTTTACAAAGTTGTCTAAAAGTGCAAGCGGTTTCACTTTTTCCATAAAGCTCACGATCGCTCGTGTGTTTGTCTATATTTGAAATAACAAACTTCTTGAGCTGATGATAATTGAATTGCTCCTGTCATCCAATCCCTTCAGAAACAGACAAATGTGAGAGTGAAGCACGAAAAAACAAAGGAGAACCGGAAAAAACAAAGGAGCGGATGATTCTTTCACCAACCTAAAACATGAACAAACTGCCATGTTTAACTATTATCATCACCTTTTAGACTAACTTATTATGAACTGGGAATGACGGGATTACTCTCTAACAGAGGTTACATGTGCTGGTGATGATTAAAGACACATAGGAGAGGTTTGCACTGACTGTGGGTTATACTGTATGTTGCGTGTTGTTTTTAAACACAAATAAGGACTAAGGCCCAATCAAAATTCTACCCCTTAGCCCTTCCCCTTGTTTTGCTCATTCACGCCAAGGGGTAGGGGTGTCCCATTTCTCTATAGCTTGAAGGTGTAGGGCTAAGGGAAATTAGTTCCAAAATATTTTCTGGAAAATTTCCCAGAACACACCAGCCACAGCGGCAGTATTGCTGAACCTGGATGTCAAGGGCCAAGGAGAAGGGGAAGAGGTAGGGGTACAAAAATAGAATTGGGATTGAGCCTAAATGTATGGTGTGTGCCTTTTTTGTAATTGGTAACCTATCGGAGACCCTAAGGGTCGGTATGTGCTCATATGTTGCATTTATTTATTTATTTTATGTAATCACAGACGTTACAGCAGGGTATTATGCACTGTCATTGATCTGCAGTTCTAATCAAATTATATTCATAAAAAAGTTAGTAATGAACATTTATACACAAGTATTTATGTGTATAAATCATCTGTTTTGTGAGAAGTGCTTCTCATATGATATGTGAACGACCCGCACAGCTTTGCTTTGAGCCCTTGGTACCCTTTAGGCAGTGCAAACGCAAGCCTGATAAAGGTGACCCGTACCGTACCATACCAGTCAGTGGAAACGGGCCATAAGTGAACCTGTCGAATCAGTTCATTAAATTAAACTGAGTTGTCAAGAAACGGGTTGCGTCTTCAGTAAGTACTAACATACAGGATACCTCCTCTGGCTCGAAATAAACTCATATCAGTTAGTAGAACAGTTAGTCAGTTAGTAGTTTCAGCTAATAGAACAGTACACTGATTCGTCTGCTGCGAAAAAAGAGACCTGACGATGATGATGATGAGTGTGAGCCGACTGTCTGTTCCCTCGCAGCATGTTCTCACATTGAATGTGTGATTCAACCTGACTAAGGTAATTTTTTTTCCGATATATATATATATATATATATATTGTAAAAGCCAGGTAAAAAGCAAGGTAACTTTTTACCTTAAGCAAGGTAAAAAAAAAAAAGTAACTTGCGTTACATTTTTTTTAAAAGTAACTTAAATAATATTACTTAATTTTATAAGTAATGCGTTATATTACTTTGGAAAAGTTTATTATTTTATTAATTTATTAATTAATTATTACAAAACACGCGTTACCCCCAACATTGGTCAGGACTAATTAATCATATAATTTTTTACAGTGTAAAAGTTCAAACACATGGAAAGTTAAAAGCAGCTTGAATTCTCATTCTGAATTCTAAAATGTAATGTAATGTGTATTTATATAGCACAAAATTTGAGTCAATTCTTTCTCTAGAACTTCGAGTACAAATTATATTTGTATATGTTGGTATTTTTGGGACTGTGTTAGCTAAACCAAACGAAACTCCAGACATATGCAAGCTCTGTGAGGAGTTTTTGAAGAATGCAATCTACCTCCAGTGTTAACCAGGCTGCATCAACGTACAAGTGCTTCTTTTGGTCATTATCTCAGGGCCCCCTGTCCCCTCCTTTGAGGAGGATTTAGCAAGTGCAGCTTTGTGAGTGTCTGCGCACTCTCACAGCCGGGTGGGCCGGCGGAGGGTCACGGGTCACTGGCCCGCCCAACTTCCATCAAGGAGAACAAAGCCTCGCCCCGGCACAATAAAAGAGCAGGTTGAGACTGGGCTCAAGTCCAAGGGTCCCGTCCCACACTGGGGGCTTACCGGGACCAAGACACGTACAGAAATAAATAATCAAATAATAATCAGATCCTCAGCAGCCTGGAAACCCGGTCATGTGGGAAATGCTCAATATTGGAAGATACACCCCCTTCTTACATCCCTCCCTTTTTCCCTCCATCACTTTGAAGTCTGCTTACTTTTGTTCTTTACATAACTCGATCTGATTTTTTTGAAAAAGCTAATTTGTATGCCTTTGCAGTGACATCGCTGCCACCCAGAATTCTTCACAAGGAGGTGGCGGCGGGGTCAAACCAAACAGACGTCTGAAAAAGAGGCCCAGGTATGACTAAGCTAAAACATATGATGAGGGACCTTTGAATTATTGTCACTGTGTGCACATTTGTGCACAATGGAGGATTAAAGGCTTGCTGGACAAAATCACTCTGAGAATAGGAAGTTGGAGGTGGGGACATTTTCTCTCTCGATTCATTTCCCGCCTAAACCACTTATTCCCAAACATGACAGATTACACTCGTGGACAAATATTTGCTCTTGTTTTGTTCCAGTGCACTTGAGGACTTAAATGTGCCTTCAGCTACTAAATTTGCATTGAGTTCTTCGAAAGCTGAGAAAAACAAATAACTTTTAATGAATTCAGCTTTAATTAATCCAGTCTGTTCCACTGGAGCTGGCATGCTAAGAAGATGAATTTACTGATTGTATTTTACAATAAATAACTAAACAAATTTAATTAGTCGCAATATTATTAGACATCAGGGTAGGTTTGCATCAGCTGTTCGTAAGTTCTTTCTTAAACTGAAATGTAAAGTCCACACTAGGGGCTTAGTAACTACTAACTAGTAACTAACTAAATTTGTTCTCACTTTGGTTGCACCACATGCTATTAAGGCAAATCGTAGTTAGTAGGTCGTAAGCTTTCCGTAAAGTCATTCGTAGTTGCATTGAATTACGTAATATCCAATAAAAAACATTTGAATCGTTAAACTGCTTTAAAATTCCGCAACTAAT
>CAIGQZ010001108.1:3227952-3257073 GCA_903798205.1 Danio tinwini
TAAATATTATGAACGTAAAAATTAGGTGAGCAGGTTACATTGTAACCGCATGTCCTAACAACACGCTTTGTGACAAGATGCAGTGATGAGCTGTTTGGCTGTTTACACCAGACGAAACACGACAGAAATTTAAATACAGCCATTCAGAAGCACAGAATATGCACTCATTTACGAAACGGTAAGGTTTAGAATTTATTCAAACTCACATTGTTAGCATTTAGCACTGAATATAACACACAAGGTTTACCTGAGGTGATCACTGTCATAGGTTTCTGTTGTTTAGCTGTGAGAAATAGAAGCCGTTTCTAATATATATTAAATCCAGGTGTTGGTTAGAACCTTTTAATATTCCTTCTATCGCATGTGTTGCTTTTATTTAGAACAGTTTAAATCACTCGCTCCTGTACTCAATCTGGCATCCCGGGCTTGCGTTTATTTTGATTCAGGAGTGCAACACCTAGTTCAACCACTGGATGTCAAGCTTACATACTGCACCTTTAAATTAAACTGATAACTATATTAGTTATTATTATTCATTCATTCATTCATTTTCTTTTCGGCTTAGTCTCTTTATTAATCATGGATCACCACAGCAGAATAAACCACCAACTTATCCAGCATATGTTATTACACAGCAGATGCCCTACCAGCCACAACCCAACACTCGTAAACACCCATACAAACTCTTTCACACACACATACTGTACACTACGGTCAATTTAGCTTATTCAATTCATGTACTGCATGTCTTTGGACTGTGGAGGTAACCGGAGCACCTGGAGGAAACCCACGCAAACACGGAGAGAACATCTAAACTCCACACAGAAATGTCAACTGACCCAACTGAGGCTCGAACCAGTGATCTTCTTGCTGTGAGGTGATCATGCTACCCATATGTTGTTATATATAAATATTATAGCAAAATCATTATTGTCCAATAATGCTTTTGCTTATGTTATACTCGTTAAAACAACACAAAGGTTTTTTGTGTGTGTGAAAAATGGCACATCATAATCTGACCACACAGACAAAACACTCCAGCCCATGATTATATAAGACCACTTAATCTTCTTCAGCTTAGTCCCTGATTTATCAGGGGTAGCCACAGCTGAATGAACTACCAATTATTAACTCAGATACTATATAGAGAAGTATATATGTAGTACATATTAGTGGTGTAACAGATCACAAATCTCACGGTTCGGATGACAATAGTTTTTTAATCACGGATCGACCCATTTTTCGCATCAGCCAAAAAAAGTAAAAATAAAATGAAGATCTTAATCAGCTGAATAAAAATAAATAGTAAAATATTCAGTAGTGTGAAAAATTCACTGTTACTACTACTGTTGCTGCTGACGCTAAATTTATAAATCTAACACTATAATTTGTACAACCCATATTTATTTTTTTGTCTCTTTTTCAATAAATGATTCAGTTATTCACTCATAAAAACTTCATGTTTCATTGCCAGAGGTGTCATTTTTGAAGAATTATTCAGTGGCATATTTTTGATGGCTGGTTATCACCACCTATTGGTTAAATAATGTAATTGCTGCCTCCAATTTTTTAAGCGTTGTTAAATGCATATGACGGGGAATTTAGTCTTTACCATAAACATCAGTGGTTTTATCTAAACTATAAACTGTTATTTCAGTACTTCTGTGTTATTTGACTATTTGTAAACTAAAGACTGAATCTCTTTTTTAATTTTTTGCATTTTTTAAACACAGATTAGATAGCAGCAATTCGAAGGATTAATAAACATATGCAAATCACTATCATTTATAATTTATGTTGCGTGGGTGTTGAGATCCTGAACTTTTAATAACTAATCATGCAGCGTACACTGAATCCATTGATGAAGGCTAAGTAGTGACAGAAAACACCTTTATTGAAACCCACCACATCCCGAATAACCAACCACAACTTCTTCTATCATCATTATATTTTACAGAAAAGCCTAAATGCTTTTATACATGTGATTTGAATGACACGAGAGGCGATCTCTCTGTGATCATTACAAATTTAGGATTAATCTACTAGTAAAAAAATGTATTAATGTGCTGGCCATGTATGTTCTGAATCGTGGGTTGTGATCCGTACGAATCAACCATGATCTGTTACACCCCTAGTATATAGTATCTGTCTATATATAGAATGTCTTTGGACCATAGAGAAATCTGGAGAACCTGGAGGAAACCCATGCAAACACAGGGAGAACATGCAAAGAACACACAGAAATGCCACCTGGCCCAGCTGAGACTTGAACTAGCAACCTTATTGCTGTGAGGTGACAGTGCTAACCACTGAGCCACTATGCCACCTCATGATTATATAGTACAAGTTGTGCAAAAAAAATCCCATTATAATCACCAAAGCTACTTACATCATTTCAGCACTTTTATTTTTATGATGAGATAATTTGCAAGAAAGCAGAATTTGAGTAACTGAGCTTGTATACACTGAAAACTACGTCATTAGTGACAAGTGCAGTATTTACCTATTTATAGGTTGTTTTCACATGATGTCATTAAAGACGCACAGAATTTTGATGGAGTGCAGGAAGTGATTCTTCTACATAGGAATCACTCTCAGAACATCAAAATATTTTGGTTTTACGTTATTTATAAAAGTTTAAATCTGCCAAAATAAGAAATGCCAAACAGCATTTATAGACTTCCAAAAGTTTTTTGCTCATAAAGGGGGGAAAGTTCAAGAAACTAGCTGAAAAGCGGAAGAAAAGGCGACATGTAATAAACATTTATTCAATACATGCATGTGTACAAACTTTTTTGAATGCGATAATTCATTTGACAGCACCAATTAAGATTACAGGCCTAGCTATGTGTATAAATGTTAATGTGTCATATAAAAACGCCACCACACTTATATAAAATCTAGAAGAATATAAATAACGTACCCTGCCATGCAATCACTGCAATGAAATTCCTGTCTTGTTTTGCAAAAATCCATGTCTTTACTGACGTTTTGGCAGAATAAACAAACGTAATGTGAACATCGTGATGCGCAGCAGCTGTGAATGTTGATGGTAAGTTCATTCACCCTTACAAAAATTATTTTGTGATGTCTGAAAGATACCCACATGGGGAAAACAAACTATAGTAATTTATAATTAACATGTTTTGAACCACATAGTAAAGTGTAAAAAGTGTACAACTCTTTATTAATGAATGATACAGAATACTGTAGCGTAGTAAACTGATAAACTGTAATAAATACTGTAACATTTAAACTGTAAACTGGTGCATTGTGATTATATCGTAGAAAATTGAAGCCTGATGAATAATTTATTTATTACTATAGTTGTGTTGTACCACAGCAACAATATAATTACTACGACAGCTTAATTCAAGTAATTATCTATAGTATGCTTCCAAACACTATAGTATTTACTATTGTATTTTTTTCATGCAACATAATAGCTTATACAGTATCTACCGCCTCGATGACAGCAAATATATTTTAGTTCAGTATAAATCTCGTCCCTCTACTTGATAGAAGGATCATGCCCCCAACATATGTGCTTATTTTCTATTTATATCTCCTTTGAAATATGGCAACAATACAGACTTTCCTCTATGTCTCCCATTCAGTTTTTACTTCCTGCCCTCCATCTGAATTTCACGCGTCACTAGAACCAAGTGATTAAAAACAACTTATAGTATCTAAAAAAATATGCAAGTGGAGACAAGAAGCACCTGGATGACCTACTTCAGTCGAGATTCTGTGCAAACCACCCATTCAATGGACTTTGGACACTTTACTATGCCATGACATCACCGGAGAGGAATAAATGGAAGTGAAGCAATGACCTGAAGCTGGTAGGCCATGTGATAATGACAACACGGCAAATATTGTATGTGTGAAATCTATTCTCACTATTCATACTACAGTCCAATCTTGCTCCTGGAGGGCCACTGTGCTGAATAGTTTTATCTCCTTCCCCAATTGACCCTACACGGCAGTTTGACTGATAGGTGATCTGGCCAATCATAACGTTGTTAGACTTTGTCATTTTGTCTGACAGGTGTCATATAGTAGAGCAACATTGGCAATTAGCATGAAAAATGCTGCCAATCTGCTCATATGGGATACAGGCAGCAGATACCCAGAAAGGCTGGGCGATATACAATTTTATGGTTAGAGAAGTGTATGACATGAATATATTTATTTATTTATTTAACTGGTTTATGGAGAAGTGACTTGGCAAAATAACCAACCGAGGACTCGGAAGTTAACAGGTGAGACGAGCTAACTTAAACGGCATTTAAGACTCAGAAAAACAATGAATTAATCTTTACTGTCTCTTATATTTTCATAGATACATTATAGTTTTGTCTTGTTCAAGTTAAAATCATTTGTGTGTGTTTGTAAATTAGGTTGGAGAATCAATATTTCATATTTAAATTATATTCAAATGATCCAAACATCCCTATGCTTGTAGGTAGGGCTGCAACAACAAATCGATTAAATAGTTTAAAATAGTTTACTAAAAGTGCTGGCAGCGAATTTCATAATCGTTTCATCGTGGAGATGTTTGATTATCAAAAAAAACAACTTAAAACTCACTCTGCCTCTCTTGCCTAATAGACAGGATGGAGCAAAAAACGAGTGTCGGTAACGTTGGAGGAAAGATACATGCTGAAGGCAGAGACATCTGTGCAACCCTGGTCATCCAAGGCGTGGGAGCATTTCACACTAAATAAACATAAAAAAAAGTGTGTTAACTGCCAAATATGCAAAAGTGATGACGGGAGCACCACGGCAGTGATCCAGCACCTGAAACGCAAACATGTTGGAGTCCTTGATGAGGAGGAAGGGAGCAACAGCAGGGTAAATCAAGTGAGGAATGTAATGTCCCTGGGGCTGGTGTTTACTTGTTATCTAGCTTGACAAGCATGACGTAAAAAAATTCTAACTGAGCTTTGGCGCGTTGGCTGGTGCTGAGCCAGAGAAAGACGTGTTGTATTATCACAATTATGCAGTGTTTTTAACCACCCAATGCTTATTTTATGTTTTAGACATGTAAATACAAGTTCTAGTAAAACACACAAGAAAGTCTATGGAAGTCTAACAATCCATTCAAATATAATTTGCAGATGTGTATTATTAACATCAGATACACGTAGTGAAAGTAACAATTAAGTTGAATCTATTCTTCTCCCAGCTGGCCAGCCAATTTACTTGCATACATTTTGGGAGTAACTGGTGAATTTACATGCTGAGTACTGCGTGTACAGCTTTTATGAATGAGGCATGCGACCGGACGCAAGTAAACATGGCGATGCCCATCTTACTTTAAAGATCACGATGAAGATTATGTATATATACAGTTAAAGTCAGAATTATTAGCCCCCTTTTAATTTTTTTTTTTATATTTCCCAAATTATGTTTAACAGAGCAAAGAAATTTTCACAGTATGTCTGATAATATTTTTTCTTTCTGAAAAGCCTTATTTGTTTTATTTCGGCTAGAACAAAAGCAGTTTTTTATTTTTTTAAGAACCACTATAAGGTCAAAATTATTAGCCCTTTTAGGTAATTTTTTTTTCAATAGTCTACAGAACAAACCATCATTATACAATAACTTAAGAAACAATATAGTTTGTATTAAAATGGAAAAGCATAATAAAAGGGATACATCTGTCATACTGTGCTATTGTGGCTGCTCTGTGTCATGGGACTAACATGACGGGTCACAACGGAAACATTAAGGGTGAAATTTCTAATATAACAATCGCCTAAAAAAAACTCCCTCCTGGAGTCCCAGGGCCAGATAGAATCTTTTAAACTCATCAGTGAAAGGGTTAATAACAGAAGTAAAGACACATTTTTATTCACTCGCCTTTTTTGATCATTCACTTTTCCATCTGTTGTCATATGGCTACACTGCAAAAAAGCTTTTCTTTCTTAGTAGTTTTGTCTTGTTTCCAGTCCAAATATCTAAAAAATCTTAGATCAAGACTAGGTAAGAAAAATGGCATGAAAAAATCAAGTGATGCTTAAAATCTCTGTTTGAGATTATATCTCATTAAGATTATTTTTCTTACCCTATTGGCAAATAATTTAGCTTGCTTTAGGCAAATAATCACTTAAGTTTGAGGTGTTTTTTTCCAGAAAACAAGGACAAAACAACTACGTTTTTATTTTATTATTATTATTATTATTATAATTACTCAGGAATGTTCAAGACAACGTTTGTGCACTTTTTAAAAAATATTTTAGTTCAGTTTTTGAATAGAGTTGAAAATAAATGCTTTTTTTATTCTATTCATCCGATTTCAAAAAATAATCGACAAGCAATCGTTAGTTGCAGCCCTACTTGTAGGTTATAGATAGCTTCAAACTTTTTTGTTTTCATCGAGTCATGCTCTCATTCTCAATAAATCCCCTGTATGCATATTGTAGATTTTTATGTCTGCTTCTGTCAGTATGTATTTTTTTCCAGAAATCATTCACTATTACTATTCATTACTTAATAATTGTTCATTATTTCTATGGGGAGTGCACAAATTGATAGGGGAGCACTTTGTCTGATCGGCTGTGTACAAACCGCTTACTACTCAGTAGGTACTGCATTTGAATTTAAACATACTACTTGGCCGTAAGAGAAGTATGTTCTATACAGTATGAATGTAAGAAGTATGAATGGACGTACTACATCCGCCATTTTGTAATGGTCACGTGACCTACCTGCGTCAGTTGCGTCGCTTCATTCGCATTCATAAATTCTCTCGTGGGGCATCATGGGATAATCATCACAATCATTCGCTGCAGCGTATGCGAGCATCTGAGCTCCAGCAGTCAATAGGTGCTTTGAGCACAAACCCCAGAGAGCAGTGCACGTTGGACAGTTTATTAAGGATGTACCACTGGATCGTGTCTCACTATAGTTTTTAAACCTGATTTAATTAATCTTGTCTTTATCTAACGACTCTTCTGTCTTTTGAATCTATTATGTAACGTGTCACAGCATCAGTACACTGCTTCAATCTTTCGCTTTCACGCTAGTACTTAGTACTTTTAGCAAAAACCTCAGATACTGTTGGTTGTGCACCTTTTTTTACCAACCAAGTTTTGTCGACGCCATTATAATGACACAGATCACTCTGCCTATTTATGCCAGAGTCTCGCGGAAAAAGTGATTGACAGGTGGTAATTTGCGTGAAACGTATCGTTATTTATTTATGATTTGGTAATGGATAAAAACAAAGACCATGCGGGTCAGGTAGTTGAAACAGTAGGCTACAAATAATTAATTTGTTATAATTTAATAAACTTTTCATAAAAAATTTATACACCGCAGCCTACGACGACGATGTCATTGTCCGTCGCGATGCTTCACATTAGACATTGTACGATGCCAAATTAGTCGACATCGCCCACCCCTAACTGAAAACTTGTTGGAGATCGAGAAGTGGGGCAGGGCATTGTGAAGGGTCAATTGAACACACTTGAACCAGCTAACCAGGGTCTTATAGGCATATTACAAACTTTCATACTGGTATGTTGAGGCAAGGTGGAGCTAAACTCTGCAGGACAGTGGCCCTCAAGGACAGAGTTGGGAAACCACCACATATACACTACATATACAGAATATATACTTTGCTAATGGTCACAAATTTAATTGTACAACCTACTACGCAATAGTAGTATAGACAGTACACAATTTTGAACACACAGCTAATTTTCAGTTGTCAACTAAATAAAATAGTTATAGCAAAACAAGTAAAATTGTATGCTTATAGTACTAAATGAACTACAAATTGACCACATCCATGTTTTTTATGGAAAAACTCTGCAATAATATCAATAAATCACCCAAAAACTTATGCTGAAACTTCAGCCTTGGTGATAGCATTTCTCCAATTTTCTGAGGTAGCTTTAAAAGCATCAGTAGTGTACTTAATACTTAGTTTATGGTCAGAATATGGCAAGTAAACAGAGCTTGTATTAATTTGATGTTATTTTTCAGCGTTAAGAGTAGTTACTTTAGAAAACGTGTTAAAAACTGAGAAACATAAGCAACGATTTAATCCACGATAACAACAGCACCCAATTTAATGTTTGTGTCAAGCTGCATATATATGTAAACAAACCAGCGACTTAGGCTAAGCTAGCTATCTAACAGCTTAGACAACAGAAGTTATAACGTTACATTCTAAACTCACCTTCATAGTCACTGATATAGTTGGAAACGTACGAAATCATTTTTTTGTTTGCATGGTGAAACTCACACTTGGCAGGAAACGCAGGAGCAAATAGTGGTGCTGCTGCAATGGTGTCGCGTTTAGTTAAAAATGACGTACTGTTGTGGCGTCAGCGAGTTAGTAAAAAAAAGTGAAGAAAAAAGTGTAGTTGACATTTATGAATGGTTATCTTCTGTATTATTATAATTCATGACAAAAGTTTATGAACGTACCTTAGCAATTGTTGTCAAATATACCCATGAAACAAATGGTGTTTTTTTACCATACCTGACAAAAGTCTTGTCACCCATCCAAGTTTTAGGAAAAGCAAATAATAACTTGACTTCTAGTTGATCATTTGGTATCAGAAGTAGCTTATATGAAAGGCAAAGGCCTCTAGATTACGCTTATTTTACTAAAATAAAATATGATTATGCCTTGATTTTTAATTATTTAATTAGGACAGTAAGGTCTGACTTTGCTAAGACACAAGTCTTGTCACTTAACAGAAATAATGTACAGTATAGAATATAAATTCATGGTGCAGTGGAAAAAGAATTAATACTGTGTTTGACTCCTATGAGCTTGAAGGACTGCATCCATACATCTCTGCAATGACTCAAATAACTTATTTATAAAGTCATCTGGAATGGCAAAGAAAGCATTGTAGGACTCCCAGAGTTCATCAATATAATTTGGATTTATCTTCAATGCCTCCTCCATCTTACCCCAGACATGCTCAATAATGTTTATGTCTGGTGACTGGGCTGGCCAATCCTGGACCACCTTGACCTTCTTTTCTTTCAGAAACTTTGATGTGGAGTATGAGAATGAGTGCTATCCTGCTGAAGAATTCACCCTCTCCTGTGGTTTGTAATGTAATGGGCAGCACAAATGTCTTGCTTCCTCAGGATGTTGATGTTGCCATCCTCTCTGCAGATCTCTCGCACGCCCCCATACTAAATGTAACCCCAAACCATGATTTGTCCTTCACCAAACTTGACTGATTTCTGTGAGTATCTTGTGTCCATGCAGGTTCCAATAGGTCTTCAGCAGTATTTGTGATGATTGGGATGCAGTTCAAGAGATGATTCATTGGAAAATCTACCTTCTGCCACTTTTCCAAATGATCAACTATAAGTTATTATTTGTTGCTCTTACAACGGGGATCAACGACAAGACTTTTGTCAAGTAGTGTACAGTAAAGTGTATTGCATACAGCAAAATATTTGCAACACTTTGTTAATGAATGCTACTGTGGTATTTACTATAGTGAACTAATAAATATAAGAACCTGCAGTGTTACAGTACACCGTGGTGTATTGATGTATAATATACGCTATAGTTGTAGAAAACGTATTTGCAGTATTTACTCAGACTTAACTTTTAAAGACAAAGCTAAGTAAAGTATTTGGATAATGTTTATATTTAATAATTCAAGTAATTTATTAGCAAATGGTTCAAAAGTACTATACTATATACTATAAATGACTAGTTTTTTCATGAGGGAGTAGCCTATAATTTAGCATATTCTATTTATTCAAATCAAATAAAAGTGGGCAGTAACACATTTTTTTTACATCTTTAAAACTACTTTCCAGACACATTGAAGACAACTGCTAAAATAGGAATAAGCAGCGCCAGTTAAAATATTTGCATGGCCAGTAACAAAACTACTTTATCTGCACTTACTGTTGAACCCTGCTGAAGCGTCTTCACCTTATTTGCCTTTTGAAGGCTCCACCTTGCATCAACAGAATTCTATTGTGCAAATACCTATAATCCATTGCACAATAACAATAATGACAGATCGCCTCCTTTTGCATCAAAAGGCTACATGGCTGGCATCCCACTACTTCAGAAAATAGTAACGTTTTAAAGTGCCTTCCCATTTCATAGCTAGACCACCCACATTAACTATTGCAAAAGCACACAAACATGTTCCTGTCATCACAATGAGAAAGACTGATTCGACCTCAGGCTGGATAACGTATTAATAAACCGCATTTATGAACTTTTCCCCATTTGTGGCTGCTTTTAATGCACTTTTAAATGGTCTAGTTGACACTGCCAAGACTGAACAAACACCAAGGATGACAACATGTTAAAGATATGGCAATTGTATATAATCCATTGATTCAAATTTATATTGAAAACAGAAGGGGGGAAATGAAAACTGTGACGAAGCCTTTAAACTGCTCACAAGATTTCCACAAAAATTATCAACTTTTAGTCAAATTAAAGAGTTACCTATTTTAAAAAAAGCTCTGCATTTCAATGGCAAAAGTGTCCGGTTTACTTTTATAACATAATTATGTAAAATTCATTTACCGGCCACTTTATTAGGTACACCTTACTAATACCGGGTTGGACCCCGTTTTGCCTTCAGAACTGCCTTTATAGCATAAATTCAACAAGGTACTGGAAATCTCTCCTCAGAGATTTTGGTCCATATTGGCATGATAGCATTACGCAGTTGCAGCAGATTTGTCGGCTGCCCTTCCATGATGATGCGAATCTCCCATTCTACCACATCTCAAAGGTGCTCTATTGGATTAAGATCTGGTGACTGTTATGTTCAAGAAACCAGTCTGAGATGATTTGCGCTTTATGACATGGCGTGTTATCTTGCTGGAAGTAGCCATCAGAAGATGGGTACACTGTGGTCATAAAGGGATGGACATGGTCAGCAACAATACTCAGGTATGCTGTGGCGTTGACACGATGCTCAATTGGTAGTAATGAGAATAAAGTGTGCCAAAAAATATCCCCCACACCATTACACCACCAGCCTGAACCTTTTATACAAAGCAGCATGGATCCATGCTTTTATGTTGTTGACACCAAATTCTGACCCTACCACCCGAATGTCGCAGCAGAAATCGAGACTCATCAGATCAGGCAACGTTTTACCAATTTTCTATTGTCCAATTTTGGTGAGCCTGTGCAAACTGTAGCATCAGTTTCTTGTTCTTAGCTGGCAGGAGTGGCACCTGGAGAGGTCTTCTGCTGCTGTAGCCCATCCGCCTCAAGGTTGGACGTGTTGTGCTTTTAGTGATGCTCTTCTGCATACCTCAGTTGTAACGAGTGGTTATTTGAGTTACTGTTGCCTTTCTATCAGCTTGAACCAGTCTGGCCATTCTCCTCTGACCTCTGGCATCAGCAATGCATTTGCTCCCACAGAACTGATGCTCACTGGATATTTTCTTTTTTTCGGACCATTCTCTGTAAACCCTAGAGATGGATGTGCGTGAAAATCCCAGTAGATCAGCAGTTTCTGAAATACTCAGACCTGCCAGTCTGGCACCAACAGCCACGTTAAATCATCTTTCTTCCCCATTCTGATGCTCGGCTTGAACTGCAGCAGATCATCTTGACCATGTCTACATGCCTAAATACACTGCCATGTGATTGGCTGATTAGATATTTGCGTTAACGAGCAGTCGGACAGGTGTACCTAATAAAGTGGCCGCTGATTGTATATTTAGATTCTTGTATATTGTGGATATTCCTGATAAATAAATAAATAAATAAACCTGAAAAAAATTTTTTATCATTGACTTATGAGTAATTATTTATCAACAACAGCTCGTTTTTTGACTATATTATGATCAAATGGAAGCAGGAAAGGAAAGATAATAGGTGTATATACACATATAAACATTATATAATGATAACTCAACTAAAAGCTCTTTAGGCTGAGAAAATGAATCTGGGAAATAAAGTGTACAAGGCATGATTTTCATTCAGCAAAAAACATTTAAACAAATCCATTGTCTTTTTTAACCATCTTATAAATTCATACACTTCACACAGTGCCAAATATGCATATTTAAACCCCCATCCATCACCACGGTCTCCCAAAAAAATCTACATTTCTGGCTGGCTCATTTGATTCAACTATTATAAAGTAATCAAAAAAGTGAACAATGCTGTTTTCGCACAAACCAGAGCTCCAATGGGCCTCTATCAAATAATCTAATCCACCGAAAAGAAAGTCATACAACAGAACTGAAAAGTAAACTTTGGCTACTTCTTGATTTCCTCAGTTTAGCAAAGAACTCCCAAGGTACCATTGAGACTCGGCTTGTTTTCCCACTGGTTTGGTGAAAAACCAATGAACAGCCTCGGGAAAATGTGCTCCCCAAAAAAAACAATAAATAACATCAGACCATTCAACAATACATTTTGCTACTGAAATAACTAATAAACATTTTGGGATAGACGTCGCACTGCAAAAAATGCTTTTCTTACTTATTTTTTTGTCGTTTCTAGTCCAAATATCTAAAAACTCTTAAATCAAGAAGGATTTTCTAGACAAGCAAAACATGTTGTCTTGTTTTCAGAAATAATATGCCAATATTAAGTGAGTTTTTCCTTAAAACAAGCAAAATAATCTTATGTCAAAAGGAAAAACTAGATTTTTTTGCTTAACCCATTGGCAGATTGTTTTGCTTGTTTTAAAGAAAAACTGACTTAATATTGGCATATTATTTCTGAAAACAAGACATTATGTTTTGCTTGCCAAGAAAATGTTTCTTGATATAAGAATTTTTTTATATTTGGACTAAAACAAGACAAAAAAAATCTAAGCAAGAAAAGCATTTTTTTGCAGTGTGGTACAATGAAAGGATATTAGTATTATTATTTATTAGTTTGTTCACCCCAAAATTATATTTCTGTTACTTCACATTCACCCATATGATTACAAACCCATTTCACTCTCCTCTTTAGAAAAAAAGGAGATATTTTTAATAAAATCGGACAGATTTCTGACTCTCCATTGTAAATGTGACACTTTTAAAGACTTTTAAAAGGAACACTCAACTTATTTTGGAAATAGGCTTATTTTTACAACTCCCTAGAGTTAAACAATTGAGTTTTACGATTGTTGAATTTATTCAGCCAATCTCTGAATCTGCTGGGAGCATTTTAGCTTAGCTTAGCATAAATTACTGAATCGGATTAGACCATTAGCATCTCACTCAAAATAAAAAAAAACAGGGTTTTAATAATTTGATAAAATGATCTAAAAACAGAAGACAGAAAACTTTTTTTTCAATTATTATATTTTGAGCGATATGCTAATGGTCTAATCCGATTCAATGGTTTATACCAAGCTAAAAGTGCTTACGACAGACCCAGAGATAGGCTGAATGGATTCAAAACTCAAATGTTTAACTCTTGCTGACTTAAAAATGAGACTATTTCCAGAAAAAGTTAAATGTTTCTTTAAGAGAGCAAACAAAAACCAATATGAAATGAGTGGTTTAATCCAAGATGCTTTTTAAAATCACAGATCAACAGCGATTGGCATGTTAACAGCATTTGTATTTGCCAACAAAAGCTTATGCGTGCTTGCTTGCTCTTTGAAAACTGTGAAGTTCAATCTTGAGTTCCTGTGACAGGTTTATTATTTCACAAGAACCAATGAGATTTGTTCTCATTCATCAAGCGTGTGTGGTTGAGCTCCTCGTGAATAAAATCTCTTCAGCAGACTTGGGTTACCATAGGTCTCGATTCCTGGAGGGCTGCAGCTCTGCACAGATTAGCTCAAACCCTAATCAAACACAGCTGATCCAACTGATCAAGGTGTGCAAGACTACTAGAGACTATTAAGCAGGTGTGAGTTGGAGGTGGTTGGAGCTAAAGTATGCATAGCTGCGGCCCTCCCGGAATTGAGTTTGAGACCACTGGGTTAAACTAACTAATTCACATAGGATATTTGAGGATCTTTTGATTTTTTTTAGCTTTTGGGTGAATATACTTTTAATGGAGGTTCAGAAATCTCTCAGGTTTCTATAAAACATCTTCATTTGGATTTGGAATGCTAAAGGGGTGAGTACACAATAATAACATTTTCCATTTTGATCCAAACTAACACTTACAGGGATAGTAATCCCCAAAATAAAGATTTTCCCACACTCAAGTGGTTCTAAACGTTTATGAATTGGTCACACTTTACAATAAGGTTCATTAGTTAATGTTAGTTAATGCATTTACTAAAATGAACAAACAATGAACAATACATTTACTACAGTATTTGTTCATGTTACTTAACGTTTGTTAATGAAAATACAGTTGTTCATTGTTAGTTCATGTTAACTCACCGTGCATTAACTAATGTTAACAACCATGGACTTGGATGTTAATAACGCATTAGTAATTGTTCAATTACGATTAATAAATGCTGTACAAGCGTTGTTCATGATTAGTTCATGTTAGTAAATGCATTAACTAATGAACCTTATTGTAAAGTGTTATCTATAAATTTCTTTCTTTTGTTGAACACAAATTAAGATATTTTGAAGAATGTTAAAAAAACTACCTTCGACAATTATAGAAAAAAACAAAAATACTATGAAAGTCAATGGCAGTTTTTTTTCCAAGATTCTTCAGTATATTTTCTTAGTGTTCAACATAAAAAAGAAACTCAAACAGGCTCTGAACAAGTGGAGGATAAGAAAATGACGGCAGAATTAAACTTTTTGGTGAACCATCTCTTTAAATAGGGCAACACTGTACCGTTTAGCAATATTTAGCAGTATTAATTGAATCATAGAGCTAAAAGTTTTCCTCCAGCCAAAAATCTGAAACGGTTGACGCACAACATGAAAAACATTGCTTATGGTCAATAAAAACAGTGACCGAAAATTACGTTTCATTGCTAATGAGATGAGGATGTTCCCAAGTGCTTGCAGAAGTTTAATTATCATTTGCACTTACACACACACACACTTGAAACTCATACTCAATAAATAGACAGTGTGGTAAGGCAGTGTTGAAACATGCATTCATTCATCGCAAAAAAAATCTATCAAACATTCATACGCAAGTAACAATATACACAAATGTATGTTGTTTTGGAGCATTTTTTTGGCAATGTCGGATTATCAAGGCTTTTTGGGTGAAACTCTCCATTCTCGTGGAATAAATGTTGTCAACTTCTGAGGCGATTGGAGAGACGAGAGGAGCTCTGGAATGAAAGCGGATCCTTTCCATTGCCTTACGAGTTTTCCTTTAGGAGGAACAAAACAACTAAAGGAGGGCAAAAAGGAGGTGATTTTACTCCTGGAGGCAGCCAGCTGCACAAGTTTTCAAGACGATCCGGAAGTCTCCAGGTAGCTTTGCAGCTTCCGAACTGTGGTTTTGTCCAGAGAGCAGAGGTCAAAGTCAAAGGTTGTGTTTGTTATGTGAAAATGTCCCGTTTCTTCAATGAGGTTTACAATCTGCAAGAAAAAAAAAGAACATGCGATTACTCTCGCCTAAATTTAGCTGCTTTTGATTCAAACATTGTTTCTCAGCACTAGCATAAAACATATGCTGGAATAGTTGGCGGTTCATTTCGATATGGTAACCCCTGATATAGTGCATCCAGAAAGTATTCATAGCGCTTCACATTTGTTAATGTGTTACAGCCTTATTCCAAAATGCATTAAATTCATTTATTTCCTCAAAATTCTACACACAATACTCCATAATGACAATGTGGAAAAAGATTTTTTGAAAGTGTTGCAAATTTAAAAACCTGAAAAAACACATGTACATAAGTATTCACAGCCTTTGATCAATACTTTGTTGATGCACCTTTGGCAGCAATTACAGCTTCAAGTCTTTTTGAATGTGATGCCACAAGCTTGGCACACCTGACTTTGGGAATTTTTGCCCATTCCTCTTTGCAGTACCTCTCAAGCTCTATCAGGTTGGATGGGAAACGACGGTGTACAGCCATTTTCAGATCTCTCCAGAGATGTTCAATAGGATTTAGGTCTGGGATCTGGGTGGGCCACTCAAGGACATTCGCTGAGTTGTTGTGAAGTCACTCCATTGATATTTTGGCTGTGTGCTTTGGGTCACTGTCCTACTGGAAGATGAACCGTCGCCCCAGTCTGAGGTCAAGAGCACTCTGAAGCAGGTTTTCATTCAGGTCCAAATTCTTACAAGCTAGCTGTTATTAAACCTATTATTAAGAAACCACAACTGGACCCGAGCAACTTAGCTAATTATAGGCCTATTTCAAATCTTCCGTTTATGTCTAAAATACTAGAAAAAGTTGTTTCTACCCAATTATGCTCCTTTCTGCAGACAAACAATATTTTTGAAGTGTTTCAGTCAGGTTTCAGGCCTCATCACAGCACAGAAACCGCATTAGTGAAAATAACCAACGATTTACTCTTAGCTGCTGACCAAGGGTGCATCTCACTATTAGTTCTACTAGATCTTAGCACCGCATTTGACACCATTGACCACAATATTCTCATAGACCCCTTAAATTCTACAGGTGTCCAAGAACAGGCTCTTCAATGGTTTAGGTCATACTTAGCTGATCGTTACCAGTTTGTGAATATTAATGGACAACTTTCACAAGTAAGGCCAGTAAAGTACGGGGTCCCACAAGGATCAGTTTTAGGCCCTTTGCTGTTTACAATATACATGCTTCCCCTGGGGGACATTATTAGAAAACACGGGATCAGTTTTCACTGCTACGCAGATGATACTCAATTATACATTTCAACTAAACCTGATGAGATGTCTGAACTGTCTAAGCTAACTGAGTGTATTAAAGATGTTAAAGACTGGATGACCAACAATTTTCTTCTCTTAAACTCAGACAAAACAGAATTATTACTTATTGGGCCTAAATCCTGTACACAGCAATTCTCACAACTCGACCTGCAATTAGAGGGATACAAAGTTAGAGTTAGCTCTACTATAAAAGATCTGGGTGTCATATTAGACAGCAATTTAACCTTCGAAAATCATATATCCCATGTCACAAAAACTGCCTTCTTTCATCTAAGAAATATTGCTAAATTGCGAAGTATGCTATCCATCTCAGATGCAGAAAAGCTACTTCATGCTTTTATGACTTCTAGGCTGGATTACTGTAATGCTCTGTTTGCTGGTTGCACAGCATCCTCTATTAACAAACTTCAGCTAGTACAAAATGCAGCTGCCAGAGTTCTAACAAGGTCTAGAAAATATGATCATATCACCCCAATTTTATCCTCTTTACACTGGCTGCCTGTTAAGTTTCGTATTGAATTTAAAATATTGCTTCTTACCTATAAAGCCTTAAATAATCTAGCTCCTGTTTATCTAATAAACCTCTTGTCTCGCTACAATCCAACCCGCTCTTTAAGATCTTAAAACTCAGGGCTTCTTGTAGTACCTAGAATAGCAATATCGAGTAAAGGAGGTCGAGCCTTCTCATTTATGGCCCCTAAACTCTGGAATAGCCTTCCTGATAATGTCTGAGGCTCGGACACACTCTCACTCTTCAAAACTAGATTAAAGACCTATCTTTTTAGCAAAGCATACACTCAGTGCATTACATAGCGGTATGACGCAGGATGTGCCCCACACAGGATTTTGCTTCTTGTTTATATACACTACGAACAGCAGCTACGCCAATTATACTCCTTATTCTGTATTTCCACCTGGGGGCACTCATCTCGAGACCCTCAGACTATGCAGTGCCACTGATGCAATCCAAGACCAGCGACGAGACAATCCCAAGGTTTCTGGACCAGGCCGTATCCTGAGCTGCTGCTGTGGTGGTCATGGTGGAGAGCATGAGACTGATTCCTGTGATGCTCCAAGGACAGACGTGTCTTCGCTGAGGTCCAGCTACTGCGCCTAGACTGCAGCTCTGCACAAGACATTTGGCCATAGGTGAAATGGTCGTGCCTAACTGAGCCTGGTTTCTCTCAAGGTTTTTTAAATTCTTCACTTTCGCCAATTGGTGAAGTTTTTTCCTCACCGCTGTCGCCACTGGCTAATAATCTGCGTGATTATTATTCTTATTATTTTTTCTCCTTCCCCTTGACTCACCATTTTTAAGATTGTAACATGCGCATCGATGGAATTGCTCTTCAGTGTTTGGACTCTCAGTAGTGATTATTAACCCAAACTGACCTGAGCTAAACTGAACTGAACTTAAACACTGAAAACTGAACTGACAACTGAACTGAACTGTTTCAATTCACTATAAACTTCCATGTGAAGCAGCTTTGACACAATCTACATTGTATAAGCACTATACAAATAAAGATGAATTGAATTAAATAGAATAATGAACCAACTGAAGTCTTAAATGGGCTATTGAATCATTTGCTCTAGAGATTCATTCAAAAACACTTCTGTTTGCTGTTTTGATTTAAATGATCTATTCAGAATTGTGATCACTATATGTAAAAAAATAATAATACGAATCTCCAGTATCATGCAGCTCTAGTAGGAACTTCACAAATTTTTCTTCAGATATAAAAATCTACTTCAATATTATTCTGCAGTTAGTTTGATCACCAGAATGACCCATTCAGAAGCTCAGAAGCATCCTTTCTCAGTGGGTTTTCTGAATCTTTTACAAAGCCCTATTGACTCTGCATGATGTGTCAGGTTGGATCGTAATGAGGAAGCTGCTTCACCAAACCAGCCTGTTATTGGTTCCAGGCTTGCGGGTTCGGATGGGATTGAACTGGTGATTACGAAGCAGGGGGGGGGGGGGGGGGGGCCTTCAGAATGGCCACATGGATTAAACTGGCCAGTAATGGGACCCAAACCTGATCCGTTTTACACTTCAAAGCAAAAGTCACATATGGAAATAATTTCTTCCATTTCTCCTAAAAGCGAGCCAAAAACACACGGAGACCCAGAGGCCTGTTATGACACTGAAGATAGAAGTCAGCTGTTCCAGAGCCTGTAGCCTGGACCAAAAGAAAGAAAAAAAAGAAAAGAAAAAAAACATGGACGTTCTGCAAATGTTTAATTTAAGAAGTTTAAGACGTCAACAAGTCTATTGTAAAAGTTGTTGGTCATATAATCTACTCAAACAAAAATTATAAAATATATATAATGTAAGTTATACATTCATTCATTTTCTATTCGGCTTAGTCCCTTTATTAATCAAGGGTCGCCACAGTGGAATGAACCGCCAACTTATCCAACATATGTTTTACGCAGCAGATGCCCTTTCAGCTGCAACCCAAAACTGGAAATAAGCTATACAGGGAAACCTACGCAAACTAGGGGAGAACATGCAAACTCCACACAGAAATGCCAATTGACCCAGCCGAGGCTCGAACCAGCAACCTTCTTGCTGTGAGGCAAGAGCGCTACCCACTGCTCCACCGCATCGCCTATATATTTATACTTTAAGTATATTAAAGTAAGTTAATATAAGTGCATCTGTTGCATCTGTTTTTTGTTTTTTTTTTAAATATAGATTTATGTTTATTTTATATTTTAGTAATACGGACACTAAAACTGTCCATTTACATACCAACAAACATACACTCAACAGCCATTTTATTTGGTACACCAGTCCAACTGCTTGTTAAAATCAAATTTGTAATCAGTCAATCACATGGCAGCAACTCAATGCATTTAGGCATGTAGACATGGTCAAGACGATCTGCTGCAGTTCAAACCGGGCATCAGAATGGGGAAGAAATGTGATTTAAGTGACTTTGAACTTGGCATGGTTGTTGGTGCCAGACTGGCTGGTCTGAGTATTTCAGAAACTGCTGATCTACTGGGATGTTCACATCTACTGGGTTTACAGAGAATGGTCAGAAAAAAAGAAAATATCCAGTGAGCGGCAGTTCTGTGGGCACAAATGCCTTGTTGATGCCAGAGGTCAGAAGAGAATGGCCAGACTGGTTTGAGCTGAAAGAAAGGCAACAGTAACTCAAATAACTACTTGTTACAACCGAGCTGTGCAGAAGAGCATCTCTGAACACACAACACGTCCAACCTTGAGGCGGATGGGCTACAGCAGCAGCAGACCACACCGGGTGCCACTCCAGTCAGCTAAGAACAGGAAACTGAGGCTACAATTTGCACAGGCTCACCAAGATTGGACAATAGAAGATTGGAATGACGTTGCCTGGAGTGATGAGTCGATTGCTGCTGCAACATTCAGATGGTAGGGTCAGAATTTGGCATCAACAACATGAAAGCATGAATCAATCCTGCCTTGCATCAATGGTTCAGGCTGGTGGTGGAGGTGTAATGGTGTGGGGGATATTTCTTGGCACACTTTGGGCTCATTAGTACCAATTGAGCATCATGTCAACACTACAGCCTACCAGAGTATTGTTGCTGACCATGTTCCAGCAAGATAACGCCCCATGTCATAAAGCGCGAATCATCTCAGACTGGTTTCTTGAACATGATAATGAGTTCACTGTACTCAAATGGCCTCCACAGTCACCAGATCCTCAATCCAATAGACCACCTTTGGAATGTGGTGGAACGGGAGATTCACATCATGGATGTGCAGCTGAAAAATTTGCAACTGTGTAATGCTATTATGTCAACATGGATCAAAATCTCTGAGGAATATTTCCAGTACCTTGTTGAATCTATACCACAGGGGGTCCAACCCGGTACTAGTAAGGTGTACGTAATAAAGTAGCCGATGAGTAAATATATGCACGCACACACACACACAAACACATTTAAAGAATTTAAATCTATACAAATACACATGTATAGATGTAGATATAACATTTATTTTCCTTACAAATCTATTGCAGCAGAACAATGAAATAAAGTTTGCCAATGACATCAAAAAATTTTCCGGGTTGCGTCAATTGGTAATCATGCAAGTTAATTAACGCCGTATCTTGTTGCAGAGGAGGATGATTATTTCTCAAAAAGCTGCATGATTAGCTTGATTAAGATGTACGTTTGCACTGTTTGGACTTCATTCGGGATGTTTTCCAGACTTCAACCACCACAGGCTTTGCAACAGAAGGGCACGGCAAAAATCTTGGAACGAAAGAAACACTGAATTACTCTCCATTGTGTCAAAGCAAACAGCCCTCAAAGAGCAGGACTTACGTGCCGCAGAGAGTTTATTTGGCAAGCAGTTGGAGGAAGACCAAACCTACAGTTACCAGTATGATTTATAACAGCCAGACCATCAATGACATGTTAATGCTGTGGGTAATAATGTTAAACTTTACAGGTGTCTTCGCTTTCTGGTAAAGCTCTCTGTGATCCTTAAATTTAAGTCTCATGTTGCCTCAAAAAGGTCATTCCGAGCTGTAGAAATACAGTCTAGTGAGCAGAGTTGTGAGTGATTCAGGAAAAAGCTGATTTCTGACAGCACACACTCTTCATTTATTACCTGCTGTAATATGTGTCTTTCCCTCAGTGCCATTAGTCTTCTGTGAAGCTCCACCAGCTCATCCAAGTATGCCTGCAGAAAAAGATCTTACATTAATCAAAAAAAAGGAGACATGTTTCAGATCAATCACGCTTTTACACAATGTGGCATGGATCAAACTGTTGTGCTGCACATTTTTTTGCTTATTGGACTAAAACGGTTTCAAATTTGTTTAAAGCAAACAATAATGTACTCATTGCATTTAAACATTTACATATTTATGGTGAGACAGGGCAGGCAAAAACATTAGGGGCCCTATCATACACCTGGCGCAATGCGGCGCAAGGCACGACGCAATTGTTGTTTGCTAGTTTCAGCTTGATGCAAGTGTCATTTTGACGTTTTGCACCACGCTGTTTAAATAGCAAATGCATTTGAGCTCATATGTGCGCCCATAGCATTTTGGTCTAAAAAAGGAGGTGTGTTGAGGCGCATTGCTGGCACGTTGCTATTTTAAGGAACTAGAATAGACTTAATAGACCAGCTAAGAGGAGGTCTAAAGTCCAGCGCATATCACGTTAGTTGTGTGCCTCGCTTAAACATTGCTTAATACACACAGGATGTAGAGCAATACGCAAATATCTTTACAAATGGAAAAGAATTAAAGGATTAAAATATTGAAAAAATATTTCTTTCTAGCCTACATAAATATAAAAACCACTGCTTTCATGCCTTCTTCATCGCGGGGGGCTTTTTTTAGTTTATTCATGACAAATTGCTTTTGTATAATGTTATTATTATTAGCAGTATTATTTATTATATGCATATTTATATTTGTTTTATTAAAAACAAGCTTAGATTTGCTCACCTGTGTGGTTTTAGACCATATGGGGCATAGCATGTGTGTTAGGATATAACTCAGTTTTTTGACCACACTTCGTTATTATTGTTCATTTTTTCGTTTGCTGGAAACTAGAACTGAATTTAGAAATAATTTTGAAACAAATCTTTGCGCTTAGCTAACAAAATTAATTATGTATAGGTTAATGGATGTCTGTGCGTACAACACGTTTTCTTAATCCACGAGAGGGAATGTAAAGAATGAGGATTCTCATTCTCTCATTCTTGCCCTGTAGATGCTCGCTAGTGAAGCGTTCAGTTTTTCCACCTACAAAGTCCACCAGGTAAATAGCAAATGCGCTATGACGTGACACAACTGACGGGAATGGGAGACGAGACTCTGATTGGTTTATTCTCAAAACACACCCATAACTCATTAAGAGAATAAGCTCAACCCTGTTAGACCATGTGCCACGGCGCAAAGCAAAATTGTCCGTCCTTAAAATAGCAAAAGTGGATTCTAATACGCCCTTAATGCTTTTGCGCTGTGTGCTTTGTACTTTGCGCCTAGATCGTTAAAATAGAGCCCTAGTTCTCATTTGAGTAATTGCGTATGTTTTTCTGTATTTAAACACACATATGAACTTATCATGAAAGTTTTCAGCTAATTGACCCTTCGCTAAGCCACACCCAAAACCCACCACACACCATTCGTGGCTTAGCAACCATAGCTACGCGCAGGAGCTGTGTCAAGCTTTTGAGCAAGGGAAACAAGCTAAAGCATTGTGCATATGAATTGTGCAAATCAGATACCCGGTATCCTAATAGTTTGGATAGGGAAGTGGAATTTTTTTCCCTTTTCAAAACCTAAAACTCAAGGGGAGAAATGCCAGTGTGGATCAAGCTCTGTGAGGGCCGCTAAAAGAGCGGAGTTAAGTTGGTTTGTTTTTATGATATTTCTGACATTTAGGGTGCTTTCACATCAGTGAATCGATTTATTTGTTCCGAAACAGGGATTGAAATTGTTACATTGTTGCTCTTTGTTCTTGGTGCGTCTAACTTTCACACGGCAAAGTTTCTAAACGGACCAAAATAGCTAAAACAAGTTACGTGTGAGTAAACTGTCCTCACAACATGTCCTCACGGTTTATTTTGCAGAGTCCCGCTCAGCTGTCGGGGGTGGTTTGGTGGTGTTTGACAGGGTGCACGCGACATATCTGAAGAGCGAGGAGAGATGCGGTGGGAAGGGGTGATGAGAAGGATGCGCAACGTATTTTGAGGACCGGGAGGGAGACGCACGTTTTCCGGGAGATGATCACTCGTTTGCGGGCATCCGGGAGTCTCTGTGCATTTACGGGAGACTCCCGGAATTTCCGGAAGACTTGGGATGTCTGGAATGACCTCCTGCCCTACTCATAATTCTCTCTTCATGTAGCTGTATGCCTATTACATATTTATAAAACACTGTGATATAGGCGGGTTTGGATCGTATCGCTTTCTCACTACAATCGATCCGCTCCAGAGTTCGTTTCAATCGAGCCGAGACCACCTCATTCAGGCGGTCTCGAAGCGATTGCTTTGGCGCGGATCCAAACGCGATTGCCCTGTTCCCATATGCCAAACGAACCGCGCTAACTGGGCAAACGCGCCAGGTTCCGGAACAAAAGTCTAGGTGTGAAAGCACCCTTAGTGATAGACGGCAATAACTCACACACCTCTTACCCTAAGAAGATCTAAACTGTGTTTCCTACAAAAATACAAAGCAGGTTATGTTTCACAGCTGTCTTTTCTTTTCTATTATTATATATTTTTTCGCTCTATTATGAACACTGCTCCGTTTAAGCCTTCGCCATAGCAGTCATACTAATAGCAATCATATTTTTATCTGTTTCAAGCTACAAATATTCGAAATTTCATATTAACAGAACAAAACCGAGATGTGATCACAAACTGAGCACTTGCGATCAATATACTTCACCCGCAGCTGTTTTTCAGCAATTTATATTCCTCATGCCTATGTCGGAGCTACAATTCACCAATGTTTTCATCTGTCTTTTGGAGATTTAGTCATTGGTCACGATGTTATAGCAGGCGAGTGTCTGCTTTTATATTTGGTGTCTGATTAATATTTGCTGGTAGGGAAAATCTATTTGTTCTCTTCTGCTATTTATACCTTGATTTGCATTTCAATTTATTTATTTATTCCACTTAACTGCAAATTAGAATTGAAAGGTATAAAAAGCACACAAACATACTAATAGTTATAGGTGCTGTACATTGCTATGGGTCAATGATGCTAATATTTGGCACAAATCCATCAATTTCCCCATTCTGGCTGCTCTTTCTATGAATGAATTAATGTAGAAGCACTGTCCATGCGCGGTAAGTAACGCTATATTTCATTGCACAACAATTAGTCTATCAGGCTTTTTGGCTAAAAAAAGGGAAGTCACGGTTTAATTAGTTATTATTAGATTATTTTAAAATTTCACCTATCCTGCTGTGCATGAACTAAGCTGTTGAATGGTCAGCGTAATGAGGCGGCTAGGCTAACCTAGCTTCAAATTTTATTTAATTATTTTCTAATCTGTTGCCTATTATGTCGTGAATATACCCCTGCAATGCATACTGCAGTCCTTTTTTGTCTGGCTTTCTCAGATATTTCACCTGTTTGCCAAAAACGACTTATTATATTCCTGGGAATGTCTGACACCGGCGCATACATATTATAATAGATGTGCCAGGCACAAAAGCTAGACAGGCGTAGCAACAGTAACTAAGGAGAGCGAGGCTTAGCGAAGAATCAATTCACAACACGTGCGTATGTCCTACTTTGGAGTCTTATAAATGAGCGCCCACATATATAAGGGTATTAATTTGCATAACACTAGCCCAAACCAGCTCCATATAAGGCACCAAAAGAAAAGACAAGAAAAAGGAGAACTTGAACAATAATGAACATGAGCTGTTGCTGTCTGAGGTGGAATCCAGAAAAAGTGTTCAAATTTAAAAAGTTGCAGGAATCTATTAATATTGTTACGTCTATATGCCGTTATACAGTTTGGGGACTGTTATTTCTTTTGCTGGTTTTGTTTTGCATTTATAGGATACGTGGGTTGGCCGTGTTGGATGTAAATCATTCTGGACACGGACTGACGTGCGATGACGCAAGTGAAAAGAGCCCCAATAGTTGCGCTGAAGGACGGTGGGACACGATATAAGGAAAAGGCCGCATCAGTTTGGGATGGCCAGCATTTCGTGTGAACTTCAGCTATTGTATGCTTGACATTTGTTTTCTGTGTGTGTTTCTTCCTTGTTTGCCTTGATACACCATTGTTTGATTAACTTTTGTTTGTCTGCTTTGTTTGCTATGTAATACTGTTTTTGTTTCAAACTCTTTGAGAACTGGAGTGTGAACATCTATCTGTGTATTATTCTCGACGGAGGAGAGGGAATAGGAAAGCTCTGTCACGTGATGTACATGGCGCACATGCAGCATTTCTTTCAGTTATACACACTACAGTAGATTATGGATTTGTGCCACACTTGTAAGTTTTGCCTTGGAAAGAGAGAGTAGGTAAGATATGACGTCTCAGACATTGAAGGTTTACTTTTTGTTTTACTTTGTAGTTCTAGTGAAAGAGTTAAATGGGTTAGTTTGTTGATTTTTGTTTTATTCTTTTCTTTTATTTGGCATGGTCCCGTTCTCTGTTGTCCTCCTTATGTCTGTTAAACTTGTTTTTTTTGTGTTTTTTTTTTGTGAAATCGTTGTCATTGTTTTATAACTTACAGTTTACCTACTTTTGTGTGAACTTTATTTTTCTACAAGCAATTAAATATCCACAGCTTGTTTATAATAAACAAGTTCCCCTAAATAGCACTTTTGTGTCTTGTTGTTCCTCATCTAATAAAAATGGCAGCAACAATTACAACTGGCTTAATGTTTTCCTTTTCGTTCCCCCTCGACCATTAAAAGTAACGGAAAAGATGTAACAACATACTTTTTTATATTTCAATGATCAATTATTCATTACCTAATGCACATTTAAATATGTTTATGACTATCTTCAGAAGGTAGGAAGGCTCAAAACCTTACAGATCCAATTTACACCTGTTTTTTTAGCATCAATCACTTGGGTTTAGGCTAGTGATGTCCCGATCAGGTTTTTTGGCCCTCGAGTCCGAGTCATTTGATTTTGAGTATTTACCGATACCCGATCCGATACTTCTATAATACATAATAAAGAGCTAAGAAACAGATCCAGGATGTTCCTTATTTTTTATTTAATTCACCTTATTTTAACATTCAACAACTGTGTTAACAAACAGAGCACTTCTAGCTTGAACAATCAGGTAATACATAACAAATTCTTCACCTCTTGCAATCCCAAGTTTACATATCTCACAGTTTGCTACAGCAATGTTGTCATCAACAACTTTATAATACCCCTAGACAGGAGCACCGCCAGGGTTGGAGAAGTTAGGACGATTCTAAGAGCCCACACAGTTTTTGAGATATTATTAGGGGCCCAAACAGTAATGTAAAAACAGTAGTAAACTGAGTATTATATTATTTATTAAATTACCCAATAAATTGTTTTTCTACTCCTACCCCAATCCTAAATCCAACCGTCACAGTACTGTAAAATATTAATTATTGTTATACAGTGTCACAAAAATTATGCTATATTAATGTACGTATCCGCAGCTGTATCCTATCTAGACTTAACTACATACTCGCGCTTTGGTTCTACTTTACCAGCATTTAACCAATAGCAACAAAGTGATGTCATGCCGCACGTGTTGCTGCTTCTGTGTGAAGTCAAGAAAGTGGTCTAATTCTGTGCCACCGCATAGGTGTGTTAAAAAATAATGAGAATATATATTTGATCAGGAGGTAACATTTGATTCCAATCAAGTCTGAAACCATGTGATCGGGCCTGATTATTGATCACATGATCGAATCTGGACATCCCTAGTTTAGACTGAGAAAAATGTATCTCAATTATCGATAGCCAACAAGGCTGTAGAGTTTTTATAAACTCAAGTGATAAAGCAATTTGCTAACGATGCCAAAATTATAGGTTTGACTCTCAGGCACTGCTAGAGTTGGAATTAGAATGTATATGATTTGAAATTAAATGACATATGTATTATGCATAATATATTATATATAGTATGTAACAATTATGGAATAGAGCAGATTAAATAAAATATCTGCTTACCTTGTCACAGTCAATGTTTTTATTTTTGTCCATCTTTGCTTGTTTCATAGGACCCTTCACTTCAATCTGCAAAATGTATCATAATTTAAGCAAATTATAATAAACACACCAACATTCACAAGTTTGGTGTCTATAAGATGCAAGTAAGATTTACTTTTTGCAACCAAAACACTAGAACTAGCAGAATTCTATAACTATTAGAATTGTCTATCGTTAGCGGCAAGGTGGCTCAGTGGTTAGCACTGTCGCCTGACAGCAAGAAGATTGCTGGTTTGAGTCCTGGCTGGGCCAGTTGGCAGTTCTGTGTGAGTTTGCATGTTCTCCCCATGTTTGCATGGGTTTCCTCTAAGTGCTCCGGTTTCCCCCACAGTCCAAAGACATGCGCTTTGAGTGAATTGGATGAACTAACTTGGCCTTAGTGTACGAGTGAGTGTGTGAATGTGAAAGTGTATGGGTGTTTCTCAGTACTGGGTTGCGGCTGGAAGGACAACCGCTGCATTAAACATATGCTGGAATATTTGGCGGTTCATTCCGCTGTGGCGACCCCTGATAAATAAGGGACTAAGCCGAAGGAAAATAAATGAACACCTATGCTTATGTTTAATTAAGTCATTACCATTAAATTTAAATTTTTTTGGTAATACAGCGTATACATGTGCATGTAGTTACTAGACACAAAATTAAAATATGGTCCAAATGGTCGCCTTGCAAATCCTAGTGTTAATCAATGACTCACTCATAAAGGCTTAACTAGTTACATGCAACCTAAGCTCATTGGAGATATGTGGCCAAGACTACATTTTTGAGAACTAATTAATATGTACCCTAGACCAGTGTTTCTCAACCACGTTCCTGAAAAACCACCAGCACTGCATGTTCTGGATGTCTCCTCTGTCTGTCACACCCATTACAGGTCTTTCAATCTCTGCTAATGAGCTGCTGAATCAGGTGTGTTTAATTAAGGAGACATGAAAAATGTGCTGGTGGGCCTCCACGAACACTGGTCTAGTCTAGACAACATTTACTTGTTGTTTTTATTTTCAACAATCTACTAGAGGGTGCTGTTTACATTTTTGATGATCTCAAATACATTACTGGGGCATGTTTTCTCATTTGTGAGATTTCTCATAAATCCACCAGAGAGCACATATTTGTCGGTTTTCAAAAATGTACACCAGGGTACATTTTCTCAATGAGCCTGTGTTGGTTACATTAGTGCGGGTCATGGTTTTTGAACAAACATCCTGAACACTTTATAATAAGGTCCATTTATTAACACACACTACTGGCCTATTGGCTGATCAACATGAGTGGAATAATTTTTTCAGACAATCACATAGCTAAAGTAGGCAGGTCTTGACCATATCACAACAATGAATTACTCAAGTATTTTTTTTTCTAATTGTTTTTTCTGGGTTTTCACCTTTACTGGACAGGACAGTATGGAGAATTGACAGGAAAGTGTGGGAAGCAGAGGGAGGGTAAGGATCAGCATAGGATCTCGAGGCGGGAATCGAACTTGGGGCGCCTTTAAACACAGGAGTGCATGTGTCAGTGCACTTTCCACTACGCCATTGGTACCAACTCTCAAGTTATTTCTTGAACAATAGTTATATATATATATTTTTTTTTTTTTCTGTATATGTTGGTATATGTTTTATTTTGGCTAGAATAAATATATACTTGCTCTGTTAAACATCATTTGGGAAATATTTAAAAAAGAAAAA
>CAIGQZ010001108.1:3272073-3291410 GCA_903798205.1 Danio tinwini
TTTTTTTTCAACAGTGTATACTACAATTATATTAAAATAAAAGACCTGATACAAAGTAAAATATATGAAAATAGAAACCCTAACATTGTAACTTACTTTTACATTAACACTAACACACATTAGCCCATAATATACAGTTGTTGAGGGATATTTAAACAAATTATGATCATCAAAACAATCACTCAAACTTCTTTTAAATGATTATGGGCATCAAACTAAATGTCGGCATGCTCATAATGACTCATAATTCTTCAAAACTCTGTATTTATGTAAATCATACTGCAATAAAGATGCAAAAGCAAAATACCTTCTTCATATGAGCTTTGGCGGAGGCAAAAACACAAAGCAGGTGGTCACTAGCAGCAGCACACAGCTGGTCTGTGGCTTTACGACCATCGCCATAAATCTAGCAGCGCCTCTGAAACCGGCAACTGCTCTGCTGTAGGACTATTGTCCCCCGTTCCCTTCAAGCCCATGAAGCTCTTCGCTTAAGGAGGACGTCATATAAACAGATTTTAGGATTGGGTTACATTCACCCCCCGACTAGCCTTTCACTCTTATCAGCTGCATTTGGCCAATGTCTGCTGCACTTAACCTCCTTAAACCTGTGATTTAGTAGTAGTTGTAGTAGTATTTAGCATTATTTATTGTATTAGAAATGTCTTTATTATTTTGAATTAGCTTTTAGGTAATTATTTAATTTGTTTTATTTTCTTTTTAACAGCAGGTTTTTTTCAGTTTTAGTAAAAATATTATTTCCTTTAACTGCCAAATTAAATTAAGCTTAAATCTAACATTTAACGCAGCTGCTAGAGTGCTTTCTAGAACAAAGAAATATGAGCATATTACTCCAGTTCTTTCATCATTGCGTTGGCTTCCTATTAAATATGGTATAAATGTTACAATTTTATTGACTACCTACAAAGCCCTGAATGGCTGAGCTCAACAGTATTTGAGGGAGGTCCTGGTTAGGGATGCACCGATCCCGATACTTGGATTGGATATCGGTTCGATAACCCATATTTTTGCTGGTTCGGGTATCGGCCAGCTGGTAACGATCCAAATCAGATCTTGCGCGTGTGCTATATTCTGTTTATAAGCCAACTAAGCCATGAAGGTAGCCTATTATAAGGCACTAGAAAGTTGGTATGTAGGCCTACTATATCCCAAATGTTCTGAAGCCATATTCACGTGGTTAAATTCATGTTCACTTCAGCGCTACCTGCCGCTGTGCCTGTCAATCATTTTCCATTTATACACAATTCAAGTTGACAACATGAAAATTTTTCTTCAAGACTATTTGTTCCTGTTAGTTTAAATAATTAGTGGAAAAATGCATTTAGTTTTGCATTAAATGGCTTTATTTTGACCTGCAACAAGGAGTTTGTTGCTGTTTCTAAATCATGTTGTACTATGTTATATAGATCAACAGATCACATTCGCAATACTGGAGTAAAAAAGTGCTATTACCTGCTCTTCACACACAAAGTAGGCCTACCTGAAATGTTTAATTAAAAAAGGCTCAATAATACATTGAACTGATCCTCAATGCTGAGCTGCTGTTTTGGAAGTGACAACACCGCAAATACTGAAGGGCTGCGCGCTGTGTCTCCGTTGTATCAATCGCTCCATAAGAATTCTCACAACAAGTTTCTGTTCTCTCATCCTTCCGACTGAGTTTATTCCTTTGAGGGGAATACTTTAAGTGCTGCAAATAGTTTGTAAAGCCTGGCCCATTGTGATCCAAGTAATTAATTAAATTAATAAAAGTGAAACTGGCAGGCACAATATGGATTGTCATTAACAGAAAATTATTTAGCCTAATATAGGCTACTCTGAAACTTTACTCTTTATTTATATTAATATTTTATTTGACAAAGCAGTTTGTATTTAGGCGCTGAAGCATACAAGCAGACCTTGTTTTGAACTTTCCCCATCTAACTTATGGCGAGACTCGGACAGTTTAGTTTAGTCTGCGTCAAACCTGCAGCAAAATATCAGACTTTGCTAAAAGGCAGGTTATTTTACCAATGATTAGGGTCAATAGTGGTAGCCTATTGCAGAGAAAAACCTTAATATTAAAAAAGGAAACATAAACTGGACCACAACAGATCAATGTCATAACGAACACTCAAATAATGTAGCTTAGTTTACAGCAAGCACCATGTTTTTAGTTAGATTAACTATAATCTAGGCCTATAGGTCTTTTATTTTTAATAAAGAAGATATATTCGAGTTTATCAGCAGAACTATAGAAACTGTATTATGTTTAGAAAAAAAAAAGAAAAAACAAAGCGGCACAGTATCGGGATCAGATCCAAAAAAATGATATCGGTGCATCCCTACTCCTGGTGTATTATAGCCTCTCACATCCACTACGCTCAATTAAATCTCAATTGATTAGTTCTAGAATATCAAAATCAACTGTGGGCAATCTTTCTCATATCTGGCACCTAAACTCTGGAACAGCCTTCCTAGCACAGTTGTGAAGCAGACACACTCTGTCAGTTTAAAACTAGATAAAAGACAGACCTCTTTGCATTAGCATACACATAAAACACAAATGCTTTTGAAATCCAAAGGATTGTTAGTCTGCATTAATTAGGGCAACCGGAGCTGGGAACACTTGCCAAAAGACATTATAATTTGACAACATCTACACTTATGTTAGTCTGTTTTTCATTAATCAGAGGTCTTCGTAATCCTAGACCAGGCCGTATCCCGAGCAGTATCCTGTGAGACCCTAGTGACAGACGAGTCTCAGCATTTGATTCCGTGGGCCAGTCTGTACACCCGTCGGTGACCTACACACACATGCAGTTTCTCTATGATGGACATCCAGCATTCTTCAGCCTTCGATGCCTAGACTGCAGCTCTGCACATGAAGTTTGGCCAGAGGAGAAATGGCTGTGCCCAACAGAGCCTGTTTTTTTTCTCAAGGTTTTTTTTTTCCTTCACTTTTGTCAATTGGTGAAGCTTGTTCCTCGCCGCTGTCGCCACTGGCTTGCTTAGTTTGGGACTTGTGGAGCTGCACATCGATGGATTTGCTCTTCAGTGCTTTGACTTTCAGCAGTGAAAATTAAACCACACTGAACTGAACTAAACTGAACTTCAACTCTGAAAACTGGATGGACACAGTTTTAATTTACTAGAACTTCTATGTTAAGCTGCTTTGACACAATCCACATTGTAAAAGCGCTATAGAAATAAAGATGAATTGAATTGAAATACCTAATTAAAATGAGCTGAAACGACAAAATTCTTGAGTTTTCTTGGGTGGACAACTTAGTTATGTTCAATCCACTTAAATGTGTCCAAACTAATACATTAACTGAATTCCTTCACATTGTTGATTGTGTGGAAGCCAAAACTTTTTACAGTGTACATTCACCAAAAAAAAAAAAAGTAAACTTTTTGTGGATTTACTCATCCACAGGTTATCTAAGGTATATGTAAATGTATTCTGTAGGACATTAGGAAGGTATTGTAAAAAAGTAGTATTTTGTGATTCATAGTGACTAAATCTGCATGAACCGGAAGTTGCTGAGACTTTTAAGTTTGTTGATGTACTTCACAACTGAAACTGAATATTGAGTAGGGGCGGAGCTTTCTTTTGCACATCATTGTCTCATGGCAATGGGTTAGGGTTAGGGTGAGATGGTAAGAGGGGCGTGGTTAAGGTTATTGATATACAGTTATATTGATTTTATATTGATATACATGCTATGGAGGCCCTCAGGTTGACATCAACAGACAGACACTCCAAGCATGGAAGCAAATGGTCAGACTTTGATTGTAGATTACCTAAAAAAAAACCTTTTTTTTTTCCAGTGGTTTAACTTCAGAAAGCACTGATTAATTATTCACTTTAAGAATACAATGTGAGGCAGCAAAATAAACATAGTAAATTTTAATTTCAAACTTTAAAATGCAAGGACTGTGGGTATTAAAAGGTATTAATGTTGTAATGTAATGTTTTGAACAGACCATTCATTTTAAGTTTAATGCATCGTCAAGAGTCATGAGTATTAATTTTGTGTAGCCTGTATATTTCTTTTGACTCTCAAAGTGCTGGTAGATGTTACACTGCATTTGGCAAACTATAAAACGTTTCAGCTAAAATCTTATAGAAGTTTACCATAAAACCTTTTGTTTTACTATAATTTATCATAGCTACTATTGAACTGTTAAGGCCGATTTATACTTCTGCGTCAAGCGCACGCATATGCTACGGCGCAGCCTATGTGTGGACACATAGCCCCTCGCCATAACCGTCTGTGATGATGACGCACACCTCTCAAGAAAATGTAATGCGTATGCGTAGCACAAGCTCTGTGATTGGTCGGCTTGGTAGCGCTGACGAGTGTGGGCGGAGGTGAGAGCCGTGCGCCCGATGCAGCGTGTGTTTACAAGTGTGGAGTCCCGTGAAGGAGCTCCGGATGGAGACTGTTGTTTTGTGTTTACCTTATGATTAAAGTTGTTGCACGTCCGCCGGTTCCGGCCTCAAAATGAGCAAATTTGAGCCACTTGTGCATTAAGGAAGTGTTGAGAAAAAACAGAACAACAGCGAAGAAACTCGACACCGAGAAACATAAACACCTACTGCCAGCTAGTGTTTCGGAAGTGTTTTGCAGGAAAAAAAGAAACAGCGCGCAGAAGTATAAATGCACAGTACGCGCAAGGTATACGCCGTGGGTTATGACGGTCACTTGACGCAGAAGTATAAACCAGGCTTTACAATCCACTGTAGACTGTAATGAGGATTTTCTTTTTTTTATTTTCATTCTAAACAACTGTTTTTCTATGATCCAGTATAGAGAATAAACAAATGATGCCGCTGACGTGATGAGGTGAATTATTTATCAAACTGTAAAGAGTTAATAATTTAAAAATGTGAAATATTTTTCACACAATCCAACATCATTATACAGCATGGATAACATTTAAACTATTCTTAGGACTGTTACTAATGCCGAGTTCAGACTGCATGATTTTCAAAGTAGTCGTGTCAGATGTTTTCACACTGCATGACTATTTGTGCTAGCGTTCTGTCTGTGCTGTGTTTACACTGTAGGATGGATCGGCGACAGGAGAGTTCACACTGCATGACTTTAAAATAGAAAGAATCACAGACAACTATGTCTAAACTACGTCTCACAACCAAAAAAACAAGAGAAGTGACATGGAAACAATGCAAGGTCACGTAATATATTTTTCGTTATTAACTACATAATGTAAACAGAAGGCTTTAGCTTTAGAAACTTGTGTTGCTCACCTGACTTTTGAAGAGAATTAACAATCTCTCTTCAACATTTTTTGCTTTCAACCTGATTATGATATTGTTTTGATGACATGTCAAACAGACACAGTGCTCCTGCCAAATTTACACTAGTTTTTCCTCCATTTCTTGGGTCCAAATAAAACTGAAAATGAGCGCTTTTAACTTCTCCCCCAGCCTCCTGATGGCCTGCAGGTACCCGTACAAGTGGATGCTGTTCTCTCATTGGCTGTAGGTAATCGCCGATGTTATTTTCAATCAGAAATCATTTCACACGGCATGATTTGAATCGCCGACAGATCCAGATATTTAGCACGCCAGATATCTCACGGGTGACGTCGACTCATCGGCTATTCTCTCATATCTCATAATCATGCAGTCTGAACTCGGTATAAGCAACCAACATTGCATGAGCTGCTAATAAGTTAGCCTGAACAAAATGGATAAACAAAAACAGCAAGCTTTTAGACAAGCCAGATTGTGACATTTTATTCAATAGAAGCTTTCACCTTTTGCAAAACATTACTTGCAATATAACCTGTAATGCTCCATGACGCTTTGTTGGTGGTGCATACTGTAATATCATGTGGTGAGGCAGTTTGCAATTTCTTGTAAGTGTTTTGTCATGGAAATTTAACATCTTCAGGATCATCCAAATGTCTTTCCATGATAAAAATGAAGAACGAATATGTTTAAATCATCAATAAATGTACTGCCATTGTTGAACAGCCCAATTAGAAGTGTTTTTTCCTGCTAGCTTCGAATTACTTTCACGTTAGGACAATTTTTTGTTTCTGTAACACCACCTTCCTCTCTGTAATCAAGATAAGATGACGCACTTCGGACTTGTTGTTATGTAAAAGATTTTGTCCTTAATGTGGTCCTGAAATGACCATAGTTAACAAACAGATAGAAACAGATTTTAAAGTTAGGATATTTGAGTAATACACCCCCAGGCCTAGATAAAGGTCTAGAAAAAAAGTGCAATTACAACTTCCTTTATTGCCTTTCTAAAGGCAAGAACTGTCCTGTGTGAATGTTAGTCATGTTGATCAGATCAGGGCCACCAGGGCCTTCCAGACCTGCTGACCCAAAGAACACAGCACCTGGTATTTGTCAGTTGTCATAAACACTGAAGTTTCTTTCTTTCCCTCTTTTTTACGGAGCCGATTTAAAGGAAAACTCTTAGCTATTCATGCTGTCCTTTCTCCATTCTCCTCCATGTCATAAAAGCATAAATCTCATCTCAGCACTAGCTTTCTAGCCAATAAAACAGCCCCCAGTTTATGAGCTGCTCTCTTGCTGAAGGTAAATGAACCTTGCCACTGGTGACACCGCCAAAGCTTAAACATTCTAGCATAAATCTACACAAAAACTGATGTTTGGTCTTTCCAGGAAACGAATGACAAATAGAAATAGGAGACTTAATTCACAGACTAGGCAATTACCAGTTTAGCTGCGCAATTTTGCTCCACATGTCTGGCAGTGATTCACTCTGAAACATACAATTCGCAATACAACAGAATATAATTGGTACTACATCAGCCCTTTTGTTTTCAATGATAAAAACTAAGGAAATACGCAAATACCAGATTTTCTGTACTGAAAAGCTGAGAGGTTTGGCACTGATTTTCCACATCCAATCTAGACGAATGGGGGCTTCGGCTCCTGGACACCCACGAAGATTATTAGATCCCCTCTCGCACCAGACCTCCATTATCACAGCTTTCTAACAGCCCATCTCAACCTCTCTGTTTGATGTTTACAGAGAAGCCCACGTCCCACAAAAGATCGTCACTTAGTAGTCAACTGCATCAAACACAAAGGCTCAAACCAAAAACTAGAATCTGAAATCACCATAAGATTGGTTGCATGATGGATTTATGCTAATGTGCAGAATAAAATGGCTATTTGAATTAATCTACAGATGCATAACATATGTATGGAAGAACAAATGTATGTATGGAAGAACAAATGGACAGTGGGAGGGAGAGAGGGATGTAAAGATGGTGGGTAATTGGAGGAATTAGTGGGTAGACTAATGAATGGAGGATGGGAGGAAAAGATACATAGATTGAGGAAAGGATGAATAGATAAATAGAGAGATGAATGGAAGGGTTAAAGGAGGGAAAGATATCTGAATGGATGGATGTTTGGAAGGACTGATGAATGGGTGAATACATGTAGGAAAGAACGAACAGATGCATGGATAAGTAAACTGTCATAAGAATAGATAGAGGAATCACAGGATGGACAGAGGAAGGGATTGAGGGATATGCAAATGTTGGATGATTGGATGGACAAATTGAGGGATTGATGGTGAGATAGATGAAGGGATGGAGAAATGGGTGGACAGAGGGATCGGTGGCAGGGGGGATAAATGAATGGAGGTATTGCTGCATGGATGGATGTAGGGATGAAAAATAGAAGGGGAAGGATTAATGGACAATGAGATGGACTGAGAAATGAGGATGAATGGATGGAAGGATGGATGGACAATGGGATGGTCTGAGAAATTGTGATGGATGGAAGGATGAATGGACAATGGGATGGACTGAAAAATGGGGATGAATGGAAAAATGGATGGACAACGGGATGGACTGAGAAATGGGGATGGATTGAAGAATGGATGGACAACGGAATGGACTGAGAAATGGGGATGGATGGAAAGATGAATGGACAATGGGAAGGACTGAGAAATGCTGATGTATGGAAGGATGAATGGACAATGGGATAGACTGAAAAATGGTGAAGGATGAATGGACAAGCGGAAAGACTGAGAAATGGGGAAGGATGGAAGGATGAATGGACAAGGGGAAAGACTGAGAAATGCTGATGGATGGAAGGATGAATGTACAATGGGATGGACTTAGAAATGGTAATGGATAGAAGGATGGATGGGTATATGGATGAATGGACGGAGGAATAAATTAACAGATGGATGGATGGATGATCTAAAGAAGAATGGATGATGGCTAGATAGACAAATAGAAGATGAGAAAGGTGGTACGGACAGACAAATGGAAGGATCCAGGGATGGATAGAGAGAGAAAAAATATGGATGGATGGATCGATGGAGTGAGGGAAGGAGGAAAAAATGGAAAGGAAGAGATGGAAGAATCAACAACAGAGAGATAATAGTTCCATAGGATGGATGAAGGGATGAAAGTATGGAAGGACAGAGGAATTGATGCGGTTTCAAACTGTATTTGCATAAAAATAATAAAGCTCAGTAAATGCTTACAAATATGTGTGCGACAACTAACCAAGCAGGGAAAAATCAAAGACTCATTTTGATTTAGTCGTAATAGTCAGAAACTGACTTACGTCTGATCTTGTGAACGTGTTGTCGTCCATATCAGAGTCATTAGGGTCCAACACATCCTGGAAGGGCGGTAATGCTTGCAGCTTTCTCTTCTCTGAAAGTTCACTGTTCTGTAATCGATTATGCCGGATCTGCGGCTTGTCTTTCAAAACCTTTTTATCCGAAAGATGGTGCTGCTGTAGTAGGGCAGGACATGCTTGCTGCTTTTGTGAGCTCTCCGAAAAACTGCTTTTCCGTTTTTTGGTAACGTGGCCTTCATTGTCCAGCACAGGCCGACGTTTACTTTGTCCCAGGTTTGAGAAGCTGAGTTCGGATGAGCGCTGCTCTTTCGACGTGCTCTTGGGCTCCTTAAACCCCATTTGGGGAACAGGCCGATCTTCCTGAATTGGCTGATTCTCTTTGGGTTTTTTGGAATCTTTAGAGAGTTTTCCAGAGTCCTTGCTGAAATCTCTGAAGGCACTTTTGGACTCTTTTGAGTCTTTAGAAGGCTTGTCCTTGTGGTCTTTGTGGTCCTTGGGTGGTTTGTGGAGCTTGAGAGAGCTGCTGCTGATGTTGTTGGTGGTTGTAAGAGCACTGCTGCTTTTGGAGCCATCCTATAATGAAAATATAATGATGTTGTTATTATTATTGTTTTTTCTAAAACATATAGTAAAAAGCAATAATAATATTAGGCCTATTACACATAGGCCATATATTATTATTGCTTTTGTACCATACTGTTGGTTAAAATGCTACATTTTGTATAGACTTGGAATGGTGGACTTGAATAAACTTTGAATTTGTCCTGGTTGTTGATTTATTCAATTCAACTCAATTCATCTTTATTTCTATAGCGCTTTTACAATGTAGATTTTGTCAAAGCAGCTTTACATAGAAGATTATATTGAATTAAAATTTACAGTACAGTGATGACATCAGAATACAACTATTCATAATTCTAAAGTTGAATTATTATGTTTGAGACGTATGCTTGTCTTTTGTCATTGACATTATTATTAGAGTATTTTTTCACTTCATTTTTTTTACAACTTGCATTATATTCAACGTTATACAGACCCTGTAAACATTTATTTTCATGTGAGACACTTTGTGTTCACTATAAAAGAAAAAACAAACCAAGTGTTTGTCGTAATCAGAACTGTGAAATGTGATATGATCATTTAAATAATGTGCAGGCTTTTGGTTTCACTGCCAAATACGGTTCACGTCATTGCACTTTGAAAAAAAAAAAAAAAAAAACATGCATGCAAGCCATACTTCCCACGCGGCTCCCAAAAAAATCACTCTGTGCAACAAACTAAACGTTATTTACAATCTTATAACCTTTAATTCACAGCCTTCGCAGGTTTTGTTCACTAAAGTAGACATCATTGGCGGGCAGGCACGCATCTTCAGTAGTAAACAAACAGTTCGTCAGCTCACATGTCATTTCGCAGCCGCAAATACATCATTAAATTAAGACAAAAATTATATTTTTGGGTGAATTATACCTTATATATACAGTTATTAGTCACCTTGACTTATTAGCCCCCCTGTTAATAATTGTGACTTCAACTGTAGGTAGTAAAAAAACTATATATTTCTCGCAATTTTTTAACACATCTGTAGTTATGCGGTGGCACAGAGTTAGACCTCTTTCTTGACTTCACACAGAAACAGCAATGCATGCGGCATGACATCACGTTGTTGCAGAGACGTTATTGGTTAAATGCTGGCAAAGTAGAAGACGGAAGCACCTTGAAGCGCAAAGCGCGAGTAGTGTCTGTGGTCTGGAGTTATTATAAAGATGATGACAACAACATTGCCATAGCAAACTGTGAGGAATGTAAACTTGGGATTGCCTGCAGGATATTTTAAGTTGGAGGTGCTATTTGTTTTTATATTAGATTTTTAAAAATATTTACTGCACTAAAGTCCAAAAGTGATAAAATTATGTTATTTATTACTTGATTAGAGATACAAGATACCTCACAGAAGTGCTCAGTTTATTAACAGAGTTGTTGAAGTTTAAAATAAGGTGAACTAAATAAAAAATAAGGAACATCCTGGATCAGTTTCCTCGCTCTTCATTATTCTTTTTTTATGTATTATAGAAGTATCGGATCGGGTTTTGGTATCGGTAGAATAGAATCAAATGACTCGGACTCTAGGGCAAAAAAAAACTGATCGGGACATCACTACTTTTAACATCATTTAAAGGTGTCCATGGTATTAACAATGTGAAGACTTGTGTGACTGTCTTTATGCTTCTCCTGAACTTATACCAATATAATTAATTGAATCGTAGAAAGGCTGGATTAGGATGTGTGGGGAGGGTTTAATCAAGATCACAATCCTTTTTTTGATTAATCGTGCAGCCCTAGGTGTTACCATTTATGTCTTATTTCCACTGACTGGTACAGTACGGTACGGTAGGGGTCGGTACGGGTCATCTTTATCAGGCTTGCGTTTCCACTGCTAAAAGGGTACCAATGGGCGTGGTGTACGACAGAAAGTTGCAGTCAACGTCATTTTTGCTCGAGAAAATGTCTAAAGTAAAGCTGTACGGGTCGCTCACATATCATATGAGAAGCACTTCAGACAAAACAGATGCTTTACACTCATAAATTCTTCTGTGTAAATGTTTATTACTAACTTTTCTATGAACATGAGTTGATTATTACTGCAGATCAATGACAGTGCGAAATAGCCTACTGTAACGTCTACAATTATATAAAATAAATAAATAAATGCAACATATATAAACACATACAGAGCCTTACAGTCTCCGATATGTTACCAATTACAGAAAAAACTACACACAGGATGCATTTAGTCCTTATTTAGGTTCAAAACAACACAAAATAAAAAGGGGTATGGTACCGTACCACTCAGTAGAAACGGGCCATTTGTATTACCATACAGTGATGGTTAATAGTACTTACAAACACTATTATAATTTTGCGTTTCCGAAAAATCCTAAAAACACTTTTGCTTTAAATACAGTATTTTTTTCTTTTTATTCATAAAAGGAAAAAAAAATCACATTTCCTTTCAACATTGATAAGAAATGTTTATTTAGCAGCAAATAAGCATATTTAAATAATTTCAGAAGGATCATGTGACAGAAATCTGAAGTAATGAATCTGAAAATTATTCTATGAATCATAGAAATAAAATACATTTTCATATATAATTTTTTTATTAATATAATGAAAATATGATATATATAAACCTAAATAAAGGGGGTCATGTTGAAAGGGAAAAGACTTCTTCCAAAAATATTGAACAGTTTTATCAACCATAATGCTTTGAACAGTAGTGAGATAATTCAATATTAATGTACCATGTTATTTACATTGCCAAAAACTCATTGCTGTACTTTTTGTTAGTAAAATGAAGAACAATCTATAAACGGACTGCTAAAGATATTCAAATTCTGGACGTTCCTACCATTACAATCGACAAATGAGGTGTGAGCTCGAGCAAACAACCAAACCCAGATGTGAAACATTTCCATAAACAATTCATCAGAAAGATCCAGAAAATAGTTCCGCTGGGGGAAAGGTAAACTCAGATCCATCTGGGAGGCAAACTGAGGACGGAGCAACAAGCCTTTCATTGACTTTAATGAGAAGCTTATCCTATCTTTGGGTCAAGCTAACTAGCCCCTGTCAATAAGTCAATGACGCAGTTAAGTTGTTAAACAGTCTAGACAGACGAGGTGTTTCAACCTGCCCGGATTACCTTTAAACTCTCTTTTATGATGTTTTATCTGCTACAGCTTTAAACTGGAATGACCTAATGACCCTTTTCTCATTTGGAAACTTTTGCAAACACACTGAAACTAAGAATTCAGATTCATTTAAGTATTTTTAAATGGTTTAGAAGACAGCAAAAGATAGTTATGGATGAGCACATCGATACTGCAGAATCTATATATTGATACTCATAAGTAAGTACTTGTTTGGTATAGATTCCTCTACAAACAAGATTGACATTAATAACAATAATACATTTTATTTATAATGCGCTTTTCTAAGACCCAAAGAGCTACAACAACAGAGAAAATCAAACATGCAATAAAATACAAGGATTACATAGAAAAATTATAAACACATAAAAACTATATTAATTTAAAATGTGGGTTTCTGCATCAATATCAAATGTTTTTACTTTAGATCCAATCCCAATTCTACCCCTTAGTCCTTCCCCTTACCCCTGTCCGAGTTCTCTTTAGCTTGAAGGCGTAGGGCTAAGGGGAAGGAATAGATACCCCTTCAAAATGAGATTCCTTTTACAACAAACAAGCATATGATTTAATATATTCATAACCGTTTTTGTGTTTTATCGTCATGCTTAAAAAAAAAAAAAGCGCTAAAATAAAAACATCTATAATCCATAATAATAACACCTGTACAGCAGTCCCACAACATTCTGACACTCAAATCCCCTGTCAGAAAAGTCTAGTGGCTGGGAATGACCTTTTTACAGTGTCTGCTATAATGTTAATGTTGTTTTTTGTGTGTTTACAGATGAACATGGCCACTGTGTAAATGTGCAGTATAATTACGATCTTATTGTCACATTTCATTGTTATGATAGCAAAATATATGTCTTCAGTGACTTCCTGAAGATAAATACCAAAAAATAACGCAACTGGAATAACTACAGCAGTCGCGATCGTCTGATCTCATATGAAGCAAGAGATCTCGATGACATATGATGAGGTGTGCAGGTGCTGTAGTGGTGTCCCATATCTTAGGGGTAAATTTTGAAGCCCTTCCCCTTCACACTCGGTTTTAAGGGCCAAGGGGAAGGGGTAGGGGTACAAAAATAGAATTGGGATTAAGCCTTAGTCTAAAAACATCCCTGATATCAGACCCTTTAGTTTTTTTTGATTCCGCAATCACTGAATCCAACTCAAAATCAACAAAAAGTTGTACATTTTTATTTAAACGCAAAATAATCACAACAAATTTAAATAATCTCATAAAACATCAAATCATTAAACCATATAATCAAATTATATTTAATTTAGTTTGCAATTAATTGTTTTACAAGACGTATAGACGTTGCATATGCAGCGCACGTGATGTATTTCATTTCACAAGTGTGAGTGTTCCGAATCGGGCTCAGGTTATAAGAGGTTTGCCAGAGCGCAGTTCGGCGAACAAAATCATCACTTCCTGATTAACTGGCGCCAAATATTAACAATAAAAACTGAATTTGCTGCGGTAGAAGAAAATCCGTCAATCTTTTCTTCATCTAATAAATGACTTGCGCCTCGAGGCAATCCTGACACACAGTGAACGCGCAGTGGCGTTTGAAGGTGTCAGACGCGGAGCACAGACACTCTTGATTCTGGAGGTCATTAATAATATAATAACACGAATACTTAAACGATAAGGCATTTTAGAATGACCAAAACAACATTTCCGATATTTTACAGTGTGCTCAGCCTGCTGGTTTGTCTATTTACACACATTTTTATCATCACATGATCTCTTATAACAAAATCACATGACCTTTTTTAATGCGCACACTGGAATTTGTACGGTAAAAGTGTTTCCATCGTAGTTTATGCGCATCTTTTCTTATCGAATAAAAAGTTTATCCTACTCAGTTATGCGCATATGTTTTTTAAGCACATTTTTTAAATTTATTTGCATCATGGCGTTTTTTCTATCAACCATTTTTTTATGCGCATCTCCAAAATGTGCATAAAAATAGGTGGATGGAAACATAGCTATCGATGATGTAAGTGTGCTTAGGTTCGGCAGGCAATCTGAAGCAATGCAGCATGCTTTTTTCGCTCATACTAGACTTTTTTTAAGGTGCATAAGCAGCCATAAGCACCCTTTCAGTCAATAGTAAACCATTCAAAAAAGGCGCCTCTAGACGCAAAGGCACATTCAGTGTGATCAAGGCCTAAATCAGAGATGCCCAAAGTAGGGTCCGCGGGCTAAAGTTGGCCCATTGTAACCTTTGATATGGCCCACCATCCCATCTGAAAAGAGAGAGAGAATGATGGAGAGTGTTGGGGCGAATGCCTTTTAAAAGAGATTGTCATTTTTAATTTGACTTAAGTTTTTTTGTTTCTCTTATTGTTGAGCTACAAAAAAGCAAACTAAAATGAAATGTTTCAATTAAATGTTGTAAATAAATCAGAAAGAATATCACTCGACGGATAGAGAACTATGTAGAAGACATCGGTAAACAAATCAAGGCAAAGACTAGTGTAATTCTGTTATAAATGAGACTGTTTTTGTTTTTACTGTAATAAGTTCAGAATTAAATGCAATGTATGCTGTATTAGTAAATATAAAGCAACGTTTTCTAGTCATTTTTAAATGTTATTAAATAAATTAGGGGTGATGAGGTAGTGCAGTGGGTAGCATGATCGCCTCACAGCAAGAAGGTCACTGGTTCGAGCCTCGGCTGGGTCAGTTGGCATTTCTGTGTGGAGTTTGCATGTTCTCCCCGGGTTCGCGTGGGTTTCCTCCGGGTGCTCCGATTTTCCCCACAGTCCAAAGACAGGTGAATTTGGTATGTTAAAATTGACCATAGTGTTTATGTGTGAATGAGTGTGTATGGATGTTTCCCAGTGATGGGTTGCAGCTGGAAGGGTGTCTGCTGCGTAAAACATGTGCTGGAAAAGTTGGCGGTTCATTCCCCTGTGGCGACCCCAGATTAATAAAGAGACTAAGCCGAAAAGAAAATAAATGAATTAATAAATTAAGAAACTACCCATTATAACTGTATTTATAATATTTTATATCTGTTTGGGCACCCATGGCCTAAATGACAGCAGAATGTTCATAATAAATGTGAATACAAATACATAAAAAATATTTCCACAATAAAACTCTACTTTTGCATTTCTTAATGTCAAAAACAGCCTTGTTCAGCAACGATTATAGTTGCCAATCCATCAATCTTTGAAACAATCTTCAAGCATAACATCAACTTAAGTGGAGGAAGGGGAGAAAGACAACAAAGCGCAGACTGTGGTTATTGTTTCTTCTCTTTAGCAGTGCAGGGGAGATTGGCTGCGAACGACCCCTGATCTGTCAGTAATCCATCAAACGCAAGGGCCTGTTTGGATTGGGAACTGTTTCCATCTGACTCTCGTAACTTCACTGTAAGAGCTGGCTTACAATGAAAACTGATAAGTGGCTAAGTGATATCGCACTGGAGACTAAAAATAAATCTAAACTAAAGAAACGTGCCAGGCAAGATTTTCTAGCATTAAGGCTAATGTGGTTTAATAGATGTGTGGATAAAAAGCTGAGGTTTTCTTGCACAATTAAGCTATTGGCACCTTTTTCAAACAATGAATATTCACTTTTGTTTAAATGTCACGGATCAACACTGAAAAACGTTAAATGGCATCCAACGAGAATGTGTGGGTCACCAAAAAGCTAGCATGTGCTTTGTCAAGAGCCAAAAAAATGCTTAAATTGAGCCAAGTTTCACATCTTTACAATCCTTGGAGTTAAATAGCCCCTAACGTCTTTCAACCTGCCAAATATGCAGGATTAAGAAGGACTCCTTGGACGAACTGGGAATTTTTCGAATACCGAACAAAGTCATGCAAAGTTGAGACTCTGAAAGGTGGAGATCCGCACTCACCTTTGACCCTGGGAAAGACTTGCTCTTTTTGGCATCAGAAAAGGTCAATGTTAATGAGCTGCTGGGTAACGTGGGCAGCTTCAGATGCGGCCCGAACAAAGAAGTGGAGCCCTCCTGCATTACCATTACCTAAATGAGGAACACAAATAAACAGTGTTGAACAAGGTAATGAATAACTGCAGGTTACTGCTATAACGTTTTATACAATGTAGATTGCTTCAAACCAGCTTGACAGAGATAAACAGGCAAAAAAAAAAGAATAAGTTTCAGCAATATGAAACAAGTTGAGCACAGCAAGCAGTTCCAGAAATACATTTATGTTTTATTTTGAGACAATTTATTGAGATTTCAGTTCAACACAGGCAAGTATGTAATATTTTTTAAATCTTACTGAACATTACACTTCGTTCTGCTACTAAACAAAAAATAAAAGAGCTTAAATCTTGCAATTCTGACTTTTGAGAACTGTTGGGTAGGTATGAACTTCAGGGCTTGACGCTTACTTTTTTTAGGAGTAGCACATGTGCTCCTAAGTTGAAAAATTTAGGAGCATGTTAAAGAATTTTAGGAGAGCAGTGAAAATATATCAAATAAATAGTGTTTTTGCCTGTACACAAGGAGATCTTTAGAAACAAAGCAGTTTTTATTCATTTGAATACAATAAGTTCAATAGGTTTTATTCTACTGTATAACCGCTTAAATAGTATTTGATAATTATTTAAAATTTATGCTGTGGCATCACGGTGGAGCAGTGAGTAGCACGTTTGCCTCACTGCAAAAGGGTCACTGGTTCAAGCCTCGGCTGGGTCAGTTGTCGTTTCTGTGTGAAGTTTGCATGTTCTCCCATGTGTTGGCGTGAGTTTCCTCCGGATGCTCCGGTTTCCCCCACAGTCCAAACACATGCAATACAGGTAAATTGGGTAAGCTAAATTGTCCGTAGTGTATGAATGTTTCCCAGTGATGGGTTGTGGCTGGAAGGGCATCTGCTGCGTAAAACATCATTTTGTTCATTCCGCTGTGGCGACCCCAAATTAATAAAGGCACTAAGCCGAAAAGAAAAATGAATGAATGAAATTAAGCTGTATGGAGTTTAGCTAGTGGTCCACAGCAGGACAGGGATCAAATTGCTGTAATGAAGGCCTCTCTAAACTGATTTGAATCAAGTCTGCAGTTGTGAACACGCCTAAAAAGCTTCTTGTTCAATTTTTGATCCAGGTTTGACTTAAAAAAATATCTTTCACACTAGGCAGCAGAAATAAAGAGTTATTGTTAAGTTAATAAACGCAGGGAGAACATGCAAACTCCACACAGAAACGCCAACTGACCCAGCCAAGGTTTGAACCAGCGACCTTCTTGCTGTGAGGCGACAGCACTACCTACTGCACCACTGCGTCACCCCCAAGACATTATTAATTTTATAATAATATATATTGTACATATTATCTTTAATATAAATATACTTGCAGTAGCTGGATTGAAACACATTTTCTTCACAGCACATAAAATATTGTGAATTTTAAGAATAAATGTATTTATTAAAATTTATTTATTTGATTAATATATTCTACCGATTCCACCCTACTTCCCACATGGGAAAGGTACAACAATGGAAAGACACAACTACAACCTCATGTGCAAAGCTGACACTTTATCAGAGCACTTTATCTTTCTGGGCTTTTTAAAGAAGAGCTAAATATGGGAATCCCTCTATGAATTGCGCCACGATATATGCATGGCTGAAAAGTAGACGTTTTCCATGAGGCTCGCACGTTGTGCCACATGCCGCCATTCGGTGCCATGTGTTGCTTAGCAACATATACAAAATGTAAAGACCGCTTGACGTGAAGTAAATAAACCTGTAGAGATGTGCTGTTGTTGATAGCATCAGCATGTGCTACAGTCACAATAGATTTCCAACGTAATACACCATAAGTTAGTGTGAAGAGCATGTTGTTTTACCATGGCTGAGTTAATTAAGTCATCAATCGAGCTTATTAAAAAAGAAAATCGCACATGTGTGACTAAATAAATTTTCCAGTTCGCACACATGTATTTTTAGATGCAAATGTGAGCGAAATGGTCGAACTATCAAACCCTGAACTTGCAATTTTATTTCATAATGTCACAATTGCGTAGGCCAGAATTTTTGTTGTGCGATATATTGTCACAGAAATTGTTGCAATAAGAGATATTGTCATTTTGAGATAATTTGATACCACTGATTGTATAACAGCATAATAATGCAAATGGCCATAAACACTTTAAAATACTTCTCATTTTTAAGGTTACTTAGATTCTAGAATTTGATGTTAAGGGCAGCAAAGTGGCTCAGTGGTTAGCACTGTCACCTCACAGCAAGAAGGTCGCAGGTTCAAGTCCTGGCTGAGCCAGTTGGCATTTCTGTGTGGAGTTTTGCATGTTCTGGCCGTGTTTGCATGGGTTTTCTCCAGGTGTTTGGTTTGAATTGAATAAACTAAATTGGCCATAGCATATGAATGTGTGAATGCGTGTGTATGGGTGTTTCCCAGAACTGAGTTGTGGCTGGAAGGGCATCCATTGCGTAAAAAATATGCTGGAATAGTTGGCGGTTTATTCCGCTGTGGCAACCTCTAAAATAGAGACTATGTCAAAGGAAAATGAATGACTGAAGGTAATGTTTAAAAGGTAAGTGTCTTATTATATACACTATTAAATGTGCTATAAGGTAAATGTCCAATTACAAACTTTGACACCAGTGAGGTAGAACGTAAATGTCTTTGTAAAATGGCTTTAATGTTATTTGTGAATGTGTAAATATACATAATCATTATATTAATTATTGTGCCAGGCCTACAATTGTGATTAAAAAATATCAGATTTTTCCTCAAAACAGCTTGAAACAAACTTGCAATTTTGAGAATTAAATTGAATTAAACTGTGAGGAATAAACAAACTTTTTTTTGTAATCTCCCAATTGTAATTATGTCTTTTTTTCGTAATCTCTCAAATCGCAATCTCGCTTTATTTGTAATCACCCAATCGCAATCTCGTCTTTTTTTCATAATCTCCCATTCGCAATCTCGTCTTTTTTTCGTAATCTCCCATTTGTGATCTCGTCTTTTTTTCGTAATCTCCCAATCA
>CAIGQZ010001108.1:3304722-3314818 GCA_903798205.1 Danio tinwini
TCAGGGTGTTCACCTTTAATTGACAGGACAGTAGAGACAGGAGTATTGACAGGAAAGTGTGGGAAGCAGAGGGAGGGGATGGATTGGCATAGGACCTCGAGGCGAGAATTAAAATCGGGTTGCCGAGAGCACCAGAGTTCATGTTTCGACGCAATAACCACTACACTATTGGAATGAGACAGGAATGAGCAATTAGGTTTAAATCAACTTATCAATAAGGATTTTATGTATTTAATACAATTAAAATAATAGATACAAGTTTTATTGTCATTTTAGTAGTAGGCCGGTCACGATATCTGTTTTTTTTTGTTGTGCGATATATTGCATTAAACTATAATATTGTCATTTAAAGAATGTTTTATGCCACTCATTATATAATGCCAGAATGGCAATATATCACCACAATGCAAGAACACTCTTCTTAAGAACACAATGTTTTATTCTTACAATTTAATTTTTACAATTTAATAATTAGGCAATGGAATCGGAATGTGAAAACCCATATCCTAAATGTTACCAAGAAAAGTGCAAGGTCAAAAGTAACAGAGGCGGCGATATCTGCTACCAGATCTGTTTTCAGTTGTCAGCCATTTACATGACAAATTATACTAAAGTACTATCAGCTAAAATGTTGCTAGAATTGTTTTTTATGCATGGGCGACATATATTGCATCACCAAAAATTATTTAGGTCAAGTCCATGTGTTGTGCCATAAGTCTATATATTGATTATTGTGACAGGCCTATTTAGTAGCTTGAAACATTATATTCTATAAGAGACATATTCTAAACAGACAATTAAGGACAAATGTGAACTGAAGTGATGCAATGTGCAGCCGTAGGCAGATAACGATATTGTGGGATATACATATATTTCAGTAAAACACCAAAACACTCCAAACACTCGCTTCCATGCTAAATAATAACAATAAAAATACTCAAATACACTGTGTGTGGCCACTTGACCCAAACAATAGACCTGCATCTCAAACAATGACAAGAGAATAAAACAGTTCAGTTTTTTTTCCATTCAGTTTTCTTCCATCCCTAATGTACACAGTGAAGCGCTGCAGTAAAACTCCACCATGTCTCAGGATGGCGCTCTAAAAAAAACATAGCCTCTCACAGGGACTTATTAACATTTGCTTTAAATGAGCTGTAAAGTGTCACACACCGTCCCCGATTAACTGCATTATGTATTCATTTATCTCTATAGGCAAATCCTTAGTGCAGAATTACAGCAACACGTTTCCAACATTTTTATTTACAGCCTTTATCAAGACGCACCATTTATCAAAATAAACTCCTCCGAAACACATTTGGTTTTATTTACACTAATCATTCACAGTAGTCATTTTAAAACAGTAAAACTCCTCAGTGAATAAATGATCTGTGCCTACGCTTTCGTTTTACAGCCATTTCTTCATCTTCATTCATAAAAACACAGGCTTTTTTGCTTTAAATCGCTTTCTTCTACACCCACTTGAAGGTACAAAAGACAAAACACCAGGCTTGGTCCCAATTAGTGGTTTCAGGATAAACAGGCGGTAGTTTAGGTCAGGTGACGACCCATGGGGACACTTGTTTGTCTCGCTCTCTAAATCCCAAAAGTGCTTCTTAACAGCAGCGCCAATTAGTCAACATGTACTGTTGAGCGTTAATGGACGCGCGGACACCTGCAGAGATATAAGAAGAGGAATCAGCTCTTTCCTTGAGCTCTTTGATTGAACGGAATGGACTATTATGTCAAATTAAGTTGTGGGTAAAGTGAATCGTGTCACTTGGCAGTTTTTGTTTATGTCTAATCTGACATGAACTAACAATAAGTATTATTTTTATACAGCATTTATTATACGCAGTTAATGTTAAAATGGCATGACTATTCACAGTCAAGTCTGTAGCAGGGTTATTATAGTAAAACCCTAAGATTCCAATAATTTTTGTTACTAAAAAAATGTAATAAATAAAATATATAATAACTTAAAAATTAAAATCAAAATGCTAATGACATAGAGAAAAAAATATTATTAGAAACTACAATTACACTGATGGTAATACGCTAATAAAGAATAACACCGGAAATGCTGTAGATGTACAGTACAGTATAGTTCATTCATTCATTCATTTTCCTTCAGCTTAGTATCATATTCATCAGGGGTCACCACAGCGGAATGAAGTGCCAACTTATCCAGCATATGTTTTACACAACGGATGCCCTTCCAGCTGCAACCCATCACTGGGAAACACCCATACACTCTCACATTCATACACATACACTACGGCCAATTTAGTTCATCCAATTCACCTACAATGCATGTTTTTAGACTGTGAGGAAAATTGGAGCACCCGGAGGAAACTCACGCCAACACGAGGAGAACTACAGTAGAGTTGAATGAAACCATTAGATTAACCTGTAATAATTTAAAGTAATTAATAAAAAAGAAAATTAAATAAAAATAAAATTTGTGTTACTTGATTGAACAATTTATTATGCGCAATTAATGTTTAAAATGGCATGAAGATTCACGTTCAAGTTCGTAGCAGGTTTATTATAGAAAAACTGTAAGACTAAAATATTTTTTGTTAATAGAAAAATAAGAAATAAAAACTATAAGAAATAATTTAAGAAATAAAATAAAAATACTAATGACAAAAAAAAATAAAATCCAAAAACCAAAATTAGAACAAATCTAATTATTATTAAACACTACAATTACACAGTGATGCTAATAAAGATTAACACTGGAAATGCTATTGACCTTATTCCGAAATGCGGAAGTGTGCTCATTTTTGCCATTGTTTTAGAACTTCCGATTCAGTTGCCTATGGGAGAAATAATAAACGGCAGAAACGATATTGACGATGTCTTTACAATTGGTACACAATGACTCAAAAACATTGCCTTGAACAAATCCTCCCCCTTGAACTTGTGAAACCCAGGGCTCCTTCAGAGAAAGACTCAAGATGCTCTTGTTATTTTCCCTTCGTTGCTCTCAATGGAAAAGCACTCCTACTGACAAAGCTCAACAACAATCTGCATGCTAATGTTACGTAGCGTCTTGCCTCTTTTCACCCTGAGGCCATGCCACGACTCTTTAGCGGTGAGACGACGACTGACCTCCACCCTAAGGTCACCGGATCCCTAAACAACATCCGCTACACAAACATATCACAGATTGATGGCCTGGCCAGATCACGTTTAGTTACCTTCCCTTTAAAAAGTGTCTGTTTAGTGTGCTGATTTCATTCAGTCCCACGAAGACACCGTCAGTGAACAATTACAACTATTAGCAATTCAAATGACTGTTGTTACTATTAATATTATTAATCAAAACACTTTGGAGTCACTCTGTGTCCGTTTATTTTAATTTAGTTTGTTGTTGTTGTTGTTGTTATGATCCACAATCCAAAAGAGCACAATCTTTTTAATTTCAGGAGTAACAGGTACACCAAGTTTGTAAAAAGAATATTGATGGAATTCAGGGAAATACGTATTGTTTTCAGTTAAGAATAAAACTAAAATGTCCCTTATTTAAACAACAACACATTTTAGAGGGACAATAGCTGTGTCTCATTTCAGAAGCTGCATCCTCCAAAGGATGTAGTCTTCAAAGGGTCCTTCGAAGTGCAAACAGGCCGAACAGAGTGTTTTGAAATGAGATGATTAGCCTACAGAGGACAGATCTAGTCACCTAGCTGCCGGTAATAAGCGGTAATAAAACTAGTAAATTTGACTTTTTTTCCCCAAAGTGATTTCAAAACTTATATTAAACAATCTGAAGGCAAAGCAAAATTTACAAAAGCTAGAAATATATTTGCTTTGATCCATACATATACACATAAAAATGTAAATTTTTTAAATCACTTTTTAGTAAGATGTGTCATACTTTTTTTGTTTTTTAACATGCGTTTATAAATCCAAGTAAAATAAAACCTAATTCATAGATTTAATCCGGAGTTTTCTTTTAAAAACATCCTTTTGTTATCAGCGGGCAATGAATCTTGGGATGTTTGAGGCTGCAAAAGATCCCGGTCGTTTCCTTTATTACCTGAAAAACGATGGATGCATTTTGAGGCTGCATTTGAAGGAGCCTTCGATTTTTTTAAATGATACAGTCTTAGTTGCGACGTGATGACACAGCGCCCTTCAAATGCGTTGTTCGGAGGATGCAGCCTCTGAAATGAGACACAGCTAATGTAAACATTTATACTGATTTCAAAGTGCACGTTTTGGAAAACGCAGTTATGTGTAAGTAGAGATGGGAGAATATTTAAGACAATTTTCATGAGTATTTTGTCATTAAAGCTGGTTCTAGTAAGCATGCTCAAATAGAGCCAAATTAACTACACACACACAGACACTCTTCAGTTTACTCACAAGCAACACAAATTGCATTGCAATTGCAATCTGATTAAATCAATTTCAATGACATTGAGATAATTGTTCTGTGAAAACTTTGTGTAACTTTTCAGTTAATTACGGCTCTATGCAGAAAATCCTACACTTGAATAAATTTGACAATTCTGTCATGTGTGTGGCAACATTTTGGAAGGTTTTAAATAACATTTTAAACAAAGGTTTAACTACATCATTGTCATGTAGTTTTATCATTTGACAGGTATTTTCTATAGATGAAGGGAACCATGATTTCCTCATTTTGTTTTTGGTCACTGAAAATGTGTCAAAGGTAATGTTTAATGCAATTTTTAAGAATTCTGAGAGGGGAGAAAGAAAAAAGAAAAAAAAATTGCATGGACCTTCACCTTTAAATGTTCCATCCTGATGAAATGAACTGCCAGACTAACAGCTGGTCTCTGGCCATTTTTAAGAAATATGTGAAGACACATGCAATTGTCCAACAACAGTACTCCCTACTAGTGTTGTCAAAAGTATCGACTTCGGTACTATCGATACTGACATTTTTTTAAATGTCTATTTTCCGTTTTTTTCAGCACATACTTAAACACTGCTGATTGGCCATTGTATTCATTGTTGATCAATGACATTTTAAAATAGATTGGTACCAAACTCAATACTTAGTGTTGATACGTAGGGAGTAGTGTAGGTACCACTAAGTATCTGCACCAGACCCTTTTTTTATAAACAATCCATGTTTGTGGATTTCCAATTGGCAATCCAGAATTGTGAAATTCTGAGTGTGCTTCACAGAGATGAGTGGGCTTGACAAATTACCTGTAGGAAACACATTCTTTCCTCTCCGTATGCACCAGACACTTTCCTAGAAACACTTGAATACAAGGAATCAGGGAAAGAAAGAAAAAAAACTGTCTTGTCATGGAGTTAATACATTTCTGCTCTCTGGTAGTTTCAAGTGCTTCTTTTACCCTCATTTGTAAGTCACTTTGAACTAAAAAGTGTCTTGTAAAAGAACAAATGTGAATGTAAATGTACCCATTTACTCATGAAGCCATATTGCGATATCTCTGGAAATGAACCACACTGACTCTTTAGAGATAAGATATAAAGGTTAACATCTTGACTTATAAAAAAATCAGAAGTACACTTTCCCATTTAAACTCCCCATTGAAGAAATAATAATCGCTAAACCAAATTTACGAATACACATACTAAACTTGACGTAAAAATAAAATAATGATTTTATCATCTTTCTAAAGCAATTTTTGCCCCTCTTTATTATGTCGTTTTGACCCCATCTGCCCAATAGATCAACTTCTAGCTCAGCTAACAGTGTGAGTTTGACATGCAGCATGGCATATAGATGAGTTTTGAAATAAGCAGACTCCTAACTGGAAATGTGGAACTACCACATGCTCACACATCTAAAAGGCCCAGATACACTTAAAGCAAAATCATATAACAAACTGATGTTATTTCAGAAAATTTCAGGCCAAAACTAAATTTGTTTCGAGTTTATTTCAGGAGCTCAGAAAAGCTTGCCATAATAGTACACCGTATTGTATATTAAGTTATTAAAATATTTGAATGATTAAAAACTTTATTATTATGAATGATTAAAAACTTCATTATTATTTTGAATACTAAAATTGTGTATTTGTGGTACTTGGTATCTAAAATGACATTTAATTATTATTTTGAGGCTTCATCTTTGAGTCTTTTGAAATGCCATCAAATAATTTTTGCTGTAAATAAGCCTGAGGTTTTTTGTATTATTATTAGCATAAATAATGTTGACTTTTAAGTTGATTTCTTCTTTAAAAATTAAATTTTTTTTCCTGGACAAAAAATTGCATTACAGTTTTATGGACAAACTGCACCAAATTCCAATCCCAAAAATGTAAAAAAAAAATAATAATAATAAAATAAAATAAAAAATAAATAAAAAAGTAAATAAATCTAAAGATGAAATGTAAAATAAAAATAAATAAATCTAAAGATAAACGGTAAAATAAATAAATAAAACAAAAAAAATCTAAAGATAAGAACATAAATTAAATAAATAAATAACTATAATGAACAGTAATTTATAATTATATTTATAAAAATATATAAAATATAAAACAAATAAATAAATAAAATCTAAAGATAGAATGTAAAATGAATAAATAAATAAAAACCAAAGATGTAAAATAAATAAAAACTAAATATATAAATGTAAAATAAATCAATAAAATAAATATATATGCAAACCCTCGTTTTGGTATGACGTGAATAACTCTGAAATAAAAAGTAAGATGTAGGTCAAAGTAGATCCACCTTAACTGAAGGGGAAACAGGACTGAACCTGAAGTCTGTCTGGTCTTTATCTCAGCTCTAGATCTTTTGCTTTAAGATGAAAAGGTCATTTTACAGAGGGATGAAGGGGGGGCAGACAGACTGTACGAGTGAAGTGCACAATACACTCATTGACCTCAACAGGAACTCAGCCAACAGCTACAGCAGAGCCAGAACACACAATCAACTGCACACTTTTATTGGAAAAGACCAACTTTTGTTTTTTTTCCATTCCTTTTTGCGCACACACACACACACAGACAGAAACACACACACACACACACACACACACACACACACACACACACACACACACACACACACACACACACACACACACACACACACACACACACGCCAATTATAAAACAATGCCAGTCAGAATGCATTTGCCCTTTCACTGAGACTGGGTCATAACGAGGGCCGGCCGGAAGACACCGGGCCAAATTATAAGTAGGAGAAACGGAAAGAAAGAATAAAAAAAAAGAAAAATGTAGGAAGAAGAAGCTATATTTATCGAAATAATTGTGTTTGCTTTTCAGTTAAGTTGAAACAAATTAACCTTACAAGTAATTTTAGCTTGCGTTACATTAAACTGACCTAAAACAGTTTGTTGAACTTAAAAAAATGAAGTCATCATAATATGTTAAGTTAGCATGAGAACAAATATGTGGACATTAATTAATCAAACAAGATTTTCATAAAATGTCAGAACACCGGCTCTGTAATTTGCTCGAACTCTCTAGCAGCTGCTTTCAGACTGTTTACTACAGAGCAAAAATTCACCGACAATTTACACACAAAAAAAAAAACCCACAGAATTTATAGGGCTTGCTGATTAATCAAAGCTAATATTAATTCTTAATTAATATTAAAGCTCTATAATCAGCTGAAAAACTCCAGAATGGACTTTCAGCTTTTGGTTGAATCACAATCTCGATTGCATTAAATATATGTGTACCCCTAATGATTCAATTGACGTAATTCTGAAATTGAAAATAATAATTATGCGATCTGACAGCTTTTCGCATCACTTCTCAGTGATAAATGGCTCTGTGTTGCTGCTAGATTTGAAAGTATGTAAAAAAAACACATTTAAGTGAGGTCTGGTGACATAACTTCTGAAATAAATGTATCCTTTCCTTATTGTTGATGATAGATATTGCATTAATTACCATTAGCTGGCTTTCCAGATCCTTTAGTACAGTGCATCTCAACCATGTTCCTGGAGATCCAACAGCTCTGCACATTTTCCATGTCTCCTTATTCAAACACACCTGATTCAGATCATAGCACATTAGCAGAGACTGAAAGGCCTGTAATGGGTGTGACAGACAAAGGAGACATCCAAAACATGCACTGTTGGTAGTCCTCCAGGAACGTGGTTGAGAAACGCTGCTTTAGTATCACATGAGAAATGAGTTAAAGTACACATGAACCTGAAGATACGACTATTTTTTCGTATTGTACTGCAGTTCCTATAGAAACAGAATATTAAATGAGGAAATAGTGGGTGTGGCTTTGTTTATTTCTACTGCGAGTTGATTGGATGTAGTAAAGTAGGAATTTCATTCAGAAAAGATAAGGAAAAGGGTTTCGGGAGAGTTATTACATCCTAACAGACACCCCCTCCTAACCATTTCTGATTATTGTCATAGCGCTGTCAGAACTGACAGTTGGAGAGGCGTAGTTAAGTACGTTAACCCCACCCAATATCTCAGACAAACATAATCTGAGAATTTAACCAAAAACAAACAGGTTTAAATTTTTAGATTACAAGGGCAAACTATTTAGTTTTTTCTTCTTAATGACATGCACAGATGAATTGTTTACAACTAAACTAGCAATATGAGCTGACAAAACACATGTGTACTTTAACAGAAATACCAAATTTAATATAAAAAAATACAAAATAGTGTGCAAGTTCGCTTAAACTTTTTTTGGACTTGTGTGAAAAAGGGTTAATGAAAATAACGGGAGATGAAAACTCATTTGATGAATAAACTCTGACGTAACAAATGCTACATCCATGTAACTTCATTATGCTTGCCTTGTTTACGGTTGGTTTACTAGGTTACCAATACTACAGTGAGCTGCTCTAACAACTTTACGGAAACTCTCCCTTGTGACTTTGTTTCTTTTTTGCAAACTTTGAAAACATTTCCTTAATTCTGCAGGTTTCATCAAGTCAAATTTGAGACTTTAAGACCGTTATGAATGAAATTTGTGACTTCTACGGGGCTAAATGCCAAGGCTGGCCAATGGAAAATATTTTGACTTGCCTCATCAAATAATTCAAATTTAGTTATTATTAATTTAATTAATATAGTCACATATTTAAAAAAATAACAAGCAAACTCTAGTTAAATAAATGACAAGTTTAACATTGTTAAAAGTTGTTATGGAGAAAATTACATTGTGTGTGAATAATCAAAAACACATATTTGTTGACTTTTGCTCAAAATGAATTTAATATAGAACTCCAATTCAATAGAATGTGTTTAAAACTATAAAACCTTTAGTTTCATGTCTATTTCAAAATCTTATGTTTCTTCTGTAAATAGATTTTGTATAAATCAGACCCCCTAGTTTTTTTTTCGATTTCGTGATCGCTGAATTCAACGCAAAATCAACAAAGTCGCAAATTTTGTTCAATTCTTAATTAAATCAAATTATATTCATTAATGTTTGCATTGAGTAGTTTTCCCTGACTTATAGATGTTGCATAAGCAGCGCACGTGATGTATCTGTGCCCTCACAATCATTGTATTACATGAAATGGGAGGTGGGGGAGTTCAGCTTGTTCAGTGAGCAGACGCAGGTGAAATGCCAGTGATTTACTTGTGAAGTCAATGCAAAGATGGGATATAAGCATCTTAAAGCATGAATTAGGCGTTTTGTGCATTTGATGCGCTTCAGACTGCAAAAGAAAGTTGGAGCAAATGCAATGGAACAGACAGGTGGAGACAAGATTGGTTCAAGGGTGACGCCAGCTGGATGTGACCAAATTGAAGGACATTATTTGTGCATTACATGCATGGCTGGTAATATGGTGTGCGTCAAATCGATAAATTATTTCATTTAACTCTTTCCCTGCAGTTAACGAGAGATAACGCTTTCTGCCATTGACGAGTTTTATGGCAATCTGTGTTTTAAGTGTATTACGGTAGGGAAAGCCCTAATGCATTTCCTTTGTGTGACGATGTCAGATGCTCCGGGGAGTGAAATCTGAGAGAAAGTAAGATTGTGGATAAAATAAGAGTTATACAAACTTCCTCTGGCTTAATCCCTACCGTTTTGGATCTTGTCTTGACAAGAGACCAAAATAAAGAAGCTTTATATTTCTGATTTATATATATATATATATATATATATATATATA
>CAIGQZ010001108.1:3329818-3372215 GCA_903798205.1 Danio tinwini
CTGATTCTGATTCTGATTTATTGTGCAGCCCTAACGACTGGTCAGTTTTATTATGTGGCACTGATGATTTATGCATTTCTTTTTTTTTTCCATTTCACACAAATTTCGACCAATGTCCTAATTATGCTGGGAAATATCTGACATTCCGATTCTCACATATGTGTAAGAACATGCATTTCGATGTTTAAACAACTTGATAACCATGTTATTTGATTTATAATAAGTGAAACCGTCATCTGGAGTGTAGAGATCATAAATGCTGAATTTACGACATGTCAATTCATCAACTTTTCTTGAAATACATGAAAGTAAGCTGTTTTACTGAGAGAAGAATAAAGTAAATGTTCTGGTAACGTAAACACTGTGTATTCCATTTATTAAAGCACACTGTTTGATTATGTTTAAGAATAACCATTACTGCCATCTCCATACAAATCAGCATGTATATTACAAACCGTATATACTTATGCATTTTTAAAATGTCTGAAACCTAAAAAAAATATTATTTGTTTGAAATAATGTCTTTCTCTGGCTCTGCGCAAGCCATTGTGGGAAAGAAGGTTGAAATTTAGCAATTGATAACTGAACAATCTGATTACGCTGATGTGATTTTTTGCTAAAGTAACCAGCCTAGACTGATCACACCAGTGTGATTGTACATGTCTAAGGGTTAATAACAGATAATACTTATATATTGTGCATTCCTTTTTTTTTATCAAAGCAAAAGATAAGCAGAAAAGCTGTTAAGTGCAAAAAGATTGCACTGTTGCAGAGTTTGCCATATGGGAGCACCGTGTGCACACACAAAGGTGTAAACTGACACCTACTGCATGGGGAAAAACTGAATGTCAAAGAGTCCACCAAGGTCTCAGGTTGTTTTGGACATGGTGTTTCACTCTTTTTCTTCATTTTCACAGCAACACTTAAAATACAACCCAAGCCTGCTTTCTTGAAGATGCCAGACTTTGTTATTAGGCAAAAAAAGATATTCGGCATCAAGAAAAGCTCTTTTCAGACCCCCATCATCCAAGCAGCAGCACATTAACATCTGCTTCCCTGCCCCCATGGAGTAACACTTCAGCCTGCCATTTCCCAGCTGTGCTTTCTCAAACTAGCAATTCAAAACAGGGGGAAAAACTGACCCTGGATCTTTTCTGCTTACTTCAAGGCATGTTTTCAAATGCATTTCAGCAGTGCCAAGGCACCATGGGTCACAGAAACTGTCCAGCTTAGGGCCTTCAGTAGTGATGTGCCAGTGTTTATGTTTTATTACTGAATCAGAGTGCAGTTTTTTTTTTTAACAAGAATTTGAGAAATCTTGATACAAATTTTTTTTATATTTATTTTTTGTAATTAGTTTTTAAAGCCATAAAGTAGCCAAATAATATATAAAAAATAAATAAATAAAATAGCTGAGCAGAGTCTGTAGTGATTTTAAAAGAAAGGAAAATTACTGCACACTTTTCACGATCCACAAGAATAGACTACACACTTTAGCTTGGGCAGATACTGGTTTAAATTACATTGTACAATTTTAAAATATACCTTAATTTTTTATATACCTTTATATACCTTTTAATTTTTAATCATTTAAATTAATCATTTCATTTCATTAATCATTTTTCCCGCGGTCACAAACGCTCCCTGTCATCTTAACTAGGTGCAGCTGGAAAGTGCGAGCGCATTGCCTCACGTGCACGTCCCTCCATTGGAAATAACGAATTAACGACGCAGCGCCATGCATTTTGCATTGTCACGTATGAAAATGAGGACCAGGAGGGTGTCGTGGATGAAAGTGAGGACCGGGGGGGTTCGATCACTATTTTGCCGTCTAGGTCGCCTCTATGGCCTTTGTCCCTGCTCAGGACACTTCATTTTTCTGCTGCGCCACAGAATGTTATCTGAATAGTTTCATTTTAAATAACATGCGAATGTGCGCGTCTGGTATGCCGTGTCATGGCTCGTGGCTCTGAGTAGCTCTTGGCTCCGCCCCCTTGTTAAGTTGGGCAGGAAGTCGAAACTAATTTTCATGTGAAGCAACATGCCCCTAAAACAACAAACTGTGTACACGCCCCCAAAATGCCACTTTTTAACACTTTATAATAAAAAATCTGAATTGTGTTTTGAACTGAACCTAAACTGGCACACTCAGAAGAACCATAATATTAATAGTACATCTTAAAAAAGAGGTAAAATAGGTGCCCTTTAAAATCCTACCTGTGCTAAAACAAAAACAGGCTGAATAAAAATGCCAATTCATTCTCTGCCAATAGGTGGCACTTACAGAACAGCAGCATTCCCTTGGTTAATTTTGTAATTAAAGCAGTTGCATAATGTAAAGTCAAATGACCAGGGATGTGCTTCCCAACAGCATCATAAGTCTAAAACAGGGACCTTGTTCTTTGAGATCAACCTTCTTTGGCAGAGTTCAGCTCCAACCTTGATCAAACACAACAATACCAACTAAGTAGAATCTGGAGGAGGACTTGGTAGTTAGAAACAGGTGCATTTGATCAAGGCTGCAGCTAAACTCTACATGAAGGTAGATCTCGAGGAACAGGATTGGGCATCCCTAGTCTAATATGTTAAAAGAAACAAATACATAATGGAGCTACAATGAACAAAACAGGGGCTTCTTTCTTTTGGGAAAAGCAGCCATGGCCATTTAATGAAATAGTTTTTAAAAATAACATATTTGATAATATAAAAAAAATCCTATTATTTTAAAGTCTGTATCAAATCAAAGTTTACAATGTTTGTGTGTCTTGTGTAATTTTTAGGTGAACAATTACAACAAATCAACTGTAGAAATAAAGGCCTCTTTTTTAACAATCTAAGCTTGATGTCTAAAGCAGATGGCACAAATGGATTAAGGGCGTGTCCAAATTCACTTTTGCTATGGGAGGCTTAAAGAATGGAAAAATACAGTCTGTCCGCCAGCGCATGGTCTAACAGGCTTGTGCTTATTCTTTTAATGAGTTATGGGTGTGTTTTGAGCATAACGTGCATTAAACCAATCAGAGTCTCATCTCCCATTCCCTTTAAGAGTCAGTTGCAACGCATGGCGCATTTGCTATTTACATGCCGGACTTTGTACAGTAAGTGGAAAAACTGAATGCTTCAATAGCGGGAAAATAGTTAAAGACCATCTGTGCAAAGATAAAGACAATCTACAGAACGAGCCTTCTCCATTCGATATCTTTACTTTCTCTTTACTTTACTCCTTTACTTTCATGGGTAAGGAAACGGTGGAAACTTAGTCCACTGAAGACATTCATTAACCTACATATTTAATTTAGTTTGTTAAGCGCAAAAATTTGCTTCAAAACTGTTTCTAAATTTAGTTGTTCAATTCAGTGCGATACACTTCACAAGTTATATCCAAATACACTTTTTACATTTCTTATGCCCCATATGGTGATACATACGTCTCCAAAATCCGACAGGTGGACAAATCTAAACTTGTTTTTATTAAAACAAATATAAATATTTATATAATAAATACTATTACTTCTAATAATAATATTAATAATAATAATAATAATAATAATAATAATAATAACAAAAATAACATAATACAAATGCAAATTGTCATAAATAAACTGACTACAACTGAGCCCCCTGAGGTGAAGAAGGTATAGAGGTAGTGGTTTTTATATTTATATAGAAAATAAAAAAAATTTTCATATGCAAATATATTTGTGTATTGCTGCACATCCTGTGTGTGTATTAAGCAATGTGTATGCATGTTTTGGACCCGCATAGATGCATAGTGCTCTCTTTAAATTACAAAAACTACAACGCACCTCAACACACCTCCTTTTTTAGACCAGCACACCCATGAGTCCACAAAGTGGGCAAATGGATTTGCTATTTAAACAACGTAGTGCAAAACGTGAAAATAATATCTGCGTCATCTGAAAATAGCAAAAATGCCTGGCACCATGTTGCGTTGAGTGTATGATAGGGCCCAAAGTTTGTTTTGGTCATCTTGAATCTGTCTGACCTTTCGCTTCTGCATTTAGAGTGGCGATCTTTTTCAGTCAATTTGACAGCTTCAGCCACAATATTGCTAACCACACCCCTCTAATCCATTAGTTTGCTATGAGAAAATTATGCACAAATAGAAAGCCCCTCCCCTAGTCAATATTACATTTCAGTTAAAAAACTAAATGTCTGAGCAACTTTCGGTTCACAAAAAGTTTGAAATAAAATATATTTGATCAGATCACAAAAATAAGTGCACATTGTAATAGTGCATGCCATTCGTTCAGTATTGGCAACTTGAAACAGTGAGTGATGACTCTCTTCTCAACAAACCACTCTGTTGAATTCAGCGGATCTGATGCTTTAAGAGCGGCTCTGCTTGTAATTACAGCTGCTTGAGGCCCTCGGCCGAGCGCTGAGCCTTGACACTGGTGCTGTTTGTATTGAGGTCTGTGTGTGGTTCTGTTCAACATTTACTGATGACGAATGACTGAAGTGATGAGAAGCTAGTCAACGACCACCATGAATAACTTACAATGTGCCGTGACAATTTTATGTCCCGTTTCCTGCACAGAACATTCAATTTGCTTCATAATTTGCTCAATGTACTGTCAGGAGCCATGGATATTCATTTTGAAAGCGTATATGTTTTTTTGCCTTTAAAAGTGGTACTAGACGTTAAATTTCATAAATCACTAAGATCTAGGGTTGAACAATATACCGATATTGCAATGTTTGTATCCGCAATAGTCACATCGTAGGATTAGACTGTTTATTAAAGAATATTATTAGATATTATTTGTATATAACTGTATACAACTATTTACACAATTTGTCCATAGTGTATGTGTGTGAATGAGCATGTATTGATGTTTCCCAGTGATGAGTTGCAGCTGGAAGGGCATCCGCTGCGTAAAACATATGCTGAATAAGTTGGCGGTTCATTCCGCTGTGGCGACCCCAGATTAATAAAGGGACTAAGCCAAAAAGAAAATTAATGAATAAATATATTTACACAATGATGACCATGTTATTTTAAGTTTGACTGCTACATTTTGGTATTTGAATACTGTTAGACCAGAAAACCATGACACACTGTTTATTTAATATTATATTAGTGTTGTCACGATACTGGAACTCGGTACCACTTGATACAGAAATTTTAAAAATGTTCATTTCCTGTTAACATATGAACGCTGCTGAGCACATTCTTATGATTCGCCATTGTGTTCACGTGCTCAACAGAAATGACTGTTATTGGCCGTGAAGGTCACCAGTTCACCAAATGTACCGCTCTTTACTGAGTGTTAACATAGATACAGAGACACTGGAGCGTTTTAAAGCCGCGATTCATCAGCAGATCGCTCATATGTCTGCTTATAGACAAACCATCTGATCGACATGACTTTGAAACGCTCCAGTGTCCCTGTATCTGTGTTTACACTCAGTAAACAGAGGTGAGTTCGGTGAACTGATGACCTTCACGGCCAATCACATTCTTTTCTGTTGAGCATGTGAACACAATGGCAAATCAGCAGTGTTTAATAACGCAATCAACAGCGCTCAAATGTTAGCAGGAAATGGATCTAAAATCTAAAACGTTTATTTAAAAAACATTTATCTACGTTTATTAATTGAAACAAACTAAAATTATAGCGAAAACATCCTTCGTTTCTATTTTTGTAAATGTATTTAATACGTACTGTAAGCCTTTTAGAAGTACATCTATTTACTTCACGCTGCCAGGTGAGCATACAGCACCTCAGAGTCTGTAATCCTGATGCCACTGGCCAGATCAAGCCGTACTCTGCCAGTTATCCTTGCTGCTGCTCCCACAACAAAAACAACGGCTGGACATAACAGCAGCATGGTGACCACTTTAAATATGAGCAGACACTGAAAAGTATTAATTTAACACATTTGTGTCCAAAAATGGGTTTTATTTCTATATTAGTGATCAAATTGTTCTTTTTAACCGGATCTTCTAAGTAAACCGGTTGAACCAATTCACTAAATCAAACTGAATCATTTGAAACAATTTGCATCTCCAATAACGCTAAGCAGTTATTCCCGAACAACTTACTTCACATGCTTGATACTTCCCTCTGACTCGAAATAAACCAATATATACGGAGTTATTCAGTTATTAGAACAGTGCACTGAAATCAGATTTGAGAAACGGTGAACTGAACACAAACAGTACATGACATTAAAAAGAATGTGCTCAACGGCGCTTAAATGTTAAATGAACTCCAGTATCGTGGCAACCCTAATTTATATATGCTTGTCGTTTATTATATTTTATGCAGATGTGCTGCATAGAAAAGACTTGATCATCCCAGCTGATCTAAATGAATGAAATCTTTCCAAATGGAGTTAAAATTATTCGAATTATATTCATATCACAATATATATCGCAGCAAAACAAATGTCATCAAAAAGCAAAATGTCACATTGTTGCAATATGCAGCCCTACCAAGAACCATTCTTTTAGCAAATTATGTCTTTAATATTTCACTATAGAAGAAATAAATATCACCAGATGGCCAAAGGGCGAGTAAATTAACAGTAAATATTCATTTTTGACTGAGCTCTGTTTAATTAATTTTGATGACTGGAAGCACGCAGTTTCATGTTGCATGCAGAAAAAAAAACAACATTAGTCATGAGGAAGAAAATAAAAATATTAATAGCTATGTGAAGCAAGTAGGATTTATAAATGTCTGACTTCAGTAGCATTTAAATTCAATCCCAGTCTTCAAACTGCAGTGCACTGATTGCATTGATCAGTGTTACAGAATGAATACAAAACAAGCAAGCCACCCAAATAATACAAAGCAGTGACAATACAACTAGTCTGCACAGTTTTCATTGTGCGCACTGAAATTAACCTACACTGAAAGATCTGAACAGAAAGAGCCTGAACAATTATTACGACAACAGAGAACAAACATTAAAAGGCAGCTTCCAGAGCAAGGATTGCATGTTTGGTTTGACAGTTGCTTTGTTGATGCAGTTCTTTTGAATAAGTGTGAATGTTGCCATCTCTGAACCTTAGTGCAAACCAAACAACTGGGCAGACACTGCTGAAAAGATGCATCTCAGTCTGCTTCCAAAGAAACATTTGTGCAGTTTGAATGAAGTAAGAATGCAACATGTTTACCAAATACAGTATACCTAAAAAAAACAAGATGTGATGTCAAACAATGGACCATAAAAAGGACAAAATGATAATGCGTACATGGTTTTTCTCATTATAGTCACAAAGTTGCTCATTACAGGCAATGTAAATGCATATATTTAATAATAATAATAATAATAACAACAACAACAACAACAACAACAACAACAACTCTTATTCATGGTAGGTAATGCATTATTTAGTTAAAGGTGCAATAGGAGATTTGGGAAAATGCTTACTTTAGCATGAACTTTAGTCCAAAGCCACGTCTCCTGAAGTCATGAACGTGCACCGAATAGATGACCATAGACAATCTTATAACACTAGATCATTTCATTCACCTGTTAGAAAACCTTATAGTACTTTTTAATACTTCAATTCAACAACTTAAAAACCTTTTAAAAAAATGTATGATATCTGGCACGTTTTCAGTTGTGTAGCAAGCAAAACTTAATCATAATTGTCATAATTAGTTATAATGTGCAATATTTCTGGCAAGCAAGAATTGCTTGTCTCTGCTGACATTTATATAGAGACAAGCACTTTGTCCAAAGTAAGCATAGTTGTTGACAGGCTATTATAATTACTAACAGTTTCCTCATAGCTGGCTAGGTGAAAGTGCGCCATACAATTACTTATTTTTTGTTATTCAACTAAATAAAAATCTGAAGAAAAGGAGTGCTAAAAACAGAAATATTCTGTCATCTTTCATATCGCTTTTTACATTACACCTATGTTGGGCTCTATTTTATGGATAGGAGCAAAGTCGAAAGCGCATGGCACAAAAACATTAAGGGCATGCCCGAATCCACTTTTGCTATTTTAAGGAAAATAAGCTCTGCGGCCAGGCGCGTGGTCTAATAGGTTATTCTTATTCTCTTAATGAGTTATGGGTGTGTTTTGAGCATAACGTGCATTAAACCAATCAGAGTCTCATCTCCAATTCCTTTTAAGAGTCACGCCATGCCACATTTGCTATTTACATGGTGAACTTTGTAAGTGGAAAAACTGAACTCTTCACTAGTGAGAAAACCATTAAACAGACCATCTGGATAAAGAACGAGCCTCCTCCATTCTGCCTCTCTCTTTACTCCTTTACTTTCATGGATAAGGAAATAGTGGGAAGTCACTCCACTGAAGACATCCATTAGCCTACATATTTAATTCAGTTTGTTAAGCGCAAAGATTTGTTTCAGAACTGTATCAAATTTCCAGAAAAAGGATAAATGAACAATAATAACAAAGTGTGGTCAAAAAACTGTTATATCTAAACACACATCCTATTCTTATGCCCCATATAGTGACGCATACACCTCCAATACCCGACAGGTGGACAAATCTAAACTTGTTTTTATTAAAACATATAAATATGTATAAATAATATAAATATGCATAAAATAATTACTACTACTACTAATAATAACATTATACAATTGCAAATTATCATAAATAAACTGAAAAAGCCCCCTGAGATTTTTATATTTATGTAGAAAAGAAATGTTTTTGTAACATTTTAATCCTTTAATTTTTTTGTTTGTGTATTGCTGTACATCCTGTGTATATTAAGCAAAATGTAAGTGTTTGAACCCGGATAGGCGCATAACTAACGTGCTCTGCGTTGGACTTTAGACCAGCTTTTATTTGGTCAATGGTGAGGTCTATTTAAATTCTTCAAAACAGCAACACACCAACGATGCGTCTTAACTCACTTCTATTTTAGCCCAGCACTCCATGAGTCTACATAGTAGCACAAATAGATTTGCTTTTTAAACCACATGGTACAAAACATAAAAACTAGGGTTTACTAGGGTTGGTCTGATAATAGCAACAAATACGTCTTGCACCTCATTGCGCCGAGTGTATGATAGGGCCCAATGACTGACAGTGTTTCGCAGGAACAGTAGCTGAAAAATAATTCCGTGCATATAGCCTATTAATAAAACAGCACAATCTACATAAGCATTGCATGACTAAAACATTCATACCTTTCTAAAAGACATACTGCAAACATGGTGTCATATTTTGATTGGACAAACCAATTACTACATTTAGTACTACACCTTACTCAGAATATAAAAACATTTGACATTTCCTCGAGTGAGAATGACGTCCACTAAAACTTTGTCATACAACATGGTACCCTTGGTACCCTTTTGGCAGTGGAAACGCAAGCATGATAATGGTGAGCCGTACCGACCCATACCGTACCGTACAACTCAGTGGAAACAGGCCAATAATGTATAATATAATAGTTTCCTTTTCAGGTTCAAGCCAAGTGTGAACGCACCAGAAGCTATAGAAAATACTACTTCAAATAAATAAAAAAATCTAATTGGAAATAAAAGTAAGTAAGAACAGACTCCCAAGCATCCTGACTACATCTGTAACATGTGAATGCATTAGGTTTGAAAACAAGCCCACAAAGAAATTCACAAACCTTAACAAAAGCAATTTCCTGCTTAACCTATAATGCGTGTTTGGGGTGTCATTTTACTTACAGCCATAATGAGTCAATAAAAATGCATTGTGGTTCGACTAGTATTCCACCATCACAATAAAACCTTAACAGCCAGACAGAGAAAATAACAATAAAACATGTCTACCCTTGACTAAGGACACATCATTCCCCATTTGACTTTTACTATTCAACCACAGCCAAAACCTTGCAATCAAGGTCTAAATCCCAGTAACTGACTATTAGAGGGTTGTGGAATAGAAACACCTACTCTGCTTTTTTGTTAACCCTTCCTAGTATCCTTAAAGGCATTAAGTAGGCAGCATTAATAAGAACCAAACTAGTGTGCTCACTTCCGTTAATAGGCACCATGCTAAGCTGATCAGTCGCAGCGTAAAGTCTCACTACATTTCTCATTAAAATGCCATCAGAACAGCTCTGACTTGACTGATTAAAATGATTTTATTTATATTTTTTTCTAGAAACCTCTGCAGCTTGTCAAGGCTTTGTTTCCCAAAGGTAGACTATATTTTAGGCCGCCGGCTGAGCTGTGAACAGCCCGTCATCAGCAAGAAAATCCTGTTATGCTCTTATACTTGATACCGTGTTCCTTTCTTGCCTTAAAAGAAAGAAAGAAATCATTTATTAATCGAACAAATGCATTTAGGATTCTGAATTCACACAGACAATACTGTTTGTAAGAGTCAGACCATCAAGACAAAACTTGCAATTTCTTTTGTGCTCAACTGAGGAAAGAAACGTAATCTGGTTTGAATCAACTTGAGAGTAAATGGATGCACGGTAAATGACTTTTTTTTGTGAAGGCTTATTCATGTCTAAGATGATATGAAGATGGTGTTTCAAAAATGTTTTAAGAATAGCAGTCTTTCCTTCTGACAATATGTAGTTGAATCAGAAAAACTGACTTATGACTTGCACCAGAGATCTGACGACTTTAGCATATCCGGTAGTTTAAGAAATTATACAGTAAAACTGATTATTTATTTATTTATTTAATTAGTTAAATTCACCCTTTACAAGACTTGAATTAGCTAATGGATTATTGTGTAATAGACGGCTGTATTATCGTATTTGATGACACAAGACTCCTATACCACCATTTTGTCATTGCAAATATTTAAGTAAATGTTTATTAAAAATACCAAAAAATTCAAATAGCAGTCTAACGGTGCGTTCACACCAGACACGGATGAAGCGTCAAGTGCGAGTGATTTACATGTTAAGTCAATGCAAAGACGCGAAAAGATATCCTGCGGCACAATTTGCACAAATGATCCAGGTAGAGTTTCTAGAGGAGTTTATGAACTCACAGAGCTGAGTGCACCTCTGAAAGGATCTCAGACACGGCGCCAAATAATTCTACGCTTTTATTCAGCCATCCTTAAGCACATAAAGTACAGCTACTCTATCAATAACATCCAAGTTAGCCATTTAGCAATGAAACTAGAGTCACCAGGCAGACAGAAGCTCACCCATGACACGATTCTGCGTCTATTGTGAAGTGATTTTCACACACGAATAAAGTGAATTTGATGTGAATGAATCGAGTAAACTCAAAAGGTTCACGCATCTATTTACGCATGAATAGTGCAATTTATTTGCATAAGACACGTCTGGTGTGAACACAGCATAATACTATGTGACCCTGGACCACAAAACCAGTTTTGTTGCATGGGTATATTTTTAGAAATACATTGTATAGGTTAAAATGATTGATTTTTTTTCTTTTAAGTCAAATGCTATTAGAAAATTTAAGTAAAGATCATGTTCCATGAAGATACTTTGTAAATTCCCTACCATTAATAAATGAAAACTAAATTTTGATTAGAAATATGCATTGCTAAGCCCTTAAAACTTTAAAGGTGATTACCTTAATATGTTGATTTGTTTAAATCTTCAGATTCCAGATTTTCAAATAGTTGTACATGTATTTTAACCATATCTTGTCCTATCCTAAGAACATCAGGATTATCCAACGCTAACAACACCACACATCAATAGGAATATTATTATTTATTCAGCTTTCAGAGGATTTATAAATCAATATCTATATACATTTATGTAAATAATTTTCCACACGTTTTCTGGTCCAGGGTCACATATCCATAAACTTTAAAATAATAATAATAATAATAATAATAATAATAATAATAATAATAATAATAATAATAATAATAATAATAATATCACTAGAGTCACTAGAATCAGAGCAACTGTTTCCAGCTTATGAACAAAAAAACAAACAAACATGAACAGCTGATTTAGAATTCCTCCTGCTTCAACTCTCTGGATTCTGAGGGGAGTTTTAGTGCCCTGAAGAAGTTTTGAAATGCCCTGACATTTGTGCTTTTGTCAGTATCTTATAAATGTATTAATGGCCAATGGTCTGATGACACAGTATTCAACACAATTGATGTGTATAATATAAACAGAGTTTATTTGTTTTCATAAATTTTACTTGATTTCAAGCTTATTTTTCTCATGTCTGTGTGGCAAGAATTCACTGAGCTTCTGATGTTTTTGTCACACTATTTAGAAGCAAACTCACAAAGACTATAATAGAAAAAGGAAGGATGTTTTTTCTTTTTTCCAAAAGTACAATGTTTTGTTGTAATTGAGAGTACATGTGTATACACTTAGATTCTTTACCGATTTAAATACTTTTATATGTAAACAAGAGTACTTTAAAAACTTTTACTTTAATCGGACAAAAATGTGTTAACACCAGCATATTTGCTAACACCATTTAAAGTGACAGACCACATTAGCCAAGGCTACACCCACAAACCATGATGTCATAAGGAAACTGCAAAGAAAAAATCTGCGCTGTTTTATATAGTTATATCATGGTTTATTTTTATCTTCACACTCTTCAGTAAACTTTCTGAGAATATATATACGGTTTCATTTCAACAGTGAATAATAATGAGGCAGTAAATCACCATCACCCAATGTTATTGATTCAGGGCAGGTAATTATAAAATGTAGGCCCACACATTTCGCATAGCTAATACGTTTTTCTTTCTTGCTGGCAACCTACACTCTTAAGTTTTTTTTTTTTTTTAATTGGCATTGATAAAGAACCTTTAACATCAACAGAAATAATTGGAAAAGGGTTCTTTACATTATTAAAACAATCTTCACACTAGATACTAAGGTTTCTTAAGGAAACTAAAATAGTTCTTCTATAGCACCATTGTTAAAACTCTACTTTGGAACCCTAATTTTATGCATATTAATTCATTCATTCACCAATACACACTTGCATTCACACACACACTGTGGGAAGTAACCCACACGAACATGGGGAGAACATGAACTCGACATGGAACATGTAATCGAACAGGGCTGCACAATATATCGTTTCAGCATCGATAGCGCAATGTGCGTGTACGCAATCATCACATTGCAGGATCTGCAATGTTAAATTGGGATTATAGTTGATCAACAATTGAGAATACATGAGATTTGTAGAGTCATTGCAAAGCAGAACCATAACAGAGTGAAACTTGATCACTTGCATGTGCTTTAAAGGCATTTCAAGAAAGTGTAAAGCATTCAGACACAATATTGTAAAACATTTGTAACTTTAACCAAGAAAATGTTTACTGATTTATTAATACAATGAAGAGTATACAGAGTAATTTTACATTACATGATTACATTTCTGTATCTGAATGCTGTTTGGCTATGGTACACCATAAAGAACTGTTTATTTTACTTCTTTGCCCTATTGTAATTATTCTTGCAATTTTATTATTACTTTTCTTTATATACATGATTCACACCTTACAAAAATCGACCCAAGCTATCTAAATGAATGTTTTTATTTCACAAATAGAGCTATACAAGCCATCTGGTGAAATTTTATTCATATAGCAATATATATCGCAGAAAAACAAAATATCGCATTGTTTTCTTACTGTGAGTGCATATGAGTGTATATATATTATAGGAACATTTGGTACATTCACCTTGATCAGATGAAAGAGAATGTGGGTGAAAAGAACAAAAAACAACTGCAAGAGATACAAGAGGTAGAATGGGCAAAAATTTAAATGGTTCAAGACGCCCTGGAGTACTTTTGAGATTCTAACAGATTTGTGTGTATGTTGAGCATCAGCTAAGACAACTTTAGCACCTGTCAGCTTTAATTGTGGGGAAAACTGGATCATTTTGAGCTTTTGTCAGCTAATTTCATCTTCCGGGCTTAAAATCATTATTTGTGGTGGGATCAAAATCGTGACAAATCTGCTAGTGGAGTGATGACGAGTCTGTTTCTTGTTATTATTTATAGCGGAGTTTTCTTATCTTATGAGAAGACTCTGTTGCTTAATTGTTCATGAGAGCACATGCTTTCCGAAGGCGAGGTAGACCTACCAAGCTGTGACCCAATGACTGGGACTGTGTCTGCACAGCATGGGTTGTATGTGTTTGTCTCCATGATCCACAGGATTTGTTGCATGTTTTTCCCCATGATTCTGTCAGGCCCGATACAGCCAAGCTGTTGGTTTGCAGCAAGAATTGAAGAATGATGGACTTTGTCTTTTATTCGTTACCATTCAGACACATCACCGTGCTGCCATGTTCGCACATTCGTTTAAAAGCTCCAGATTACCGGCAGGGCTAATGGTTGAAATAGACAGGGAAAGAGACCTGCTGCACCTCTATCCACTGTGTTTGCATTCAGACCTGGGGACTGAAGAAGAGAGAAGTCTTCCTCATTTATAGTGTTTATATAAACATGATTATCTTTATGATGATATAAAAATTTGTGATTATATTTATATGAAATTAAAAATAACAAATGTAGCATAGCATTAAATTACTGTTTATTTCTTAGAATTTCAACTTTGCAAATTATACAATCATGCGTCTCCTCACAGTTTGTGTCTGAGTTTGCAAGCCAACTGACAACAGTTGTTCGCCCCCCTCTTTTGCCCCTGCTCTGCCGGCCACACCCACTCCTCCCTCTGCTCGCAGTGCTCCACGCCCATCTCGGAGCATTTTTTTTTTAAATTTTGAGGTAGACTTGGCCCTTTAATGGTGATTAATCACATCCAAAATAAACATTTGTTTCTGAATAATAAACTCATTTAGATACAGTAATAATAATAATAATAATAATAATAATAATATATATATATATATATATATATATATATATAAAATACTACTACTACTACTACTACTACTAATAATAATAAAAATAATAAGCACATTTATTATTATAAACTTATAATATTTTATCAAAATATTATAATTTATACACACATTTTCAAATAATATATATATACACAATAAATATAATATCTAAATATAAAATAAATATACACAGAACACACACATGTAAATACAATTTATTTTTTATGTAATCAATTGTGATTAATCTTTGTGCTCATAAGGAGGGCATTGATGTTTATAAAACTTGTAAAAAGTTAAATAATTTATTAAATAAATGCTAAATAAATAAACAAACAAATAATAATAATGATAATAATGATAATAATAATAATAATATATTCCCCCAAAAAAACAATGTAAAACACAAAAAAATATGAAAACCTCTATTTTTGATCCCCTTCCCCTCCCACTTTACCTTATCTGATTTGGTAAAACTGCAACCTTTTCTAGCTTAACCCCAAAAGCTTCTTCTTTTGCTCTGATGTTAAGCCTGACAGATAGGGAAAGACATGGACTTCATTCAGATCATTCAAGGGATGGTCTAAATGAAAGATCAGTTCCCTTCAGCAGTTGGAGTCTTTTCAGGTGGAAGAATGGATTACACTTCAGCGAGATAAATGGGGGATATTGTTACTTTGTACCTCAGCGGACTCTCAGCCGCAAAAAGCAAGTTCCACTTGTGTGCTGCAGATCCTTTGAGACCGAGTACGTTTGATACTCTCTTAGATTGTCTTAAGATTGTCTCCCTTTCTCTTTGTGGATGTGGATCAAAGGTTCTCCCTTAAGGCACAACTGCAAAGGAGGGTGGACACACACACAGATGATGAAATCAGTAAGTCCACTTGCATTGATTTTAGGAGTACAAGCAACAGCACCTGTTAGAAAAGTCATGGGTCATCAAATATCAATGCAGAACATTAGGCAACAAGGAGGTTTAATATATGTTTTTTTTAACATGTTTTTTTTTTTGTTTTTTTTCTTTTTCAAATATTTCCCAAATTATGTTTAACAGAGCAAGGAATTTTTCCACAGTATTTCCTATAATTTTTTTCTTCTGGAGAAAGTCTTATTTGTTTTATTTCAGCTTTTTTTTTACCATTTTAAGGTCAATAATATTATCGCCCTTAAGCAGTATTTATTCCGATTGTCTACAGCAACTTGTCTAATAACCCTAACTTGCCTATTTAACCTATTAAGCCTTTAAATGTTACTTTAAGATGAAAACTAGTGTCTTGAAAAATATCTAGTAAAATAGTATGTACTGTCATCATGACAAAGATAACAGAAATCAGTTATTAGAAATGAGTTATTAAAACGATCATGTTGAGAAATGTGTTGAAAAAAATCTTCTTTGTTAAACAGAAATTGGGGAATAAAATATACAGGGAGGTTAATAATTCTGACTTCAACTGTAATAAAGACTCAATGTAGAGACTGCCTTTATGTGTAATGTAACGATATGTAAATGCAAGGTTTCAAAGTTCAAAGTGGCAAATAAATGAAGTTATTGTCTCCTGAAAGAAAGAATTTATTCTGGCTGTGTTTGTTTGTAACTAATTTGCATAGCATCAATGGATGTCAACAAGCAATGTCTACTTTGACCTGGACAAACTGTGGTTGTATCTGAAGACTGGAAGAGTTTGTTTATTTTTTCAACATGTTTAGATGATGCTGTTTTCAGTGCAGGGAAAGCACTTCCAAAAGGCCAAAACTGATAAGGGGAGAGAAAGTGTTGAGGAAGCTGAATTGTAGATATGATAATGGACATTTTGTGTATTTAGGCCACCAAAATGATGCTGGTGCATCAATGATTATACAAAAATGCATAAAAAAAAATGTCATAAATGGCCCCTTTAAAATATTTTTTGGAGGAGAAAACAAAAATATTTTGGACAATAGGGAAAAAGAGGTGATGCAGCAATTTCCACCTTGAATGGATTTAAACTAATTGTGTTTTATTGATTCTTGAGGGAGAAAAACAGTTTGGATGTAGTCTTGTGGAGAATGCAAAGCATAAGAAAAAAAAAAGGGGAATAAGTTTGGATTTTATTTGGTACTAGAAAAAAAATTTGCTTTGCAGTCCGAGCTCTGTAAATTTATACAAAATTGCAACATCCATTGTTCAAAATGTACAGCATTACATTTTACTGGGGTATAGTTTCACAGCAATATCTTAAGTTAACTAAAAACTACATAGGTCATGACAACAAATGTTTTTGTTATTTTAACTTATTTTAATAATTTAATCTTATTTCAGCTAAACTTAATATTTTTTGTCAGTTTGACTGATGCAAGTTGAGATGGCTAGAAAAGTTCATTTGATTTAAAGCAGAAAGATTTGTTTTTGTATTAAAGGGATATTTCATCAAAAAAAAGAAAGAAAATTATTATAATTTCCTCGACAAACGACAAGTTTGAAAACAAAAGAAGATGCGCTGAAGTATGTTGGAAACCTGTAACCTTTGACTTTCATAGTGTTCAACAGAACAAAAAAAAACTCTAATTGGCCAAAGTCAAGTGAAGGGTAAGTAAATGACAGAATTTTCATTTTCATAGCTTTATTTCTTTTTTCCCCACCTCCCGACAGATTACATCTGAGTCTGGTTCGCACCAAGGTTATTATAGTTAATAAAAACTAAAATATAAAAATATTTGCGTTAAATGAAATAAACAAAACAACAAAACTAGAACTAACAAACTGTATTGTGTACATACAAACTAACTGAAACTAACAAAAATTATAGCAAAAGTGTCCTTCGTTTTCGTCTTTGTAAATGTATTTAATACATAGTAAGCCTTTTAGAAGTATATCTATTTACTTCGCGCTGCCAGGTGTTTGACCAGTACGGCACCTTAGAATCTGTAATCCTCATGATGCCATTGACCAGATCAAGCCGGTCCTCCTCCAGTCAACCTCGTTGTTGCTCCCACGACAAAAACAACAAGCGGACATGACAGCAGCAGGGTAATAGCATTAAATACAACCCGAGCAGACACTTAAAGGTATTTATTTAACGCATTTGCGCCCAGTAATAGGTTTTATTTCTGTATTAGTGATCCTGATCACAAACAAATCTGTCCTTTTAACCGGTTCTGTTAAGTGAATCGGTTGAACTAATTCAACAAATCAAACTGAATTATTTGAAACGATTTGTGTCTCCAGTAAGCATTTATTATAACCCCACTCTCACTCCAAATAAATAAATTTCCAGAGTTATTGAGTTAACAGTACACATAGATAATACTGCGCATGCGTGATTCAGCAGGTGTACTGAACAAAAACAGTACTTGACAGCCTGCTGTGACTGAAGCAATCTAACAACTGCAGCGTGGGTAAACTGAGGGCTTTAATGAGAGGATCTGGTGAAACGTAAGTTTATTTCACAAACGAAAATGATAATGGAATCATGCTTCAGTTAGATTGCGAAACGTACTTGTATGACTTTTCAGGTCATGGTGATGTTTTATGACTGAAATTATGATTGCTGACTACATATGTTTGGTATGCTGAAACAACTAAAACTAATAAAAACTAAAACTAAGCAATTTCAAAATATAGAAACTAATAAAAACCTAAATCTTAGTTAATCTGCCCCTAAAAACTAATTAAGTGAATTTGAAAACAAAAAGTAAAAATAAAATAAAAATAAAACTAATAAAAAATCCAAAAGTATTATAACCTTGGTTAGCACCGCAAAGGTCTTTTTATTGATTACACCATCCCACTTGGGTTAAGCAGTCATCTCATAAAAAAAATAAATAAATAAATGAAGAAATCATATAAAGCAGATAATTGAGCATATAAAAAATAATAATGGCACTCACCATATCCATTGAAAACCTGTGGGAAAATTGTCATTTTTTGGATGCCAAACTAGAATTTAAGACAATTCAGTCAGTGTACGGTCTTCCCAGACATGTTTGTGGGTCAGCTTACATGTCTTGCTTTCTGCCAAGTGGACAATGACCACAGCAGGAATCCCCTTCTGCGAGAGCACAGATTTATGGGTCAGATTTCATTCGCATCCCTGCCAGCAACAATGTAACAGATTAAAGTATCAAAAAACCAACAACATTTGAGCTCCACAACAACTGTTTTGAGACTTACAAACGATTTGCATAACCCATAGTTATTGTAGAGATGTAGTGAAAAAAAGTGAAACTCCAATATATAGCTAAAAAGAATTCCGTTTGATCCATGAACCCACTGCACACAACTAGCATGCGATCTCAAAGACTGAAGTGTCTGAATGAATGATAGAGTCTTCTCATAGGATATGGACACAAACTCCTATGAACTATTATGACATAACCCACACATAACCCACACACCACTGAATACTGGTCATTATCTTGTTTAGTCAACACGCCATAGTTTTTAAACAAGGACAATTTTGTTGTCAAAAAATTGTCTAAAGGCCAGTACACACTACTTGCGCTAATCATCAATGTTTAATGTCTTGTGACTTAAAGGGCACCTATTTTACCCCTTTTTCAAGATTTAAGATAAGTCTTTTGTGTCTCCAGAATGTGTCTGTAAAGTTTCAGCTCAAAACACCCATCAGATTATTTATTATAACTTTCAGAATATTGGAATTTCTGCTCTAAACACATTTTAGCCGTTTTTGTTGCCCGTGGCTTTAATGCAAATGAGCCAGTTCTCCCCGCCCACCATTCCCACGTGGCTGTCAGAGTAGTCGCTGGTTCCCTGAATTGAGTCCCGACTGGGCCAGTTGGCATTTCTGTGTGGAGTTTGCATGGGATGTAACGAGTCACCGGACTCATGATTCAAGATACTAATCCTACGATTCAGTCACAATTTTAACAAAACCATTTTAAACAAATTTAAGGTGAAAAGCCCTTTAATTTTTTTCTTAAATGCTGCAATTTTTTTTGCAAAATAATATATTTTCTGCCATAACCAAATTACTATTTAAAAAAAATAAAATACAGATTATAAAATGACTAATTATATAGTACAAAAGAGACAGGAGTTGAACATGATTATTAGTGGTGTAACGGATCACAAATTTGCAATTCATATCACACTACGTTTTTTTTGTCACGGATCGGACCATTTTTCGGATCAGCAAAAAAACAAACAAATGTCATTTGCTTTCCATTCATATAAAAATATTACTGCAAAAAATGGCTTTTAACAAACAGAACTTAGAACCTGTAAATGTTGATAAAAAGAACAATCAAGAAAGAACCAGCTGAAAAAAGAAAAAGTATTTAATATAAAACATAATCTTTGCTACTGTTGCTGATAATGCCAAATATAGAAATCTAACATCTTGTACAACATTACATTAATAGCCTAAGAAAGCATTTAGGAAGGTCCCACCACAACTTTTCCCATCATCATTATATCTTACAGGGAAGCCAAGATGCTTTCATGCTCGCGATTTGAATGATGCGGGAGGCGATCTCTCTGCAATGGTTATAAATGTTGGATTAACCGACAAATTCAAAATAAATTATTAATTCACGGGTCACGTGCGTTCCGAACTGTGAGTTGTGATCCGAACTGATCATGGATCAACAGTGATCCAATTCACCCCTAATGATTTTGAAGGTGAATAATTAATATTACTTGTATAATTAATTAGTATAAGTTTTAGTACACTTGGGAATCTTGATCTTGATCATTGTTATTCAATAATAAGAAAATTCTTAAAATATGCATAAACTAATTTAAAAATGAGAGGGTAAAAATAATCTAATACCTGGTTCTGTAACAGAACAACTTTCTCTTTCAGTCTGAAAAACGTCTTCACACTTTCGCTATGAAAACACTGATGTGCCGTGTGATCTTCATTGCTTTCGTTGGAGCAAGCGGGGCTGCAACTCATCCGGTCCGCTTGGTTTGGCTTATTAATAGTTTTTTTGCGTATAGACGTCTATGACAGTAGTTTTTCACTGTGCTGTATCTAGGCATGGGCTGGTATAAGATTCTGACGGTTTGATAACCTTGGATAAAAATATCACGGTTTCACTGTATTGTGATTACTGCTCTAAAATATATTCTTTTTAAATGTCTGTGTAAAAAAACTAAACGTTTTTTCCCCTTTGAACATAATATATTTTATTTTGAGAAACATTTATAATATTTTGGAGCAGTATACGTGCCAGGCCAAATAATGAAAATGAATCATTGACGTCTGCTGTCTTCATTAGTTTCAAAAACACAGATTTATTTACAATTTAAAATGGCATTTTTGGATATCTTTTCTGCTGGAGATGCTGTTGTAAAAAAAAAAAGTAAATAAAATTTTTTTTACACATACCTTAGGAACGGTATTAGAAAAAAATTTGTCGGTATGAAAACCTTGACTTTTCCAAACCGCAGTATACCTTGAAAATGGTTATCGTCCCATGCCTAGCTGTATCATATTCACTCTTCTGTTAGTGTAATTGTCTTTTTGCAGTAATGCACACAGTTTATGTTTTGTCTGGCGCACTTCACTGCTGTCATTTTATTCTGCTGCCCCACCTCTTGCTCGCAGCTGACGTCTAGGTAAAGCAAGCTTGCGCCTGTAAACACAGTGCCCCCTCTGTTAAAAAAAAACATATCGCGATCCATTCAACATTTCTACTGGTTTGAATCGTCACATATTTAAATCACTTTTCAATCGGCTCACGGTGAATCGTTACATCACTAAAGTTTGCATGTTCTCCCCGTGTTGGCTTAGGATTCCTTCGGGTGCTCCAGTTTACCCCACAGTTCAAACACATGTGCTATAAGTGAATTGAATAAACTAAATTGGCCATATTGTATGAGAGTGTGTGTGAATGAGTGTGTACGGAGGTTTCCCAGTACTGGGTTGCAGCTGGAAGGGCATCCACTCTGTAAAACATTTGCTGGATAAGTTGGCGGTTCATTCTGCTGGGGCAATCCCTGATGAATAAAGGTACTAAGCCAAAGGAAAATGAATGAGTGATTACTTTTTTTCTGTGATGGTTGGTTTTAGAGTAGGTGTTAATAAAATACAATTTAATGGGTAATTTAATAAATAATTCTCTGTATATATTTATTTTTTTTACATTACTGTGATGGTTGCTTTTAAGGTTGGGGTAAGGGTAGATGTTAATAAAATACAATTTAATGGGTAATTTAAATAAATAATATATTGGTAATTATTGGCTAAACTTCCAGGCGCAGCTGTATCCCTACTAGCAACAACCCAATTAGTGTCCCCATATGCACAACCCTTTATGTGCAAAACAAATTCTGTAAAATGTTTTCCACCACTTTGTTATTGAGGGAGTTACGCTTTAGACATTTTTTTTGTTTTGAAAACAATCCCAAACAAAGACCTATGAATGAATCCATTTTTAACGAATCAAGTCCACGATTACTTCATCAATACAGTCAATATCTTCATCTCTAAATTAATTAAACATGTCAAAACATCCCACACCACTAGTTTAAACAGAAAATAAATTCAATGTTGCTAAACATTCCCAGAGTCATTTCCGAATGAAGAATTCTTGCCTAGCAACACAAAAGGCTCATTCTACCCCATACTTCAGTTGTGATTTCAATCTCGCTTGTCATTTGAAACACTAGCAGCCCTGACTGCAACTGCATTAGTGTTTTAATGCTGGCACTTCAGCTTCTGCCAATTGACTTGCATCCTGACAACACCTGATTATGCAAACATCCTTAATACATTGCATGCACATTTTTGATCCCATTCAGCCAGTAACATACGCTTCAAGCAAAGACAGAAGCACATGCTTTATGGCACACACACAGAGACAAGGCAATGGAGTCAAAGAATGGCCAACAGACAGCCCTTATAAACCATGCTTCAATAAACCACTTCCTCCTCCCCGTCTCCCCCTCACCCCCTTTGACTCACCAAAACTGAGGAGAAAAAAAAAAAATTCAGCATTTATGGCCCAGTTCCTGTTTTGGACTGCTGTTAACACGCCTTCCCCCAGCTCTCTCCCTTCATTCAGTCTCTCCCTCCCTTCTTCCGCTCCTTTCATGCCAGCATAGGAGGCAGTCTGGAGTTTCATGGCTACAGAGTCCTTTGTGCATCACCTATACAAGGTGGTATAATTTCTGCAGAGTCGTAAAACAATTACAGAGCCATTCAAGCGGTCTTGCTAGTTTCAAACTACCGTCTGCCTTGTGTTTGAGCATTTTAAAACTGTACTGAAAGCACAGCTGATGTCAAAGGTCGTATTTAAGAGAATAACTGGAGAGGCTATACCCATTATATAGCACTATGACTGGAATGGGATTTTTTCCAATTGCACTGATTCAGTGAATTCACACTCTCTGTGAAGAATATTTACACAAAAAAATTCTCCAAGGATGTTTTCTTGAGGGTAGACAAAGTGGATGAATTTTACATAATAAAAGACTCAAAATAATAGTTAGATTTGACATAATTGTGAGATATTCATCTTATAGTCATCATTTTCACATAAATGAAAGACTCATTGAAAATACATCATCAGCACCATGTCTGATTGTTCATTACATTGTTTTCTGGCTAACTATGCGTTTAAATCAGATTGTGAATTAGATTTTTTTACTTTTGATTTGACAGTATTACTGGCCAGCTAGCAAAGTGCTATGCAGGTATACTGCTATACTGAGTTACAAGCAGTTTAAAAGGGGAGTTACATGTGGGGGCTCGTCCGGGATGGGAGTGAGGTTCAGGGGGATGAGTGTAATGGAGGCCAGCTAGCGATATGCTATGTAGGTAAACCTCACTCCTCTGACCTTTAAAGGTGCTTTAGCGACAAACACTAGAGGCCATGTTAAAAATACATCATCGGCACCATGTCTGCTTGTTCATTACATACAGTTTTCTGGCTAACTATGCTTTTAAATGGCCTTGTGTACCACTTTTGATTTGACAGTTTTACAGTTTAGTGTACATAGGTTGTAAGTTCACTTGTATATTAAAGATAATATTAAAGAAATGTAACGAAGGCTAGCTAGCGAAGTGCTACTGTATGCAGTTAAACCTCACTCCTCTGACCTCTAAAGGTGCCTAGAGCAGACGCTAGAGGCCATGGTCAAAATACATCATCAGCACCATGTCTGCTTGTTCATTACATATTTTTTTTCTGGCTAACTATTTGATTAAATGACCTCGTGTAGCACTTTTGATTTGACAGTTTTACTGTTTAGTGTACATAGTTGTAAATTCACTTGTATATTAAAGAAATGTAAATCAATCCTTAAGATACCCAGTGATGTTATTCAGTAAAAAGCAGTGAGATATTTTTCTTTATTGTTTGATGAACGGCTGCAGTCACTTTCAGAGCTAATGCACAGACCCAACATACTGATACACATAATGAAAAATCAACTATTTGTTTCAATATTTAAGAAGATGGGTAATCATTTAGTATTCTTTGGGAAGATTTCTAAGGCTATTTATGCCTTTATTATGATAGAACATAAAGTTGGAAAAGTTCATGAGTCGGGATGACCACAGTGCTGACCACGAGGGTATTGGCATTGACAGAAGATGGGTAGTGAAATTTATTTAGCCAAAAACCAAAAGACCGCAATTCTGTTTTTCCACAGAATGCAACTCAACTAGTGCACTAAAAACTGCATGAAAGATCATGAAGGATGAAGTACAGAAATAAATTCTCTTTTGTTCTGTTCGCATAAACATGACTCTAAAAGAATTTTCTAAAAATGCGTCGCTATTCAGAGTTTAATTTAACCAGCAGATGGCGCTGTATGATTTACAAGCAGCTGTACTCTGATTGCAACCAATTTCTTACAATTATGTATGACTATGACTTTAACCTAAAAAAATTAATAAATAAATAAATTTACCCGCGTGACGCAGCCAAATGTACAAGCACTCTTCCTCATGAGTAGGCCTACACAGAATCTGGGCGCAAAAAATTCTGCAGATTTTTAAGCCCATCATTGAGCTATTTAATTATATAAATGTGTTTACATATATATTTATTCTGTTTCTATCTATTTTAGTAATATTATTAAATAGTATGCAAATGTTTATATGGTGTATTTACAATAGTTTATAAAGTAATATTTTTTGTTATTTAGTAGCTACATATTATATGACAGACCAACTTTGTTTACCAAACAAGTGGTTCTGTTTTGATTTGCATTGTAAACATTAAATAAAAGTTTCTAAATTATTATTCTTTATTTCGTGTTTTAAGTTACTATACTCTCAAAATCATTCCGCATCCACCCGCAGGTTTATGTTTTTTATAAAATCTTTTTTTTTTTTCAGAAATAGCAAAAAATATACATATAAACAGATTCTGTCTGGTCCTGCTCACAAGCATTTAAGCGTACAGTTAAAAACTAGCCTAGAGCACCATCTGCTTAAAAATCAATCTCAGAATCAATTCAAAAGATTATAGAGATTTAGACAATTTCAGAATCAATGCAGAATTCCCTCACTCATTTTCCTTAGTCTTAATCTCTGTTCATCAGGGGTCGTCACAGCAGACTGAACCGACAATTAGTGTCGTCATGATATTGGAATTTGTTACCAATCGATGCTGAAATTTTAAAAACGTCCATTTCCTGCTAACATTTGAACGATGTTGAGTGCGTTCTCAAACACAGCTGATTTACCATTGTGTTCACAAGCTCAACAGAAATGACTGTGATTTGCCGTGAAGGTCATCAGTTCACCGAACACACCGCTGTTTACTGAGTGCAAACACAGATACAAGGATACTGGAGTGTTTTAAAGTCAAGTTTATCAGCTGGTTTGCCTATAAGCTGACATCATCTGCTGATGAATCGCTGCTTTAAAGTGCTCCAGTGTCCCTGTATCTGTGTTTACACTCAGTAAAAAGTGGTGAGTTCATTGAACGGTTTCTGTTTAACACGTCAACATAATGGCAAATCAGCGGTGTTCAAGAACGTGCTCAACAGCGCTCAAATGTTAGCGGGAAACGGACGTTTTTAAAATTTCTGTATCGATTGGTACCGAATTCCAGTATCGGTGACAACCCTACCGACAATTACTCTTGCACAGTGGATGACCTTCCAGCCTCAACAAAGCACTGAGAACACACAGTTCTGGGAAACACCCACACACTATCAACCACTCCGTGCCGCCTTAATGCAGAATTGATTTTTTACCACAGCTCCATTTATAAAATGGAATGAAAATAATAGCTTAAATGTCATACAATAATGAATATAATATGTGCTATAGAAAATAGAAAATCAATAGCAGTTTTAGAAAACAGTGCAGAATATTATAAAATGGCATATTTTAAAAAACATGAATCATATCTGAATTCAGAAGTCAAAGTCAATTCGGTATGAAGTAGTCCAGATGGCGATTCAATAATTGGAAAGTAAACAGTCAGTATTATGAAATAAATATATTCACAATGTGCCATACTGGTGCATGTGAGATATTCAAGATGGTGAATTTTTACAAACCACTAACATGTGACATGTTAAACGGGTCAAAGTATGAGCTGGCAGCAGCCATGCCTTCACAGTTTAATGATATGTGCATGGTTAAAAGATCACTCTGAGTTCCTTTACTGGAAAGAGATTTGACAGTCAGCCATGATGGGGAATAGAAATGTGTGACACTCACACTCCCAATTGGCAGAATATATTCCACATGTAGGGGGAGACATATCATGCAACACAGCCAGAGAGACCCAATTATTTCAGTTGTGTGTGTGCGCTGCCGAACACAAAAATGACAAGACTGCAAGATGCTCACAGCTTGAAATGAAATCACAGTTAATGACTGCTCATAAAATGTACAATTATTTCAAAAGATTACATTATAAGAATGCAGCCATGCATGGCAATACACTCGGAAAGACTAATTTCTTGTATTGTAATTGGAAATCTGTTAAAAACGTAACTGCACACTGAGGTAACAGCGCTTCCAAAACTGACATTTTTAACCAACAAATTGGAGTTGACATCTGAGCAAATCACTGGGAAACAAAACTGACAGCATAATACATTCAGCAATTATTCTTAAGATAAAACAAATGGTTTAGGACGGAGCACAGCAGCATTTTATCCATACGAGTTGTCTTAATAATTTAGCTGTCAGAAGTTTATCATCATTGCCAACACACATATACTGCAAATGCACAGAGCCTTAAAAAAGTTAAAAGGGGAATATGTGAAGTTTTGTGGAGTAGCTTTGCTAATAGTGTCACCAGTGGCTGTAAAGTGAACTGCTACTGCACGAGTAATGTGAAAGATTAAACGCGATTCAATGCACCATTATACTTTCATTTTTGTGCCTTCATTGGTAGAAAAAAAGTACTTGAATATACAAATGCAGCAATACATTGAAAAATTGTATAAAGGAGTGGTCAATGCATCATATAAATGAATATGTGTATGTGTTGCGTTCATTACTAAAAAAAAAACACAAAAAACGATAACATACTTTTAATATTATGCACTCATTCATTCATTTTCCTTTCGGCTTAGTCCCTTTATTAATCAGGGGTCGCAAAAGCAGAATGAACCGCCAACTTATCCAGCATATGTTTTACGCATGCCCTTCCGACTGCAACCCATCACTGGGAAACTTCCATACACACTCATTCACACACATACACTAAAGACAATTAAGCTTACCTAATTCACCTATACCATATGTAGAGGTGTGAACCTACACTGGTCTCACGGTTCGGTTTGGTTACGTTTATCATGCCATCGATTTGGTTCAATTCGATATCTCGGTGCATCACGGTGCATTGACGATTCTTTCCATATACAGTTTTATATTTTCTTCACAGCACAGCAATTTTTTGTATTAAAATGTATAAATATATTTATATACTATTTTTAAAACAATTTTGTCCTTTAATACAAACAGTCAGATATATAAACTGTACCTTTAAACAACACAAGCATTTATAGCAAATAAACAAATATAAATATCCCGCTCGCTTTCTGAGCCTTGTCTGCCAAGTTCTCTTACACGTCTTTGATTGGTCACGTGTTCAACAGAAAGGGCTGCGATTGGCTCATATACGCTGCCGCTCTTCACAGATGCACTCATGGGCCACAGTGAGAGAGAGAAATGGAGATTACTTTCATTCTTTTAATCGGCGTGAAATGGGGGCTTTTGCTGTAAGTGTTAGTGAAACAGTGTTCAGCAAACACACACACAGTGAATTTGTGCCCAGTTTCTGAGTTTTTACGTAGTTAGAGCGTTGTAAATACTCATGCTCGCCTCCCTCGCCATAGTAAGCTACGGCGACATAGCGCATGTGAGATAAATGACATCAGTACATAATAACCGGTTATGATTATTACTGAACCGATACCGAATTGTCTGCGTCTGCATCACGGTGCACCGAAGAAACGATTATTTTGACACCCCTAACCACATGTCTTTGGACTGTGGGGGAAACCAGAGCACCCGGAAGTATCCCACGTGAACACGGGGAGAACATGCAAACTTCACACAAAAATGCCAACTGACCCAGCTAAGGCTCAAACCAGCGACCTTCTTGCTGTGAGGCGATCGTGCTGCCCACTGCACCGCCAAAATTATGCATATCCTAAGGTTTTTATTTTTCTTATTCATGCATGATTCTTCATTGTGTCTCTATAACACATCAGTCCCTTTAAGCAGTCCTGGATATACAGTATGCACACATTATGTGGAGCATAAATCAATTAACATTGTTCTAATTAAAATACAGTAATTTTAGGGTATGTGGGCATGTAAAAATGGCAATGATTTTCAAAAAACCTCAACTGTGAGCACTTGAAAGCGTTTCTGCAGAGCTACATTTATAGAGTCCCTATTGTGCATTAAAAAAGGGTCATATTTTGGTTTTAGGGGTCTCTAACAACAGTCTGGTGTATGCTTGCATTTAAGGTCAAACAACACTTTCATTGTCTTATTATATGCATTTATTTTTACCTAATTATCCCAACAACTCCCATATGATTCATTCAGCAATTAATTTGTTCCCAAACCCCTCCTAAGCACAATGCTAGTCTGCGCTGATTGGTCCGATGACCCAGTCTGTTGTGTCGACTGCGTTCAGCGGGAGACAGAGAGAAATGCCCAGGACAGCTTATCAACAAGTAGTCAGAGTGCAGAGTGTATGTATGAGCCTAATGCAGGAGAGCATTAAAGCAATGCAGTTAAACCACAGCATAAGTTAACCATAAGTTAAAACAGTGACACACATTCAGTATTAATCCACACAGTGGCAAAAGCTTAAGTATTTTAAAACTTGACCACCCCATGTGTGTAGGAACAGCTGACGGTGGCCATAGCACTGACAAACGGCAGAGGAGCGTGAGCTCACAAACGCATTTAAATCCATAAACAAAGCAACACACATTAAGTTTTCAATGTGGTTTTAGACACAATATGAGAACACAAAGAGTTAACCAGATACAGTACAAGCAGTTACAAGTAACAAAACACAATTAAATGCATAATTTGCAAGCTAGAGAAAACGAGGAGGCAACCATTTTAATCGCACTTACTTACACATGTGAAATGGAGGAAGAAACTGATCCATGAACTGTGTACTGTAAAGTTCCTGTCAAGCTCTGACAAAGTCCCATACATCAATAGTCTTTTCTGATCCTTCCTTTAACAAACGGACGACGAATCCTCTGTTGTAAGTGTAGCATGCTGAAGCACTCGTCAGAAAAATGACCGGAACACAGCTCAAGGCTGGGGTTATAATGCTGAGATATTTTTGCAAAAATAAACTTCAACCACTGACTCCTCACATCTTTGGGTAGGGAAAATAACACTAACTTTCCCTCACACTTCAGAACATAGCATCTATGCAACTTGATTCAACCTGAGATATGCTACAGTGTTTGTCTTCCTCTATTTCTTTCTACAGTGTTTGTGGGCGGGGCCGGGGGTTTCAATTTTCCCGGGTCTACGCATGCAAAAAATGGGCGGGGCTTGATTTTCGTATCAACGTTCCGCCGACACGGCTAAAGACTTGTTACAGCAGTGATTCATTTGAACCACTATGAGTCGACTCTTTTATAGATGAATCAATAGTTTTAAACACGGCGCAATTTCAGATTTAAACATTAGCTGGATATTTCACTTCACTTAGAGCTGTGTTACACACTACAAGGAAGTTCATTTTCAAAATCCCATAATAGGGGCTCTTTAACTAAGAGCCAAACATTCTATAATTGTTATCAAAATAAAAATAAAAAAAGTCAAGCACTTCTCATTTTTACGCAGCTAAAAAATGGCAACGATTTAAAAAAGGAATAATTTTAATTGTGAGCACTTGAAAACATTTTTGCAGAGCCAAATATTCTCTAATTGTCTGCAAATTTTAAAAAGATCACACATTTAAGTGCGTCACGTGATCAGTTGCTAAATTCTAACCTGCTTTCCGGCAATGGCTCATGCTCAGCCAGAGAAAGATGCATGTGGTGCTTATCACAAAACCATAATGAATTAACATGTTTTAAATCCAGCAGCTCAAATCTCTCCTCTGCAGTGCAGACTAACATGACTGCGTCTATAACCAATCATAAAAAAAAAAAAAATCCATTATTGAAATGTTCAAATGATAAAATGCATGTTCTTACTCTATTTGAAAATCAGAATATCAGATGTTTAACAATATAACTAGGGCATTTGTCAATATTCAGAGAAAAGAGAAAACGAACCATTCATGCATTAATTTTCTTTTCGGCTTAGTCCCTTTATTAATCAGGGGTTGCTACAGCGGAATGAACCACCAACTTATCCAGCATATGTTTTACGCAGTGGATGCCTTTCTAGCTGCATCCCATCACTGGGAAACATCCATACACACTCATTCACACACAAACACTACAGACAATTTAGCTTACCCAATTCACCTATAGCACCCGCAGGAAACCCACGGGGAGAACATGCAAACTCTACACAGAAACACCAACTGACCCAGCCGAGGCTCAAAGCAGCGACTTTCTTGGTGTGAGGCGATTGTGCTACCTACTGTGCCACCATCACACCCAAAAAAGCCAAACCCAAAACCAAATAACTATATATTAATAAATCTTTGGGGCTGCAGTGTGTAACATGATATACCTGACAAGACGCCATGGATACTTTAAGGTGAAGCATTCTAAATAATGTTCACATAAAAAAAACCTTCAGCAGGGGAGCCAGCGAGAGTATTAAAAACTTACATGTAGTCAATAGTATCGATATGAAAAGTGGGGTACGTCACATCTATCTGATTTACCCAACAAAAACACCCATCTTTACATTAAAAATAAATAAATACCAGTAGATAAAATAAATCAGCCTTTTAAATAAAGACTTTCATAGACAACCTAGGAAGTTAAGAAAGATCTTGTTACAAGCTATTCACACATTCACAACATCAACAACAAAAAGGTAATTAACATATGACAAATCTTACATGCAGTCCCTTTTTTTCTTTTTTTTTTAATCAACAGTAGCAATCTTGCTCTCCAGAACAAAAAAGCCACTTCCCTAATTTTACCCCATGTCTACAATTTCATAAATCATACTTTCTGTCAGAATAAAATTCCTACGCTCCTCAATTCCATTCTGCAGGGAATCAGTTTATCTCCCTCCCAAGGATGGATCGCTTCCCGTTGAGGGGGGAAAAAGGTCTGGCAAGCACACAGAAGAATAGAGGCGGAAAGGAAGGCAGCCCCCACCGACATCTAAGCCATACCTTGCCTGAGGAGTGCTTAAACGCTGTGGTTTTCTGTGCATATGGAAGATAAGACACGAACACAAAACTAACTCCTGGCCAGGCCCAGTCAATGAGTGGAGCGCAAAGTTAAAAGGCTTACAGGAGTCTTAGGAAAAGATGCCCACAGGCAAACATGTTGACCTGATCATTATGGGACCACAAAAAAAAAAAGAAGAAAGGAGCAGAGTGGCACAGATGAAAGGCACATCAGTGCTAAAAAACATTAAAGACATGCCAGGAACAATATTTAGTGCAACAAAAGATGGTTTTATTTTATTCTTGGTCATTGTTTCATGTTTCACACAACGTCACGGTTGGTTTTTCCAAAGCCATATGAGTTTGTCTTGTGTGAAATTTTGAATGTACAGGCTGTTTTTTGTTCATGTAGTTACAATAAATGGGCAGCAGAGCATTCAAGCCTCAAAATGGATACAAAGCACTATAAAAGTAGTCCATATGAGTCTTTATCTGCTAGAAATGTTGACATCTGCTCTGGCTTATTTTGGCACTTTCATCAAAAAAACAATAATATCCGGTTTGGGAGCAAAACGCTCTTTAAAATCACTTATCCGGTTGATTGAATCAATCTCACAAAATCATTAACAAATCAGAATAGTTCAGCTCTAGCACGAAGGATTTTCAGTCACAAATGTTGTCCTTAAAATCTGCAGTTATGAATCTATGTGAACATAAACAACCAGTACAATCTTGTTTTGTAATTTAACGGAAGTCAGTGATACGGGATATGAAAGGCATGAGGGTGAGCAAAATATGAAATTTGAATGTTGGCTGAACTAATCCCTGGAAACTAGACTATTTTCCGTCACACATGAGGTCCATTAAATAGAATTAAAATATTTAATTTAATATTAATTAGATCATCAGTAAGTTCCTGCTAATGAGCATTCAAGTTCTAGTGTGGTTCTTTCAATCGTAAGTTGGGACTGCAGTGCAAGAGTCAATAAATATTTAACAATAACTTATAAAACTTTAAGCACCCACTGTGTGTATATGTATGAGCTTTGCAGTCCAAATAACACAAAGCAAGTACAAGAAGAGTTAAGGATATACAGATATAAACCAAATATTATTCCACTGGAATGAAATACAAATTAATTTTCAGCTTAAGTACAATAGAAATAGATTTTTTTGTTTACTAAGGTAAAAAAAAATATATTTTTTTAAAGGTTAGAGTATAGTATGAAAATTTTAAAAATAAAAAACAAACCTATATGTCTTGGATGTGCTAAATAAGCAGGAAAGATTATTTCAGTTATTTTTTTTATAAAATCATTCAGATTGTAATAAACATATATAGACATGGTCACCTTGAAACATTTACAGTGTGCTTAAGACGCAAAATCAGACTTATAAAAACAGTAAATCGTTAACTAGACATTTGATAGTTAGACTGGGTCAACTGAATCAGTGAGCGGTTGATTATAATTCACACAAACCAATTTAACAGGTTAACTGAAAAGAATCAGTAATCAAAAATAACCAATAACCCTTTCAATTTGGAATAGTGTTGTCAAAAGTATTGGCTTTAGTAGCAATCAATATTAAAATAGTAAAAATGTCCATATCTTGCTAACATTTGAACATGTCTGAGTGTTCTGATTGGCTGAGGTAGATGTCTCATGTTAGTGCGCTCCAAACATATACGCGCTCTTTCCGGCAATTTTCCTTTTTCGTTCACACAGAGCAGCATTCCGGCAAACTTCTCTTTCCGGAAAATTGACGGAACATATTTACCGGTATTTTCAAAAAGGGGCTGTTCCGGAATTTTCCGGAAAGGGGTATGTGTGAAAGGGGGTAAACACTGGTGTGTTTGAAAGTCACGTCTATCAGCTGATCATTCTATGAAATAGTTGTTTTTAAAAATGGCAGTATTGATTGGTACCAAAGTTGAAACTTTTGACAAGCCTAATCTGGAAGCTATTAAGGAATATATTAACTAATAAAAACAAATCGTAAAGCCTAGAGTGGATAACTGATCTTAATCTGCCTATTCACAAAATGTATAATGCCTCTTTTTTAATGCAAAAGACTTCTACACTAACATAATCTGGTTTTCCCTTTTGCATAAAGCATCAAAAGCTTGCATCTGATATGCAAGCATGTGCAATATTGTGGAAGGCACCAATCAAATAGAAAATGCATTTTCTCACCTGGCCAATAACAATAGCACTACAAATGTTGGTGGGGATAGCCTTGTGGTTAGTACATTAACATGCACGGTGACCCAAGTTCAAGTCCCGGCTTGAGGTCCTTTACCGATAGCAAGTTAGCATACACGTTTATCTGAAAAACAATGTTAAAAGCTATTGTCTTTGAACAATGTGCACTCATGTCAAAATGTTTTTTATTTTGGTCTGTATAACTCCGCCCATGATTCAAAAATACACAAACCAATTTGTCAACTGAAAACACAGTTCAAAAATACACAAATCCATTACATCAATTCAAAACATGATTCAAAAATACACTAACCTGATTCGTCAATTCAATATATGATTCAAAACTACACTAACGCGATTCGTCAATTCAAAACACGATTAAAAAATACACAAATCCAATTCGTCAATTCAAACATACACAATCCAATTTGTAAATTCAAAACACGATTCTAAAACACACAAATCCAATTTGTAAATTCAAAACACGATTCAAAAATACACAAATCCAATTCGTCAATTCAAAACACGATTCAAAAATACACAAATCCAATTCGTCAATTTAAAACACGATTAAAAAATACACTAATCCAATTCATCAATTCAAAAATGCACAAATCCAATTATTCAACTCAAAAAACAATTCATAATATAAACAAAACCAATTCATTTGGCAAAAATATTCATAATTTTTACTTGTGAAATCACAAATTGTGTCTCGTATGTATTGGTATTTACTAATTGTATTTTGTATGTGTGAATTGAGCTGTGCATGTTTGAATTTAATTTCGTAAATGTATTATTTTTGGGACTGATCTGGCTCCATATTTAACAAAGTAAATCTCAATTGGAGAATTACCAAGGGCACAGAACAAAAAATAAATAAATCTTTTGAATGCCACATTTCTGCCGGTTGTTGTTGTTATGATAGTGGTGCATTTCTTTTATAAAGGACTTTTCTTCATACTAAATTACACCAGAGAGCACAGATGAAGCTGCAGCAGAAAATCGAATGAAGGATGATGTTATTTTAAGCTCTTCCAGCTATTGGGCTCAAGTGTAGTGTCAAATCTTGTGAATTCATAGACATGCTGACATGGACCACTGATGTGATCATACAGTCTTGTTTTACCATTCCCTCTTTAATACCCTCACCAATAAAAAGGCCAGATAAATCAAGTAAGCACAAAAATACACAAATGTGTAGGCAGCCGTTTCCCATGGTGTATATTTGAGCGGGATGCATAATTGACTCAGCTAATATTTGTGTGTCTGGCTCAAAAACTAGAAATAGCTGCATTTTCAACTGCAAAATGGTTAGGTAGGGACTCGCCGTCAAGCAAATGCCAGACAGTTATATAGATTTTAGAGAATACCTGGCATAGATGGTGCAGGTGAAACAAATGTCTACGATCCACTCCATTTATTTGGGTTTGTTGCCCCCCTATTTCTGTGCTAGCACAAAATATCAGGTTTCCAAGGCTACACAGCATGCCTGCTAATCATGGCTGTCTGCTCCCTTTATCCAAGTCAAAAAAAAAAAAAAAAAACACTTTTCACCTTTGTTTACATGTCCAGGTAGCCACCATTTCTGAAATTGGGAAACATCACATGCCAGGTCCATAAAAGCATCAAACAAAAGACTTTAAAAGGGATAGTCTAACAAAAATGTAAATTTGGTCAGTATTTGCACAACATCTGTGATTTTCTTTCTCAAATTTTTGTTTCAAAGGTTAACATTTTATACATATATGTACTTTGGTGTGTACTTTGATCATTTAACACCATCCAATATTCTATCTACTTAAAAAAAAACTTGCTCTAATGCATTAGAATAATTACGACTTGTCATACAGTATAACACTTATATACTATTGCTCTTTTGTTCAATTTGATTGCTTTTATTGTCTGAGATGTCATTCTCAAGAGACATCTAAAGATTCATTTTTTTGCCAACACTTAACCTTCCCTTACTATTTTATTTTCTACACTCTAAAAAATTTATTAGGCCTTCAAAGACTAGCATATTCTATACTATCATATGTTCTTTTCTATCTTCTTGTTTATTTTTTTAAATTCTCTGGTATTCTAACATAAACACTCCATATTCTATTTATTATCTTACTTATCCTCTATTCTTTCTACTATAATACTTCAAGAATACTTTATTTTTATATTATGTTTGCTGCTAGATTTATTGCCATACTGTGAATTTTAATATTGGAAAAAAGAATTAGAGCAAGAATATTTTTGGAGAAATATTTTATGGAGAAGAATCTCATTTCTTTTAGTTTGGCTGAAATAAAATAAAATAAAATAAAAATAAAGGGTGACGCAGTGGCGCAGTAGGTAGTGCTGTTGCCTCAGAGCAAGAAGGTCGTTGATTCGAGCCTCGGCTGGGTCAGTTGGCATTTTGGTGTGGAGTTTGCATGTTCTCCCCGCATTTGCGTGGGTTTCCTCCGGGTGCTCCGGTTTCCCTCACAGTCCAAAGACATGCAGTACAGGTGATTTGGGTAGGCTAAATTGTCCGTAGTGTATGAGTGTGAATGAGTGTGTATGGATGTTTCCCAGAGATAGGTTGCAGCTGGAAGGGCATCCGTAAAACATGTGCTGGATAAGTTGGTGGTTCATTCCGCTGTGGCGACCCCAGATTAATAAACGGTCTAAGCCGAAAAGAAAATAAATAAATGAAAACAAAACAAAAATAAAATAAAAACTATAAAATAAAAATGACATTTTGAAAAAAAAAATTGCTAAGTTCAAAATTATTTGCCTCTTTTAAAGATGCAGTATGTTAGTTTGACACTTAATGGTTGAACTAGGTATTGCACACCTGGTTCAAAACACATGCAAGCACAGGTTGCCAGATTGACGACACTAACAGGAGTGTGCCTGACTGTCGAGCCTCAAGGCTGATTTAAGGCTGATTTAAGTCGTGTCCTAAATAAAAGCAACAACACACAATAGAAGGATTGAATGAATGAAATATGCCATTTTCCAACAAGGCAACCTGGGGTGCTGAAATATAATTTGCTAAACTGGCATTGGGCGGGTTAAAGGGACCAAAACAAAGACAGCAGTTCCGGCACATAATGCACATTTTCAAAGCATAAAATCTCACTTCAGCATTGTTTTTCAGATAAACAAGAATGTTCATTTAGCATGTTTCATAATATCTGCAAACAGGGGCGGACTGGCCATAGGGAGCACCGGGACATTTCCCGGTGGCCTGACGGTCAATCAGGCCTGCCACCGTGAGTCTGGCCTGCCGCGCATACCATTATGGTTAGTGGTGAAACGGATCACTGTTGATCCGTGATCCATACGGATCACAACTCACAGTTCGGAACTCACGTGACCAGCGGATTAATAATTTATTTTGAATTTGGCGGTTAATCCAAAATTTATAACCATTGCAGAGACATCGCCTCCCGCGTCATTCAAATCGCGTTTATTTTAAAGCATTTTGGCTTCCCTGTAAGATATAATGATGACGGGAAAAGTTGTAGTGGGACCTTCCTAAATGCTTTCTTAGGCTATTAATGTAATGTGTTTTCTGTCACTGCTTGTTGAACTTGCATTAATGCATTCAGTGTAAAGCTGCACATTTAAACATTAAAAGATCGTGACCTCAGTTCAAACCCGTGCAACATGAGCAATAAAGGATAATGATTTGCATATGTTTATTAATTTTTTAAAGCACTGCATTCAAATCTACACGAGAGAGATTCAGTTTACATTTTTTCAGTGAGTTACAAACAATTAAATGACACATAAGTGCTAAGAGAACAGTTTATAGCTCAGGTATAAACACTGATGTTTATGGTAAGATTAAAACCACCGTTTAATGAAACATGACGCTGGTGAATTTTTGACGCTGGTAAAAGCAATTACATTGTGTAACCAACAGATGGCGACAAACAACCATCAAAATTATGTCACTCAAAAGGTTTTCAAAAATAATACACCTACAGTATAATAAAACATTAAGTTTTATGTGTGAATTGTTGAATCATTAATTGAAGATAAATATGATCTGCTGTACAAGATGTTAGATTTCTATATTTAGCATTATCAGCAACAGTAGCAAAGATCATGTTTCATATTGAATACTTTTTCTTTTTTCAGCTGGTTCTTTCTTGATTGTTCTTATTATTAACATTACAGGTTCCAAGTTCTGTTTGTTAAAAGCAATGTTTTTTGCAGTAATATTTTTATATAAATTGAAAGCAAATAACATTAGTCTCCTCATTTTTTTGCTGATCTGAAAAATGGTCCGATCTGTGACTTAAAAACATAGTGTGATCCGAACTGCAGATTTGTGATCCGTTACACCACTATTTATGGTATTTTTATACTTTAAAAGAGTCAAAGACTTACATACTGCACCTTTGAGAATAGTTTTTTTTATTGGCTACCTAGTTAAGCCTTTGACTTGCACTTTAGGTTGAATTGTAGTATCTTGCGAAATAACAAGCTAAATAGTATGTACATTCATCATGGCAAAGACAAAAGAAATTAGTTATTAAAACTAATACGTTTAAAAATCTTCTCTCTGTTAATGAGAATTTGCGAAATATCTGAAAAAATAATAACAATTTCACAGGAAGACTAATAATCTTGTACTCAACCTGTGTGTTTTACACCATAAAAAAGGTAATTTGGAACACACAAGTTTCCATTTCTAACAAGACAAGCAGCATCAAAAAACCTGCCTGTAACTGTGAGAATGGTTCAGGGAAGCACGTAACCCTGTGAGAGACAAGCAGGCAACATGTAATCTACAACAGCTGTGAAAGAGGTAACATCCAACACTACCCAAGGCTTCAAACACAAAACAAGAAGACAGAAGAGCAACTTGCTGCCTCAGAACACAACACACCCTCTAGAGTAAAGAGTTTTGGAGAACTCAATGAATGTGTGTGTGTGTGAGCAGCTGTTCCTTTTGGGGCAGTTTGGTGAGACTGTTGGTATTAAACTGTCAAACACAAGCCCGTCTGTGCGCAAGGTTTCCCTCTAACTTCCCCTCAGCTCGTCTCGACACCGGCTAACGCTGATCAAAGCCCTGAGGAGGGGGGAAGGGGGGCTGGCGTAGCCTCCTGGGACCCCAAATAATAAGCCTGACTGTTTACCTTACAAGCGCACCATAAATTCTAGGTCTAAGAAAAGCAGGTTTCTGTATCCATCCCCTCCACCATAAGTCCTGTTGTGAATTAGGAGGCAATGTGTGGTGTTTACTGAAGTCTATTTCTCATGGCGTCCTAGAAAATGAAAATATCCAAAGAGTTTATTCATTAGTTTTTATTTATGCTGGGTTTAATTAAGGCAAAAATTTCCATTTTGTCAAATTTGAAAGATAATCTATTGCTGTTAGCATAACGTACAAGTGATTTAAAGGTATAGTTCACCCAAAATTGAACATTAACTCCTCACTTATTCTCTGTCAGGCGCTTTTAAAACTTTAAGAGTTTCTTCTATTGAAGCCAAAAGAAGATACTCTGAAGAATATTGGTTGGCATTGGATGCCAGGTACTAGCAGTTTTCAAAATATCTTCTTTTGCACTCAAAAACTCAAACAGGGGTGTATTGAACAAAAGTGGAATCAAAAAAGCCAGGATAACAGAAAAAGCCCGGCTTGATCTAGTTTAAACGGGACCTCCTGACTCCTTCTCCGTTGCACGTTTTCTGATCCAGGATGAGAACAAGCCGCTTCACAGGATCGATCACAGAATCAGTGATGCAAGTATGGATAAAACCTGATGTGAGTCAATCAGGTAACGAGTTGTAAAACGCCTCTCTTGCCCATCAATATGGGAACTCCTATTACTTTCATTCAGTGAATTAACAGAAACATATGAGGGGAGACCTATTAACAAACTAAGGGGCTGATCACACGATCATTCCAAAAACGCAAGGTGCAGCACACTGCCTTTTTTGTTGACAAGAAAAAAAGAAGCGCAGTGCACTTTTTATGCTGCTAGACAATGACTAAATCAGCTGCATATTGTGCGCAATTGTTGCTGTTCATATTAATATAATTTAAAAAATTAATAATATTGTGATATTTAAGATTTGTGATTCATACAGCTCCGGATAACTCAAAACAGCAACCACAAGTCTCTCCTCCACCTTCAAAAGTCTCCGTAGTTGTCTTGACAAATGGTTTTCCTCAACAGAAAGCCTCTGCTAACATTTGATTGGACAATGAAACAGATGCGACTTACGTAATGCACTTTTTTCTATTTGGAGTTGACGTTTTTCAACTATGAGCACACAGTGTGCAAGGGCAAAAACACGAGGTGCAGCAGGCGGTTAAAACGTGAGGCGCGCAATGCACATAAGCAGCGCACAACGATCACGGCCGTTAGTAAATCATTACTAACCACTAAATCGTTCACTTTGTTTTAAATGTGACCAGTGGACATTCATGCTACTAATGAATCCATAATGAAGATTATATTAATCACTTAGTCAATATGTCAGATCTATTTTATGCGTTTAGTTTATTTTATCAATTTTTTTTTATCTTCATCAATATCATTATTTATATACATAAACATATCGCTTTCATTTAGGATTTTCCTCATTGAGTTTATTTATTTATTAAATTATGTTACATCACTATCAATAAAATTATATACATTTATAACATAAAAACATACAATTATTGACATTGTCAAGTTTGTAAGTTTTATTTTTTTGCAATATCTCGTTTGACTTTAAATGCATTATCTATACCTAAAGATGTTAGGTAGACAAAGCCTTATTTCAATAAATATAACTGTTAAATAAAACTGTTTTATTTAAATGCACCAAAAAATTGTCTATATTCACTGAGAAATGAATCAAAATATACATTTTTAAAAGGAGATGTACTCATTTATGTTGAGCACTATACATGTATTTTTTTCTCTAATCATTCATTATTTTTTTCCTCTCTCTTTTGTTTATTTCCCCTATATTAAATTCTAAAATGGATATATGTGAATATATATAAAATGATAGCTAATACAATTAAACATACTTGCATTTAATTCTAAAAGTTGGAAAATATATGTAACTAGCCAAGAGAATGGAGTGACTGTAAAACACATTCATTTATTGTAGCATTGACAAAAACTAACATATACTGTACATGACTAGGATTAATCTTAGACTGGATACTGCAAAGAATAAATCTCCAAAGTAACGTAATTTAGCGTAATTTAGCCTGCTTTCATGCACTGAGTCGAGGCTAAATTCAGCCAGGATAGCCTCAAAATCCGAGCTTAATCCCTTATCTCATTTTGCGCAACACCCCTCAGGTTTTGAACAGGGGTGAGCAAATGATGACAGAATTTTCATTTTTGGGTGAACTTTGCCTTTAAATGACTTAAACCATCTTCCCCGAGTTAACATTTAGATATATTATAAACAAGAAAAAAATGTTAGAGACCTCAGGAAGTAATACTAATTTGTCAACATACTTTTAAGGAGGGGTATGATTTAAATCTCTAAATGTTGGCGTCATAAGGTAAGATTTATGAGAGGTTAAGTATCCCCCTCATTGCTTTTGCATTTTTTTTTAACAGCCCCAGCAAGAAATTTGTCAAAAACAGGGGAGAGAGGCTACAAATTTAAGCAAACCCTACATTCCGTGTACTTCTAAGTCATGCAAGAGCTTCAGGAGCTCGTAGTTTCTAAATAAGCTCTAACCCCTTGATTTACAGTCTGATTTAATGTTTTGAGAAAACAAATACAGCGGGGGAGATTTTCACCACACGCATACAGCCTGAGAGCTCTTTGGTCTTTAGATCTTGCGTAAATACAACGACTCGGTGGCATAAATCAAACCTGTGGTGGTGGACAAGGTTCTACAACGCAAGGCAATGAGGGAAAATATTAGCATACGTTTGAAGCCATGCATCTTGAGCTGTCCACAGAAGCAAAACAAACTTAAAGTCACTCAGTGCAATTTTCCAATATCTGTGGCTTGATTTCCCACCACAGCAATAAAACATGGTCTTGGAAGGCTTCGCATAAATAAGATGTTAAATCAAAACAATTTAGCTGCATTTCTGTCATGCAAGAATGCAAGCGACTGTAGGATTTATTAAAAAAATGGACCAACAATAAAGAAAAACAGTTGGCTGGAACAAAGAAGATCTAACAACTGTTCTCAATAAAGTGGCCAGCGTTCTTAACGCTGTATAATAATGACAGTGACTTTCTCCAGCAGTTTTCCCCTGCACGTCACAGCAAACTCCACTCAAAACACTTCAGGCGATGGGGAGGAAACCAGCAAATATTTTAATTAATTCCTTCCAAGGCTTTCATCAACCGCTACTCCTACATTCCTCCTTTCAGACCACCAGACGCTTCCTTTTTCCTCCCTCTCGCTCTAACTGTCCTGTTGTTAGTGTTGCCTAATAATAGCATATGTGATCTATAATAACTAGATGTGGCATATAAATGAAGTAACACAGAGTGAACGGTAAGAACATCAGTTTTGCCATTTGAGAAAGAGAGAAATCACAGTTATGCATGGAAAACCTCCCTCTTGAGGTGACTGCAGAAATGATAAAGATAAAACTGAAGGTAACATTAAATTAACATTAAAGGCATGATAGATAGATAGATAGATAGATAGATAGATAGATAGATAGATAGATAGATAGATAGATAGATAGATAGATAGATAGATAGATAGATAGATAG
>CAIGQZ010001108.1:3372225-3382683 GCA_903798205.1 Danio tinwini
TAGATAGATAGATAGATAGATAGATAGATAGATAGATAGATAGATAGGAATATTTGAAAATCTAGAAATAGCTTGTTTGAGGTTGTAACACTTTTACAAGACAGTAGAATAAAGCACAGTGTATATGACCATATTTAACAGTATAGCATGTATAGCATTTTAAATGGAAATGTCCAAAATAAAATCACAGTAAGTGGACTGGGGCATACAACCTGATATATTACATCAATATTAAATAATTTTAACAAAAGGAAGCAAGCACAAAAGTACAAACTTTGAAAGAAAATGACAAAATTTTACGTTTTTTTCTGTATCCTACGATCGTAACGTACATTTAACAGCTGAAGCGACAAAGTGTTTTAACATAACACAAAGAATGGCAGGGGTTAAATAACCCTACAATTTAACCCAACTAATAGAAAACAATTAGCCTACGTTCGAGCACATTTTTGTAAACTTTAAAGTGGTCGCGCGCTCTTGAAAGTAGAATATGGAGAAACAAATCATCCACATATATCAAAGTAAACGCTAAACATATAATACATGATGATCTCTGAACACTGACAACCACTTTTTGTCCTTGCATACGGTCTACAGCAAATCCTCAGACATTTCCTCAGTGCATCAAGTAGCCAAGGTGCGTTCATTGAGTATCACACATCATTGCAGCCCTTCTTTTCCAAGAGAAAAAAAAACCGATTATACTTGAAAATAAATCGCCTCACGTACCTCTTTTTGGTCTCGGGAAACTTTCGTGTAGATGAAAGACGACTTTCTCCACAAAATGCTGAATGTTGCTGTGCTCCGGTCCGCGGACAAACACCATCCAGTCGTGCGTAAAACCTTCAACGGTGGGTTTCTTTCGGACCTGGGCACGATGACCGAGTTCCAGTTTCACCTGAACGGCACCCTGAAATGCCCAAGCGTTCACTTTATAAACACGCCGCCAATTATTGAATATAAAACAGGCAATCTCAGGATATGTACATTAGAGACGCACAAATAATAAAAATAATAAATCAACGACAAAACTGATTAAGTTTGTGATATATTATTTAATCTTAACATGCCATATAAATGATTATTCTACAATTTGTTATCAGATTTCTTAATAATTGCTATTAGATGTCCTCCTTTTGTTTGAAATCTTTCAAGCGCATCACTTTGCAGACATGCACTAACACACTGGAAACGCTCGGACTCCACTAGTTCTACTGTACTTGAGTATTCCGGTAGAAATATGGCTGGAAAAGCCTCATATGCGTTTAATCGGCTTTCCAAAGCAGACGAAAGCGAACACAGGCGCCGGAGACCCAAAAGCATCGCACCGATATAACAGGTAAAGCCCTACTCACCGAACTGGCCATTGTCGAGGCCACGGGATAATGCTATTTCATGGAGAATTTGGTTTATATAAGGACACAGAGGACTGTAGACGCTCGATGGCGGACATGGTCTTTTAATTGAGCTCTCTGAGTTTTCCAAGGCTGAGGAGTAAAGTGAGACGCATGCGCGTGAGTGTCAGCGCGTGCACTCGAGTCGCAGTCGGTGCGGTGCACGAGACGAGCCAATGGCAGCGCGAGTTAGTAAAGAGCCGCTATTAACCCGTGTAAATCCACCTTTTCAGGACTGTAACATCCGTTAACGCAGTTCTAAACATGTTGGATTATTTTCATCTTTTCTGTCTCACTGATACATCTTTTTTGTATTGTGTAGGATATGCTTTTATGATACCTTTTTGTTGTGTGTGATTTAAATGTTTATATATTTATGTTGATTTTATTTATTACCAAATTAGTTTTCAATACAAGTCAGACATTATATAGAGAATATATTTTATTAGGTAAAATTGTATCAGGCTTACTGTGTGCACTTAATTAATTAAAAAATTTTACTTTAACAAAAAAATAGCTATTGTGTAAGTAAAAACGTATATATTTGTATATAATATAGGGCCTATGGAAAAAATGTGTATTGATGTTTAATATATAGGCTAAACATTAATGTGTAGAAATTAAATTAATATAAGGGAGTGTATAATATAATATAATATAATATAGTAAAATATAATGTAATATAGTATAATATAATATAATATAATATAAAATAATATAATATAATGTAGTAAAATATAATGTAATGTAATATAATATAATATAATATAATGTCATATAATATAATATAATGTAATGTAATGTAATGTAATATAATATAATGTAATTTAATATAATATAATATAATATAATATAATGTAATGTAATGTAATGTAATGTAATGTAATTTGTCATGATCTCTACGAAAATAATAAAAAATATATATAAATGTAAAATATATAAAAAAACAAAACACTTCGTTAGACATTTATGCGGTTAATATATAGCACAAACATGCTAAAAATAACTTTTCAAATTAAATCTTCTGGCATTTAATAACTTCGTATTTTCATAAAAAAAATAACTCAATCAGTGTAAGAAAAGTACTGCAAGTGTACTTATTTTCGGGTTAAATTGCATGATAAATGTCCAAAGTACACTTGTCGAGAAATAATTACATAGACATTAGATTAACGTATCGCCTTTTCGACATGTTTGGTCCTCTACGCGCACCGTAGAAGCATGTTACCTCTTGGAGGGCTCCGCGAAAAAGTTAGCAAAGTGCATCTTACTCTCACTGGAAAATAAGAGTTCTGGGTAAGAACAGCATATTTGTTATATCAACGTGCATGTTTATGTCATGTCAACATTGTTAGCTTAAAGATCGATTCGGTGAAATTGACAGCTGCACGTTAGCCTCCTCCGTGTCACATCAATATAATGTATCACGTCAATATATAAACAACGTTTTTTTTCAATGCTAAATAAATACATATTTAGAACCGAACAACAGTGTTATATCTACAAATTAGAAACAAAATGAACATCCTAAAGTACCTAACCTTACAAAAAGTACTGCTTTAATGGTATCGAATGATAATACCATAGTATGGAATTTACTGTACCATACAATAAAAAGGATTTTAAATAGCAGTTAAAAGCTGTAGTACGTGTCCAAATGCAAAACAAAGCGTAGTATTACATGTCCACAGAAGTAGTACCGTTAAAACTGACATATTACACAAGCTAACTTAGTCTAGCCAATGACAAAAAACCTAAAACAATGATGTATTATTGTGGACACACAAGCAGTGCAGAGCAAGCAGTCCAGAGCTCGAAGCCTTTGTGAATTTGAACATGTAGCCACAGGCTGGAAATCCCTGGAATATTTTCAATTCTCTGCTTCGCCAGCAAAGAGTGCAAAATTGATCTTATAAAACAAACAGCTATAGTCAGTGTTTTTACACAAACGTCTTCCTGCACTAATGCTGTCAAAATGATCATATTTGTATGACGTTATAGTCAGAATGTACAGTAAATATCTCTCAAACTAATCATTTAATTCATGTTTATTTCTATAGCACTTTTACAATGTAGATTGTCAAAGCAGCTTAACATAGAAGTTCTAGTAAATTGAAAATGTGTCAGTCCAGTTTTCAGAGTTTAAGTTCAGTTTAGTTCCTTTCAGTGTGGTTTAATTGTCACTGCTGAGAGTCCAACCACTGAAGAGCAAATCCATCGATGCACATTCATAGTTTATACTTTCAATTTTTGTCTCCAAACTATAATACAGTTGCAAAGCTACAATCTACACCAACATAAAATATTTATTTTAAAATAGCAAAACTATGGCTTGTATAGTTTCCCCATTAGTCAGTATATTTCAGTGCTTACCTGCTCTTCAGTGTTTGGACTTTTAGCAGTAAAATTTTAACCTACTAAACTATTGAACTGAACTAAACTGAACTTCAACTCTGAAAACTGGACTGACACCGTTTCAATTTACTAGAACTTCTATGCTTTGACACAATCTACATTGTAGAAGCGCTATAGAAATAAACACGAATTGAACTGAATCTTTGCAGTCAGTAACGCTGCCATTAGAGTTAGCATTGTCAGAATGCAATTATCTCTCAAACCAATCATTCATAGTTTCTACTTTCAAGTTTGTCTCCAAAATATAATATAGTCACAAAGCTACAATCTACACCAACATAAAAAAAAATATATTTAAAATAATAAAACAATGTGGCTTGTAGAGTTTTCATACAAGTCAGTATATTTCAGTTCTTACCTGATCTCTTTGCTGTCAGTATTACTGCCATTGGAGTTAGCATTGTCAGGATGCAAATATCTCTCAAACCAATTATTCATAGTTTCTACTTTCAAGTTTGTCTCCAAAATATGTCACAAAGCTACATACTAGACCAAAATTTTATACATACATACATATATTTATTTATTATTATTTTTTTTAACAATAAAACAATGTGGCTTGTATAGTTTTTCACATAAGTCAGTATATTTGAGATCTTACATGATCTCTTTGCTGTCAGTATTGCTGCCATTAGAGTTAGCATTGTCAGAATGCAAATATCTCAAACTAATCATTCATAGTTTCTACTTTCAAGTTTGTCTCCAAAATATAATTCAGTTGCAAAGCTACAATCGACACCAGCATATGTTTAAATGATAAAACTACCTGGCTTGTACAGTTTTTCATATAAGTCAGTATATTTTAGTTCTTACCTGATCTCTTTGCTGTCAGAAAGGCTGCTGTAGTTAAAGTGTCATGCTGTATAGAAACACAGCAGGTATTTCACCACGCACACGCAGCACTTGCTTGTCAGATATCAGTTCAGTGAGGGGAGGGGCTGCATTTTAGGGGCTTGCTTTTGTCTGTGTTCCTCCCATGTGCCGTGGTGGTATAAACCTGAATCTCCAGTGGCCATCAGCCAGTGTCAGTCAAACGGACGTTTGGTAATCCCATTACACTATGCCATGACTTCATTACGAGACAACATATGAGACACTGAAGTCGGCGGTCCACAACTTGACGGACATTGAAGCTTTGGCAAAAGTCACTTGTGAATAATGCATCCCATTGATGTGGTTGCCAGTGCCATCTGCTAGATGGTTCCCTGTCCTCTCTCGTTTAGATGCGAGCAGACTATATGTCTCAGGCCTTTATTTAATTTCACTTCAGATTACTTTAGTTTTGAAGTGGTGTTGGGTTGTCTGATGGTATCGCCCTGTAGGTGCTTTTTGTCCTGGAGCACCTGTTTAGTGTGTGTTTGATCCTTTGACACCTGTGATACTACATAAAAAGGATAGTTCACCCCAAAATTAAACAAACTCACCATTTACTTTTTTTTCATGTGGGTTTATAAGTGTCTTCTTTTTAACACAGAAGATATTTTGAAGAATGCTGGAAAACTGTAACCATTGACTTCAATAATAGGAAAAACAAATACTATGCAAGTCAATGGTTATGGGTTTCAAGCTTTCATAAAAAAAAAATATTTTGTGTTCAATAGAAGAAACTCATGAAGGTTTGAAACAAGTAAAGGCTGAGTAAATACTGGCAGAATTAAAATTTTGGGGTAAAATATCCCTTTAAGATTAAGTGAATGTATGGCTGTTTTCTTTATTTATAATTGGTTATGTCAGGTTCTTCGTTTGAGGAAATGAGGGTTGATTCTAAACATGTTCCTATGACTTTTTTCATGACTTGATTTGCTGTTGTTGCATCTATTTTTTGTTTTAAGTCCTAAATTCAGTAAGAAGTCTTTTTTTTTGTCTGAGGCAGATTTTTTTACACTATTTTATTCACTTGACTTTTCTTTTATTATTTTTTTCATTCAGTTAAGTACATTTTTTTTCAAGCTTGCAGTGACCAAAGTGCTAAACAAAACTAACACAACACATTCTAAAACACAGAATAAAAAATAACAATAATAGCTGATCATTTGTATGCTACTTTATTTTTCTTTTATTATTCTTTTATTTTATTATTAGCTAAGTTTATTTATAAAGCACATTTATCTTTAGTTTTACAGAGACCAATATGATGAACAAAACCAACACAACACATTATAAAAAAATAATAAAAGTAACAATAATAGTTGATCATTTTAATACAATGTTTATTTATTTAAATTTTCTTTTTATTATTATTATTATTTTATTAGTAGTAAAGTTTATGTATAAAGCACATTTATCTTTAGTTTTTATAGAGGCCTAAATGATGAACAAGTCCAACACAACACATTCTAAAAATCTAAATAAAAACAACAATAAAAGTTTCAATTCAAATAATATAATAACAACGATACACATAAAAGATTATTATTGATTGTTCCTTTCCTTCATGTTCAATGAAACCTTCAAACCATAAATTATATGAATCATATAATTATATTTTGGGGTTTAGGAATATATTTTTTAAAGGAATTGATTATTTAATTGAGAATGGATGCAATAAGTTAAGGGAAAAAACTGCTGTTCACATTTTTATTACATTAATAATTGCACTGGTATAGATGTATGTGTTGTTTTTGAGAATTATAAAAAAATTTATTTTATTTTTTTAGAATGTTTCCACAGCCTAATCAATCCATGTTGGATAAAATGACATATAATTTGTCAATAAAACACATCTACAAATATTCTATATAGTTCTATTATAACAACTCATTTTGCATACAAAATAGTGAATGAATGCCTTTTAATGACTCATATATCGATATGTTTGTTTTCAGTATGGAGCATTATTCGTGAGTTCTGAAGATGACTGAAACTTTAAAAGCAAGGCTTGAGTTCCCCAGCTCACTCATTCAAGCTCAGGTAAAACACTAGAAAAAATTATTTTCATTAATAATAAAAGAAAATCAAGGTTCAAATTCCACAGCAATTCAGTAAAATGAAGTAAGTCTCTGTCCTGTTAGGCTAGTAGAAATTTATCTTAAATTGTTTAGTTTGCTGAAGGCATGTGAAGAAGTAGATTTTCTTGCTGATCAGTACTGACTGGCGTCTTATTTTTATTGTAGGCCGTGAGGACACTGGTCACTGCAGTGCTGAAAGAGAAAGGCCAAAATGAAAAGATTTGTCAGACCAGCACTAAAGTAAGTCACTGGATTCATTCTTCTGTATACATTAGGGGTCATATATCACACATCGTCTCTAATGATCTAAAACTGTTTCATTATGCACATTTAATTAATAACACCAGACTGGACATAACTTAATTTAATCACAAAATTATTTAAATTATGTGAATATTTAACCAACAAGCTATACAGTTGAAGTATAGCTATCCTCAATTATTAGCCCCCCTGTATTTTTTTTCACCAAATTGTTGTTTAACGGAAAGAAAATTTTGTTTAATACATTTTTAAACATAATAGTTTTAATAACTAATTTCTAATAACTGATTTCTTTTATCTTTGCCATAATGACAGTACATCATATTTTACTAGATATTTTTAAGATACTAGTATTCAGCCTAAAGTGACATTTAAAGGCTTAACTAGGTTAAATAGGTTAGCTGGGCAAGTTAGGGTAAAGAGGCAAGTCATTGTATAATAATGGTTTGTTCTGTAGACAATCGAAAAAATATTGCTTAAGAAGGCTGATAATACTGACCCTCAAAATGGCTTAAAAAATTAAAAACTGCTTTTATTCAAGCTGAAATAAAACAAAAGACTTTCTCTAGAAGAAAAAATATTATCAGAAAGACTGTGAAAATGTCTTTGCTCCATTAAATATCACTTGAGAAACATTTGAAAAAGAATAAATACTTCACAAGAAGGCTAATCATTTTGACTTCATCCATATGTATGGCCTCTTGAAGTAAATGTAACGTTATGAGATGTATTGTTCATAAACTGTTTTAATGGTTAACCTTTCCACAGGTATGATTAGGTGAGATTAGGGTTGGGTTGGTAGACGATGCCATCATCCATCGCCGATGGCCGATAGACATCATGATGCTGAGCCGGCAACGTGATCCTCCGCCCCACTCCGTCACAAACCCGCTTGCGAAAATTACACTCTCAGGCCCCGTTTACACTAATGCGTCTTAGTTTTAAAATGGCATTTTAGAACAAAAACGATCTACGACCACACTGGCATTTCATCTAGAATTTCTGAAAAGCCCTTCTTCCACACTATACTGCTGAAAACGCACATCACGTGACCACACTCACACACACACACACACACACACACACACACACACACACACACACACACACACAGACTCTAGGCTATGCGCGCTTCTTCTCTCTGAGCTCCAGCAGTCACCTCAGAGAGCAGTGCACGTCGGACAGTTTATCAAAGATGTACCGCTGAATCGTGTCTCACTATAGTTGTTAAATGTGATATTTAATTAATCTTGTCTCCATCTAACAACTCTTCAGTCTTTTGAATATATCAGGTAACGTGTCACAGCGTCAGTACACTGCTTTAATATTTCACTTTCATGCTTGTACTTAGTAATTTTAGCAAAAAAACTCAGATACTGTTATACTGTGTCAAAGAAAATGAGTTGATTGATTTAGGTTTCTCCCATTTGAACATTGTCATTTATTGATTGAATTTTGTCATAAAAATAGACAGAATTTTAGAGACTTTATTTCATATCAAAAGAAACACAGTATTAACTTCCTACAGCAATTTCTGGAGTATGCATACTTCAAATTATGTTTCTGAAGTTGCATAATTGACTAAAAATAATAAACTAAAAGTTCCGAAAAGATTTCAGAAACAAAATGAAAGTTTGTTTCAGCCCAGCATAAGCATCCACAAATTAAGAATTTGGCAAATAATTTGATTACTAATGTCCATGTAAGCATAGTCACTGTCTTTTTCCCTTGCGTCTGTGTTTGTTTTGCCTCTGTGAAAATCAGCGTGTGCTCGAACTGAAACTCTTCTTTTCGCCAATCGACACTGCCACCTAAACTAAGCTGGACTCACCCACTTTCCTGACTTTTTTTAAAACTAGAGGTGTGAAAACAACCTGCTGAGACAGGAAGGGGTTTCATGGCCTTTTAAATTCAAATAAGATATGATCTTTCAGAATAGGGCGGAGCTACAAATGCCTGTCTGTCAGCATAGCGGCAGCTTGAAAACAGGTCTAAGGTTATCTCATAAATATACCCCTGTGAAAAACTGAAAATGTCAAAAGAAGTGTCTCAGAAGAATGTAGTCTATGTAGACTCCGGTGTTTATTTGTGCATCCTAAAACTCTGCATTTATAATCCTCTTACTCGCTGACATGATCTTCAACAGGTATGGTGTGAAAACTGAAAACAGTTTTTATGAAGGGTGATTATTAAAAATAGAATTAATAAATTTTTACCAGTAGAGGCTGGTTATTTTCACACACTGTTGCCACACAACTGTCTTTAACCCCCTTATAAAAGTGATTTTTGCATAAAAGAGGCCCTTTAAATTTGTGTATAAAATAGATAGCACTGTTAAAATGTGCCATTGTAGAATCGCAAATTAAACATCATTATTTCTGCCAATGGTTTTGACCCTCTAAAATGATTTCAGTCAAAACAAAAAATTATTTTTTGGCAAAGAGTTTTGTTTTGCTGAAATGTCAGAACACAAGCTGCATGCTAAATAGCGATGTTAATGTATATTTGGGCTGTGAGTGATGTGTTGGATCTGGTTGTCTGAAATACAAGGACTTTTTATGGTAGATTTGTTTTTGTTTTTTTAAACTCAGGTAGGCCATGAATTTAGTAGTTCAATTGTTTTGATAAAAAAATTCTAGAATACTGATGTGTGCCAAAAAAACCTGTAAATTCAACTTTGTTTGACTGTATCTTCTCTCCTTTGTCAGTTCAGTGTGCAGGTATACTATGGACAGTACAACAAAATTCGAACAACTCTTACGTACATGCACAGAACAAAATGAGCATTTATAGCAAATAAACAAATGTAAATATTATCCTGCTTGCTTTTTGAGCGTTGTTGAGAGAGTTGTTAAATGCCTATGATTGGTCACGAGCTCAACAGAAAGGGCTGCAATTGGCTCTAATGCTCTGGCTGATCCATGATAGATACGGTAAAGAAACTTACTCTGCAGGCACGCCAAGAGGAGAGGAAAGTTGTGCAGAGTTTCTGCGTTTTAAAGTAGTTTGGAGTGTTTCATTTACTCGCGCCACCTCCTTCGATATAGTAAGCCAACGTTACCGCATTATAGTCTATATGATGACGTCAGATTCCTTCTACACTGTAAAAAGCGGTTAGTTACTTTACTTTAAAAAAGTGAGTAAAGTCATTGCCTTAAAAGTAGAGCTGCACAATATATCGTTTTCAGCATCAATATTGCAATGTGCGAATCTGCAAAAGTCACATCGCTGGATCCCAATTGATTTCAATAGAATTTAAACCACTTGGAGAAGAAATTATAAAGTTTGCCACTTTAACAAAGATTTATTGTGTTGAATTATTCATACAATGACGACTACATAATGATATTTTACATTTGATTACTTAGTTTCTGTATCTTAATACTGTTAGACTTCCCCGAAACCATAGACTATTTATCTTCAATCCATTGTTTTCATAT
>CAIGQZ010001108.1:3386614-3404478 GCA_903798205.1 Danio tinwini
TATTTATTTATTTATTTATTTATTTATTTATTTATTTATTTATTTATATTAAATTCTTTAATCATTTATATAGTAGCCTGCTTATTTTTCTTTATTTAAATATACAAATGTAAAATCATTTGCTTCATACACCTAATGCTTGTATTTTGTAATTATTTAATTGCTTAACATTTATTTATTTATACAACAGTTCTGTCATGTTCTCGAATCTGATTGGCTGATAGCCGTTCGATATTCTGCAATAACAACACTCGTCCGGCCTCCTCACCTTTCTGTATACTCCGCCCACATAGAGTGACAGCAGATCAATAAACTCACTACAGTTTGACAAATATTGCAGCTGTTGGACAACATAATGTACTTTTGAGGCTTTTTTTAGTCGAGAATATAGTTGTTTAGATTGCAACTGAGCAGTTTATTTATATGGATAGTGTCTATTTTGAATATTTTTAATTTCGGAGATTCAGCACGTCGGTGGCCATCAGCCTGTCATGGAGCAGAGCAAAGACAGTTGACATTCTACCACAAGATGCCGACAAAGACAACATAATAAGTCCTTAGAGGAGAAAAACTCATGGTAATTTCAAACTACAGCTCAGTGAATCATTATAAAACAGGTAAATGACTCAATCTCTCTTTTTTATGTTGTAGTGCTGTATTTATGCCATAGTAATCTGCTTCGCTTTGGCTTTTTCGGGGTTAATTATTGTGATCTCCTGGTTGCAGCAGAGACATACTGGGAAATCTCTGTAGACTGATCGTAATTCATGCTGTTCAGCTTTTTAATCTTAAAATGTGAGCAAAATCACCTGTTTTGTCATCACTTTAGATATTATCATTCAAATACTTTAAAGTCACGTTGCTGAAGTAGCAATGGTTTCTGCTGTTCTGACGTCAGCTGCAGATGTGAATGAATGGTGGAATAAAGTAGTTCCTTGTACAAAATGATTTTTTGATTTTCTTTTTATATACACGATTATGCAGTCAAACTGTTGTATAAACGCAATATTACACTCGTTGCAGTGCGATGTACTAGCAGATACTTGTTTGATACTTGTTTTATTTATGTTCTTGCTTACTATTGACCTTCACATATTTGCTTGTATATTTATTTCAGAATTTAAGATTGTTTCTTTTGGCAGTTAAATCTATGTTTGGCTTGTGAATTTTTAGTAAAGGTTGTTGTGTATCAATAACAAAAGGCACCAACGTAGTGCTTCTGTCAATAACCCCCAACCTTTTTTGTATTATGTTTTTGACCTCTTTGCTGGATTTATCGATAGGCGAGTGTAGGGAACATATTTAATATTCATAAATGTGAACCGGATTCATTGTCTGCATGAGAACTGACATCTTTGACAGCATTATGTAACTTCATCGGGAGCTCATCAAACTATAAATGCCACGTCTATTTACAGCAAGATCTAAACTTGAAGCACATTGTTCCATAAAATCCAGCAGCAAGCAGGATTTTGGTGCATATTGAAACGTATGAAGCCGTATTACTATGGATTTGCTATGCGCAGTGCGTACTAGTCCAGATGAAAGCTGGTAAGATGAATTTCCTTTCACTGTAGAGTTATGTTTTCCCCCCTGGTAAAATATACAGTAATCAAACCCATAGGAACTGAGAAACACACAGTCAGACTTGAGAGAGCTGAGTAGGAGGCATGAAAGAAAACACGGCACATGTTGTCACACAGAGGTGATTTATAATGTATGAGAAACACTCCACCTGCATTCTTGTTAGGGAACGGGAGCTTTGTATCTTGCATCCTATAATGTCAATAGATGCATTTGAAATAACATAGACCATATCTGGAATTCATGTATTTAGGTTGTTAACTAAGGGTGCACAATACTGACAAAATGTGCAATGTTAATGGAAAGAAGTTTTTTTTCAATGCATTACTAAACATAATAGTTTTAATAACTCATTTCTAATAACTGATTTATTTTATCTTTGTTATGATGACAGTACATAATATTTTACTAAATGTTTTTCAAGATACTAGTATTCAGCATAAAGGCTTAACTAGGTTAATTAGGCAAGTTAAGGAAATTATTCTAGTCGAAATAAAACAAATAAGACTTTCTCCAGAAGAAAAAATATTATAGGAAATACTGAGAAAAAAGTCCTTGCTCTATTAAACATCGTTTGGAAAATATTTGAAAAAAAAATACAAGAGGGCTAGCTAATCATTTTGACTTCAACTATATGTAATAATCCTACTAATATTAAAGAGCCCCTATTATGGGTTAGAGCTGTGTTACACACTACTTCGATGTAGTGTGTAACACAGCTCTAAGTGAAGTGAAATATCCAGCTAAAGCTTAAATCTAAAAGTGGAGAGTTTTAAAAACTATTGACTCATCGAAAAAAAAATCGACTGATAGTGGTTTAAATGAATAATCTTGATAACGAGTCTTTAGCCGTTTCGGCGTGCTGTGGATACGAAACATAATGGTTGTGCGAGCAGACCCGGCAAAATTTGAACCTGCGGCCCCGCCCACTAACACTGCAGCAAAGACAAACAGATCCTGAAGTCATGAGTCATGAAAACGCTCTGCTTACCTGGATATTATTGGAAGTGTGAGGGAAAGGAGTGCTTCAGAAATCTGCACACTTACAATGGGTGATTCATCAGCCGTTTGTTAAAGGAAGGATCAGAAAACACTACTGATGTATGAGACTTTGACAGAGCTGGACAGGAACACAGCGTATGGATTACAAAGGCTCAGGGTGAGCGCGATTTAAGCTTGCAGAGAAATTTTGTCAGAGGACAGAGGAGTGCTAGTGAGCGCTACAACCCCTCAGCTGGGGATGTAATTGTTGGACAAAGCAGAGTACAGGTAAACCCTGAGAACATATAACACTTGACGCAAGAGGTGCCACAGCAATGATTGCAAATAAAAATTATCTACATGTTTTGGTACTTGTAACCGCTTGTACTGTATCAGGTTAACTCTTTATATTCTCATATCACGTCTAAAGCCACGTTGAAAATGTGACGCGTGCTGCTTTGTTTACGGATTTAAATGCGTTTGTGAGCTCGTTCCACTGCCGTTTGTCATTGCTATGGCCACCGTTAGCTGATCCTACATACGTGCAGCGGTCAAGGTTCAGAATAGTTTAGCTTTTGCTGCTGTGTGGATTAATACTGATTGTGTGTCATAGAGCAATATGCTGGTGTTTAACTGCACTGCTTTCAGTGGTGAGGTGTCTGAATAACACCGTTGAGTACCGGGTACTGTTTACTGTGGTGTTAGTAAGTTTACTATGAAGTGTGTTTCGGGCGTCCGCTTCGATCGGATCTTATACCAATGTTGGCGACCTGGGGGCTTGATAAACCACGCTGGGCATTTTACTGTCTCACGCTGAACGATAGCTGTCAACCAATCGCAACAGGCTGTCATTGGACCAATCAGTGCAGATTAGCTTCACGCTAAGGAGAGGTTTAGGAACAAATTAATTGCTGAACGATTCATATGGGATTCGCTGGGATAATTAGGTAAAAGTAAATTCATATTATAAGACCATGAAGTTGTTTTTTGACCTTGCATGCAAATCAGCCTGTTGTTGGAGACCCATAAAACCGAATTATGACCCTTTTTAATGTGTAATAGGGCTCTTTAACAGTTAATAAATATTTGTCAGATTTAATTTAATCTAATTCGGGCTTTAAAACAATTATGTCAAATATTTAGATTTCAAAATAATATGTATTGACTGAAAATTAAGTTTTTTCCTCTACTACTGCCATTAATATTTATTTTCAACTCTTGGCTATGAGTCACTAAGTTCTCTTTTGGGCCTGGTCTAGTCATTAGCATTACAGCTCTTACTGGGGAGGTTGGTAAAAAGATATTAAGGTCCCATCTGATTGATCAGATTTTAATAAACAACCAGTATGCACATTCTTGGCACTAGGCATGGGACAATAACCGTTTTCAAGGTATACCGCGGTTTGGAAAATTCAGGGTTTTCATAGCGCCAAATTTTTTTTGTATGTGTAAGATTTTTTTATTTACTTTTTTTTAACAACAGCATCTCCAGCAGAAAAGATATCAAAAGATGCCATTTTAAATTGTAAATAAATCTGTGTTTTTGAAACTAATGAAGATAGCAGACGTCAATGATTCATTTTCATTATTTGGCCTGGCATGTATACTGCTCCAAAATATTATAAATATTATAAAAAACTTTTAGTTTTTTACACAGACATTTAAAAAGAATATATTTTTGAGCCGTAATCACAATACCGTTAAACTGTGATATTTTTATCCAAGGTTATCATACCGTCAGAATCTTATACTGGCCCATGCCTACTTGGCACATAAAGTAAATGCCATTTATTGCAGCTCTTTAAGATATGGGTAGTGAATATACTAATATTGCGCTAATAATGATAATTTTTCAATAATACATTTGCATCACAATTTACAGTATTGTGCAAACCTAATGTTTGCTGTGCAAAATATGAATTAAAGACCAATGAAGGACAAAGACCAATTCAAAGATTAACGACTTTTTAGAACGTCTAATATTTGCAACAAAAATAAAAATACACCATACACTCTCAGAAATAAAGGTACACGAGCTGTCACTGGGGTGGTACCTTTTCAAAAGGTACAAATTTGTACCTAAAAGGTCCATATTAATACCCCAAGGGTACATAGTGGTACCTAAAAAGTACAAAAGTGTTTCTTTTAAAATTTGTAGGTACTAATATATACTTTTGAGGTACCAATATGGACCCTTCAAGTACAAATGTGTACCTTTTGAAAAGGTACCACCCCAGTGACTGCTCGCGTACCTTTATTTCTGAGAGTGTACTAGTGCTGGGCTGATAAACGATATATCGAATCGCGATAAAATTTATGTCAATAATAATGATAAGCTCTGGACTTTTTTAACTTTATATTGATCTAAGAGCCAATCACACAGAAGAAATGTGTTGATATAAGAGATATCAACCACCGGAAATTTATCATGCAAAAATATGTTATGCCGTTTAATGCACTTTCTAATTTTTGTGGCTTCAGTAATTTTTTTGGAGCACTCTTTTAAACCTGGAGGCATTGACAACTTGTATGGAAATATATATTGCTATCGTTCAATATGGAAATCAGTTATCAAGATTTAATTTTTGCCATATCGTCCAAACCTATAAAGCAAATAAAGTAAAATAAAGCAAAAGATGCAAGTTTTAAAGTCTGTTTATTTTCATTGTTAGACAACACTGTAAACTATTTGTACCTTCAGTAGAGTTAGCAAATCAATTCGGTTGATAACCCAGATTTTTTAGTTACAATGTATGAAAACAGTCGGTATTCTGACTGACTGTCATTTTTTGGGTGGTGGGGGTATTGTCTGAAAGTATTGTCTGATTGACAATACTTTTGTTTGTAATTAGATGTTTTTAATCAGACCTTTATAAAATAAAACTTATATTAACCCTTTATCCAAACCCATGCCTAGTCAATTTAGTATAATCTGGCAAAATGAGATTCCAAGTGTTCATTTAATTTTCTCCCATAGCCATATGTATCCTCTTTCACTGGGCAGCATTTAGTATTTGTGTGTATTGATTTTGTTTTTAAAGCTGAAACTTAATATCTGTCTTGTACAGATGGTATAAGCTTCTAAATTTAATAAATTATGTTTTTCTTATTAGTAGCGTCTGCTAATGGTGACAGTTTTGTTTCTTGCCTGGACAGGAATGTTCAAGGGCTGATCAAAGTGGTCGGGAGGCTGCTGCAGATCCAGGCAGGCCAGCGGGAGAACAGAGGAAGCTTCACCTGTCCATATTCAATCAGGTGAGTGTCTTCTCCAAGAGCAACAGCTGCTGCCACCTTCTCAAAACCCAAAACAGGCACAATTTTTTTTCTTCAAACCTCTCATTCTTGCTCAGAGACTATAATGTGTTTTAAGTACATTTATAACAGTTCATAATGAGAGTGTAATTTTAAGAGATTTGAATACACACTGAACAAAAAATATTGGATAGACTTAAACAAAATACTTCAGCCTGTTATACGGAAAAATTAATTAAGTTCTTCTTAATTTATTACTTTTTTTTCTTGGTGCATTTAGTGATGCGTCCACAACAGGATATCATTGTTTATCAATTTAGCCAATCGGAAGTGATGACCAGCACAATCACCAAGATAATTCAGTAGCATCGGCAAAATGTTGCCAAATGTGACCATTCAATCCTGTATTGTTTTAGTATCCACTGATGAATTGAACATTTTAAAGCATTTATTTTAAATGTGCATCTTTTGTAACATAAAAAAATGTTTTTGTTGTCATTTTGGACAATGGTAATGCATCAGTGTTTAGCACGCTGATTTCACTTTCTCTTAAGCTATAGTCACTGCACTGGGAATCGGAATTTTCACACTGAAAGTGGAAAGCACTGCGCTATGAAGCCCATTCATTTCAATGTTTTTTTTCCATACAAGGGTAGTTTGTTGCTGAAGTGATCAAAGCATGAGAGAAGTGGACATGAGAGAAGTGGACAAATATACAGTTGATGTCAGAATTATTAGCCCCCCTGAATTATTAGGCCCCCCTGTTTATTTTTCCCCAATTTCAGTTTAAAGGAGAGATTGTTTCAACATATTTCTAAACATAATAGTTTTAACTCATTTCTAATAACTGATTTATTTTATCTTTGTCATGATTAAAGTAAATAATATTTGACTAGATATTTTTCAAGACACTTCTATACAGCTTAAAGTGACATTTAAAGGCATAACTAGGTTAATTAGGTTAACTAAGCAAGTTAGAGTAATTAGGCAAGTTATTGTATAACGATGGCTTGTTCTGTAGACTATTGAGAAAAAAAATAGCTTAGGGGCTAATAATTTTGACCTTAATGGTGTTTAAAAAATTTAAAACAGCTTTTATTCTAGCCGAAATAAAACAAATAAGACTTTCCCCAGAAAAAAAAAAATATTATCAGACATACTGTGAAAATGTCTTTGCTCTGTTAAACATCATTTAGGGAATATTTAAAAAAGAAAAAAAAATGCAAAGGGGGGCTAATAATTCTGACTTCAACTATATATATATATATATATATATATAAATATTTGTATACAGAATAAGATCTATAAAAATATGAAGATAATTTCAACCGATGATGAATGAATTCACCACTTGAATGGCTCTATTTGGAAAGATTAAATTTATTTAGATCGAAAGGAGTGATCAAGTCTTTTCCTATGCAGTGCATCTGCAGAAAATATAATAAATTACAAGCATATATAAATACGTTTATTTAAAAATTTTAATAAAAGTTTCTTTATTGTTTTCTGGGGAGTAACAGTATACAAATATAGAAATTGAACAATCAAACGTAAAATAACATGGTCATCGTTGTATAAATAATTATATACAAAAATATTGAATAATATCTTTAACTGTTAATCTTTAATGAATTATCTATTTCTGTGATGTGACTACTGGTAATACACATATACGATGTCGATGTTCAGCCAAAATACAAATCTTAAAGAGCTCAAACTTTTTGAATTTTATTGTATCTAGTGCAGGGCCATGACCTCCTGAGAGAAAAAAAAAAGCAAGGCATTGTACACATTTCTTGTGCAGATTTCTGGACGGCTTACAGCTGGCATGCCGACTTTCCTCATGCGTGGTTTTGTTTGTTTGTTGATGTGGTTTAAATGACCTCTTACAGTGAGTTGATAATGAATCAAGCAAGCGTGCGTGTCATTTTTCTCCTCTTCTGTCGACTTCCTCCCCCGGTGTGAAGATGAATGGGGTCTTTGGCTCTGTGTTGGCCCGGGATTGGTGCTTGGCCTTTAGCACGGGTGGGCATGGAGGGGGGGCTGAAGGATTAATGGAAGATGCCCACTGGTGCTCATTGTGTCCGTCTGCTCCATGGCTCCTCTGCAATCTGCTCTGAGGTCAAAAAGCCACTTACTGTAGATCTCCAACAGAAGCAGAAAGGGTTAGAGTAAAATCTGCTCTCTCCTTTGACAAAATACGGATTAAAAGCACAAACTGTAAAGCTTTTTTTTTTCTTTTTGACTAAACAGATGTACAGTTTAAGTCAGAATTATTAGTCCTCCTGAATTATTAGCCCCCCCTGTATATTTTTCCCCTATTTCGGTTTAACGGAAAGGCATTTCTAAACATAATAGTTTTAATAACTAATTTCTATAAACTGATTTATTTTATCTCTGCCATAATGACAGTAGAAAATATTTTACGAGATATTTTTCAAGATACTAGTATTTAGCTTAAAGTGACATTTAAAGGCTTAACTAAGTTAATTAGGTTAACTAGGCAAGTTAGGGTAATTAGCCAAGTCATTGTATAACAGTGGTTTGTTCTGTAGACAATCAGAAAAAAAACTGCTTGAGGGGGCTAATAATATTGACCTTAAAATGGCTTTTAAAAAATTTAAAACTGCTTTTATTCTAGCCAAAATAAAACAAAAGACTTTTTCGAGAAGAAAAAATATTATAGAAATTACTGTGAAAAATTCCTTGCTCTGTTAAACATCATTTGGCAAATATTTTTGGTTAATAGTTTTGACTTCAGCTGTATGCTTCCTTACCAAAACAGAAGTCTCTAATCAGTGGATTTCATCGATCAAAAGAACAGTATAAGTACAGTAAAAATTGTAATATTGTACAATTTAAAAGAGATTTTAATTTTAACATATTTTAATGTAATTTATCAGCGTGTGGTGAGGTATTTGCCTCACAAAATGAGACTGGGTTGATGGGAATATGACAAGATAAGTTTTTAAAGAGTTCTTTTGCCCCCAAACTTCTCTCCTGTATGATTTCACTTCAGATTCTTCAATTCTGAATGAGGCATTGCATTTTAGTTTTGCTTTGAATCTGCTATCAATGTAATAATGTACTAATAATGTAATTTTTAATTTAATAAGACTGTTTTAGATTTTTTTGCAGAATTTTTATGAATTACTGCCAAGTTATTTTCAAATAATTAAAATGATAATTTAGTGATTTATGTGTCTGCGTGCATGTGTGTGTCATGTCTGATATACATAGTTATTTATACAATACATTTTTGTTTTTCTTTCATTTTAACACATAAAAAAGAAAATTGGTCAAAATATGAAGAAAAGATGCAATTTTTTTTAAATCTGTTAATATAATTGTTTTGATAATTATAATCTATATAATAATGATACAAACCCAAAACAAACCCCTTCAGAGAGATAGCAAAACCATTAGGCCTGGTCAAAACAACTGTCTGGAACATTCTTAAACAGAAATAATGCACCAGTGAGCTCAGCAACACCAAATGACCTGGAAGACAATATAAAACAACTGTGGTGGACGACCAAAGAATTCTTTCCCTGGTGAAGAAAACACCCTTCACAGCAGTTGGAGAGATCAAGAGCTCTCTTCAGGAGGTAGGTGTATGTGTGTCAGAGTCAACAATCAAGAGAAGACTACACCAGACTGAATAAAGAGGGTTCACCACAAGATGTAAACCATTGGTGAGTCTCAAAAACAGGAAGCCAGATTAGAGTTCTAAAAAAGCCTTCACAGTGCTGGAACAACATCCTATGGACAGATGAGATTAAAATCAACTTGTACCAGAGTAATGGGAAGAGTATGGAGAAGAAAAGGAACTGCTCATGATCCTAAGCAGTAAAGCATGGTGATAGTAGTGACATGGCATAGGCATGTATGGCTGTCAATGGAACTGGTTCTCTTGTATTTAATATTGATGTGACTGCTGACAAAAGCAGCAGGATGAATTCTGAAGAGTTTCAAGCAATATTTTCTGCTCATATTAAGCCAAATGCTTCAGAACTCATTGGACGGTACTTCACATTGCAGATGAACAATGACCCAAAGCATACTGCAAAAGCAACCAAAGATTTTTTGAAGGGAAAGAAGTGGAATGTTATGCAATGGCCAAGTCAATCACCTGACCTGAATCCGATTGAGCTTGCATTTCACTTGCTGAAGACAAAAATGAAGGGAAAATGCCCCAAGAACAAATAGGAACAGAAGAAAGTTGCTGTAGAGGCCTGGCAGAGCACCACCAGTAATGAAGCCCAGCGTTTGGCGATGTCTATGCGTTCTAGACTTCAGGCTGTAATTTAATGCAAAGGATTTACAACCAAGTATTAAAAAGTGAAAGTTTGATTTATGATTATTATTCTGTCCAATCACTTTTGGAGGTACATATGCAAACTGTTGTCATTCCTACAGCGTTCACCTGATTTGGATGTAAATACCCTCAAATTAAAGCTGACAGTCTGCAGATAAAGCACGTCTTGTTCGTTTCGTTTCAAATCCATTGTGTTGGTGTATAGAGCCATAAATGTTAGAATTGTGTCGATGTCCAAATATTTTAAATTGTTGCAAATATATTCAAAATAAAAAACCTGAAAAATCACATGTACATAAGTATTCACAGCCTTGCCGTGAAGCTCTAAACTAAGCTTAGGTACATTATGTTTCCACTGATCATTCTTGAGATGCTTCAGCAGCTTAATTGGAGTTGACCTGTGGTAAATTCAGTTGATTGGACATGATTTGAAGAGGCATACACCTGTCTATATAAGGTCCCAGGGTTGACAGTGCATGTCAAAGCACAAACCAAGCATAAAGACAAAGGCATTGTCTGTAGACCTTAAAGACAGAATTGTCTCAAGGCACAAGGCTGGGGAAGGTTACAGAAAAAATTCTGCTGCTCTGAAAGCTCCAATGAGCACAGTGGCCTCCATCATCCGTAAGTGGAAGATGTTTGGAACCACCAAGACTCTTCCTAGATCTGGCCGGCCATCTAAGCTGAGTGATCAGGGGAGACGGGCTTTAGTCAGTGAGGTTATCAATAACCCGATGGTCACTCTGTCTGAGCTCCAGTGTACTTCTGTGGAGAGAGGAGAACCTTACAGAAGGACAACCATCTGTGCAACAATCCACCAATCAGGCCTGTATGGTAGAGTGGCCAGACGCAAGCCACTCCTTAGTATTGGAATTTGCCAAAAGGCATCTGAAGGACTCTCAAACTATAAGAAACAAAATTCTCTGCTCTGATGAGACTAAAATTGAACTCTCTGGATTGAATGCCAGGCATTATGTTGGTAGAAAACCAGGCACCGCTCATCACCAAGCCAATACCATTCCTACAGTGAAGCATGGGGGTGGCAGCATCATGCCGTAGGGATGTTTTTCAGCAGCAGGAACTGAAAGACTAGTCTGGATAGAGGGAAAGATGAATGTAGCAATGTACAGAGACATCTTGAATGAAAACCTGCTTCATAGTGCTCTTGAGCTCAGACTGGGGCGACGGTTCATCTTCCAGCAGGACAATGAAACGAATCACACCGCCAAATTATCAATGGAGTGGCTTCACAACAACTCGGTGAATGTCCTTAAGTGGCCCAGCCAGAGCCCAGACCTAAATCCTATTCAACATATCTGGAGAGTTCTGAAAATGGCTGTACACCTTCGCTTCTCATCCAACCTGATAGAGCTTGAGAGATACTGTAAAGAGGAATGGCCAAAAATTTCCAAAGTCAGGTGTGTCAAGCTTGTGGCATCACATTCAAAAAGACTTGAGGCTGTAATTGCTGCCAAAGGTGCATCAACAAAGTATTGAGCAAAGGCTGTAAATACTTATGTACATGGGATTTTTCAGTTTTTAATTTTTAATAAATTTGCAACAAATCCTTTTTTACATCGTCATTATAGGCTATTGTGTGTAGAATTTTGAGGAAATAAATTAATTTAATCCATTTTGGAATATATACATATTATACATTTTTAAACTACTGGATTTAAAATATAAATATATATTTGTATAAATGCATTTAAAAATCATTTTAAGACCAATATATAACTTCAGAGAGCTTTAGAAATAAATGTTTGGCAAAACCGTGATTCACAAAACAACTTACTTTAAATACTTTGAAATATTATCACACCTATAGAATTTTAATCTTAATTTAATTTAAATTTTATATCTTAAATATTTCAATTGCTGTATACTACACTCTAAAATAACAAATGCTGGGTTGTTTGTCTAACCCAACTTTGGGTTACAGCAGCCCAGCATTTTTTGTGTAAAAACATGCATTGTCTCCTAATTTTCTAGTTTTCTATATATTTCTTTATATTATTACAATAGTTTTTACATTTCTAATCAATAACAGCTCTTTTCCTTTAGACAGCAAACACACAACTGAGGAAAAAGTTAATAAATTGCATTTATTCGCTCTAATGCTGTATATTCAGTGCAACTTCTGTCATCTTAAACCTGTAAATTCTTCTGTACTGCAGAAGTTTTAAACATTTCTTTAAACTTTCAGCTCTAATAAGTGAGATGGAGGTCAATATGTCAGCCAGCCATTGTCTGAGAGATAATGTTGTGGCTGTCTGCCCGAAAAAAAGCAGCCCTGATGGATGAGCACTGATAACGTGATGGCCGGGGAACCACCAGAGATAGATGAGCAAATGTTTGAACTGTAGGATGTCTTTTGGTGCAGCGCTGCTAACATCTGGCTGGAGTTGAACCCGGCCGTAAATTTAAGTGCTGAGAGACTGTTTACCATGTAGAGGATCTTGAAGGTAGCTTGATAAAATATGTTCCCGCCTGACCCAGAGCCAAAGGCACACAGAAACAACATGATCAGGGAATTAGGAGAGTTCATTAATCTTCGGATAAAAGAGCATGCGTGTAATGTTGGTAATAGAAAGGAGTTCCTTTATGTTAACACTGAGAGTATACATTAATCAGGCCCACTAGGATTTCACATGCTTTTTTTGTGGTTTATACTTTACAAAACTATACAAACACTTTTGTGCATAGTTCTTTGCTGAAAATACAGAAAACAGAATAAAATGTATTGTATGCATTTTTTTGTTTGTAATAAATGGTTATTTTGATTGGAGGTTATGCATTTAGAAGAAAATACTGCAGTATCAAATACACATTTCAACCCAAAAATTAACAAATCCAATTTAAATTTCAGGGAAAAAAAATCATACTATATTTTTAGTCAAATTTCTGTAATGGTGTCATTTTATTGACCTCTTCTGCTGACGTGAATTCCAAAACTGGTTCAAATATAGCCATATTTATATTTCTTAACTGTAGTTGTCTAGTTAGTTGTTAAGTTGAAAGAGCGCAGCACATATTTGCATATTCATCTTCAATACATAATGCACAAACATAGTTACAAAATAATTACATATATTTTCAATTTATTTACATTTCTGTAAGTAATATTGAGTAAAAATATGTTATTTATATAATACTATATTTAGAATATATGTTATGTTATGCTATGCTATGCTTTGCTATGCTATGCTATGCTATGCTATGCTATGCTATGCTATGCTATGCTATGCTATGCTATGTTATGTTATGTTATGTTATGTTATGTTATGTTATGTTATGCTATGCTATGCTATGCTATGCTATGCTATGCTATGCTATGCTATGCTATGCTATGCTATGCTATGCTATGCTATGCTATGTTATGTTATGTTATGTTATGTTATGTTATGTTATGTTATGTTACTGAGTGTACCTCACTAACTAAAAGGTACAAAAGTGTACCCTAATGGCCTGTTTCCACTGAGTGGTACAGTATGGTACGGGTCACCTTTATCAGCCTTGCGTTTCTACTGCCAAAAGGGTACCAATGGGTGGTGTACAACAGAAAGTTGCAGTTAACGTCATTCTCGCTCAAGGAAATGTCAAAGTAAAGATGTACGAGTCGTTGGCATATCATATCAGAAGCACTTCTCACAAAACAGATGCTTTAAACACATAAATACTCGTGTATAAATGTTCATTACTAACCTTTCTATGAACATGATTTGATCATAACTGCAGATCAAGGATAAGCCTACTGTAACATCTGCAATTATATAAAATAAAGAAAGAAAGAAATGCAAGATATATGAACATGTACAACCCCTTCTAGTCTCTGATATGTTACTAATTATAGATAAACTACACACGGCATACATTTAGTCCTTATTTGGGTTCAAAAACAACACAACATATAGTCCAGTCAGTGTAAACCTCTTATCTGTATCTTTTATTTTCACCAGCACATGTAACCTCTTGTTAGAAAGTAATCCCATCATTCCCAGTTCATAATAGTCCAAAAGGTGATGATAATAGTTAAACATGGCAGTTTGTTCATCTTTTAGGTTGCTGAAAGAATCATTTTTTCCTTTGTTTTGGCTTCTCTGTTTTTTTTCGCTCTTCATTGCGAGTCACGCGAGAAAGCAAAACCACTTGCGCTTTAGACGGCCTTGTAAACAACTAAGTTACGGTGCACAGGGTAGATTCTGCTCTTCTTCTTGGCTTTGTGGCAGTTCATCAAGATGACGACAAGGTTTGTTAAAGCTCGGGTTGACCATGGCTCGTTATTATATGTATATATTATTACAGTATAATATCTTGGCTGTGTATTTAAAATGACACTTCTTTTGATTTCATTCACTTGGCTTGAGTACGCACTATTGATGTGTCTCTGTAAACCACTAGCGTTCAGCTGTGGGTAGCTCCGCCTTTTGGTACCCATTTGTTGTGCTAGGTACCCTTTGGAAAGGGTACCCAAAAGTGGTACAGTTCCCTTTTTTTGGTACTTTTTGTCAGTGGAAATGGCCATAAAGGCGTACCGTACAGTACCGTACTGTACGATGCCTTTTGAAAAGGTACCACCCCAGTGACACGTTTATACCTTTATTTTATTTTTTTTCTCTTTTTTTTAAATACTTTTATTTTAAGGTTTTTTTTTAAGTACAAAAGAAAAAACAAACAACATTGTCTCAGAATATACACACTTTGCAGATAAGTAAAATATGAATTACCATACATGTGGGTTCAGCTGTAGGAGTGCCAGTCAATTTTCAAGAGGGGTGCTGAATTTGGATTGAGCACATTTCAGGTCTAAGTCTTTGAGAAAGGGTTTCCAGGTAGCAAAGAAATTTCCATTAGAATTGGACCTCATAAATTGGAGCCATTCCAAGTGGATAACGGTACAAAAGTAGGTGTAGAAACACTCTTCTCTCTATAAAAAAAAAAAAACACACTACCTCCTTTTTAATATAGCATTTAATTCTTTGAGCACTTATGGCCCGTTTCCACTGAGTGATACGGTATGATAAGGTACAGTTCGGTATACTTTTATGGCTGTTTCCAAAAAGGGAACCGTACTGTACTACATTTTGGGTACCCTTTCAAAAAGGTACCTAGCACAACAAAAGGGTACCAAAAGGCGGAGCAGAACGAAAAGCTGAATGCTATTGGTTTACAGAGATACTTCACTAGCTAGTGCACAAGCCAGGAGAATGAAAACTAAGAAAGTGCCATTTTTAAATACACAGCTGAGGCAATTACATCATAATAATATAATAACAAGCCATGGTCAACCCGAGCTTACACAAACTTTGTCATCTCTTGACAAACAGCCACAAAGCCAAGAAGAGGAGCAGAATCTATATGTTGCGTGTTGTTTTTGAACCCAAATAAGGACTAAATGTATGCTGTATGCAGTTTTTCTGTAACTGGTAACATATCGAAGACTATAAGGCGCTGTATGTGTATGTGTTTATATAAGTTGCATTTATTTATTTATTTTATATTATCGCAGATGTTACAGTAGGCTATTTTGCAGGCTATCATTGATCTGCAGTTGTAATCAAATCATATTCATAGAAAGGTTAGTACTGAACATTTATACACAAGTATTTATATGTTTAAAGCATCTGTTTTGTGAGATGTGCTTTTCATATGATATGTGAACGACCCGTACAGCTTTACTTTGACATTTCCTCAAGCGAAAATGACATCGACTGATACTTTCTGTCATACACCACCCCCACCAGAAGGGTACCAATGGCAGTGGAAACGCAAGCCTGATAAAGGTGACCTGTACCATACTACCCAGTGGAAACGGGCCATAACAATTCTTTTGTGTAATTAGCATTTCTTGTGTATATTGCCTCTTCATGTTAGATTATTGAATACCTCCTCAATTGTAAATCGCTATGCACAAAAGCATCTGCTAAATAGCTGAATGTAAATAGTAGATATTTAAATATATATAAACATTTTCTATACACATATATGCATAGACAATTGTATTTATATTTACATAAAGATACACACAGTACACACAAAATTATCATGTTGACACTTTTATTTTGTATCAGATCTTATACAGTTAGTGGTTTAACATCACTACATGTAACATATAATAATATACTCACAGCAAAGTTTTTTGTATTCTTTAATTACAAATAAAAAGTTGCATATATCTTTACAGTCCTATACTAATACAAAACATCCAGATGCCACCCCAACTGCTGTGAGATACATAAATATATACACAGTACACGCACATATTATTCAAATACAGACTTGTATTTTGTACACAAATATTCACAATTAATTGATAAACGGCACTAGTTACATGTGTACAAGCTCAAGCTCTGTGATACGTTGCAGTTTACTTAATTGCGACTAGTGTTGTTAATAACAAAACCCTCTGAATTCTGTTTAGAGCATATTTGTCTGTATTAAATAAGCCTTGATTCTACACTGAGGTTTAGTTATGTGTTTGATTTTTAGGAGCTTTCCTCACCCCTACATCACAGTGCTGGAAAACCGTCCCGACTGCTGGCCGGCTCTGCTCCAGGAAATTGATGACTTCCTTCAGCTGGCTACAGACAAGTATGAAGTCTGAATCAAATCCATTATCAAATGCTATAGACCAAGGGTTCACAACCACATTCATGGAATATTAAAGCAGATTAAAAGCTGTTGTAGTGGTTTAAAGTTGTCATGCTAAATGTGTCAACAGATTTGGCTGACTTTCCTGTTGGTTTTTGGTTTGACAGTCGTTGTAGCTAAAGTCAAATTTTATCTTATTATTTTATTTAGTTTTATTGTAAGGGATTTTTAATTAGCTGTCGGTGAACATGTCAAACCAAGGATCAAAGATGACATATTTTAGCCTACAGTTACAGAAATCTTCTAGGATTTCCCAAATTTGTCTCTGACCAAATTGCACTAAATCGCACTCTCTGAGCCTGGCTTAAGTTAGTGTTAGTTAGCATTTCGTTGAAGCAAAATTACGATACATGGCAAAAATTTTCTGCTTTTATTCTGGATTATAAAAACCTGAATTGGCCAGTCAGCTGTGAATTACACTGTGTTCTAACAATGCGTGACGCATTACCACAACATGCGATAAAAGGTATCTTTTCATGTTAAAATGATTTTTGTACTAATCATCTGCGACAGCAATGTGTGAAATTTCTATTTCAGAAATGCTTTCGATTTCTGTGACGTTGCACAACAACAGCATATGCTATGATAATGATCACCTCAGGTACAGATTATGTGCTTTATTCAGTGTTGTATGAATGAATTTAAATATTTTTTTACATGACGTTTATTGCCATACAACTGAAAACAGCAGCAGATAGCTTACCTCAGATCTTGAAAATGAAATAACTAGCAGACAGTTTGAAAATAAAAGTCAGAACTGTGACTCAGTAGCCTATTGACAGTCTTAAAGAGGTTTATTAATTACATTTAAAAGCCTTTACAGTTTTGTTGGGAGTGCAGTGGCTGGTTTTTAAAGGTTTCTGTCATGTCACATCGAGTTTGACAGTCAAATTGCTTGTCGCTGAAATTCTGTGACATCACGTTTTGTTAGGACACAGTATTAAGTGATGTACTGTATGTACCTGCTGCAGTAAAGACACTCCCAGTACATGTGTATCTTGCCTTACACTAACAGCATTTTTTAGATAGAATTGCCTAAAGATAAAATCTTTTCCTGCTAATAATTTACTTATATTTA
>CAIGQZ010001108.1:3404878-3416241 GCA_903798205.1 Danio tinwini
TATATATATATCATTGCAGACTTTCTGAGTTGACAGTGAGGGGAAAAAGTGTCTCATATTTATTCAGGCTTAAATAAATGATTATAAAAGCATTTATTATAAATGATTTATCCATGCAAATCATGGTTTGATGTTTACTAACATGAGATCTGTCACTCACATTAGATTCTCCTATAGCAAATGTCAACCATCTAATGATTCGATGACTTCCTGATTCCCACATAATTTTTTAGGGATGAAAATACTGTCAAATCTTCCATTTCATGTCAACAGTGTCTTCGTTTCAAAATTTCCAGGTTAGCAATTTAGTCTTTTTTTTGTTTTGTTTTTAAAAGAGTTTATTTGTTGTATTTAACAAAAATGACAGTATTTTAAAAACAAAAGGTACATAGTAAGGCCATGTCCATGCTAATACATTTTTTCTTTAAAGAGGTGGTCCACTATGATATCATATTTTAAACTTTAGTTGATGTGTAATGTAGCTGTGTGAACATAAACAACATTTTTGAATCATCAAAGGGAGGCATTGACTTTTACAGAGTTAGCTTAGCAAAGCCTATTGCAATTGAAATTTGGGGACTACAAAAAAATACATCTGGGCTAGTGAGATCACAAACGCCCGGATTACCCGCATTCACCACCCAGCAAAGGGAGCCAGAGGTGCTGTAATGTTAAAGCAGTGAAAGCTAAAATGTCGTCCAAACGCTGCTGTTTCCACAGAGCTTGTTCTGTTCTGTATTTGGGCTTCCAAAGGACACAACACAAAGAAGAAAGTGCTTACAGTTTAATTTGAATTATGTTCCAGAGAATTATAAATATATATATATATATATAGCTCTAGCGTTTGACAAAGGAGAACTTCCAGAATCTCTCCCAGTTTAGTGCTGGATTCAGCTAAAACTCCTGCAACCAATGAAGCTGTGGATTGTGTGCCACAACCTGTAAAAAATTGTTTTTGTTAAAATTGATCGAATTGACAGTTTTGAGCGTTAACGGTATGTTGTGGCGAGGACAAAAACAAGGATAAACAACGAAAAATGCTGTTTTTTACCGCTAACAATTTAGCTACATATTCATATTTATCAGTCATATTTATCAACTCGCTAAAGATATGTGAAAGTTTCATATTATTTACACATGCTTATTCCGAATATATGTGAAAGACACTTGTCAGATTTTATTTTAGAGAGCAGGCTTGAGGTTCAGCTGTGTGCTCTTCATTTTTTTGTCTGATTCAGGCAGCTAATGCTGCTAACAGCTGCTCTGACTGAGTGACAGTGTTTACACAGCGCAAAAGCGCACGCTTGAAGGTGAGTGACGTGTAGCCAATCCGCGAATCACAGCATATAATGTTAGCAGACCAATCAGAGCCTTCTGAAGGCGAGCCTTTCGGAGGAACTAGGAAATATGACAGTCATTTTCATGTTAGAAGAGTATCTGTATATAATCAAAGTAAGATATATGGAAAAATAACATGATTTCCTATTTTTTAGGAAACAAAAATATATATTTTTAAAAGTGCTGTGTAAATTTGAATACACTGTTTCTGTGTTGCAGCGTGAAAACGCTAACGCATTTTAATCATGTGACCAATTAAACTAATGTGGATCAGCATTTTTTCGTAAAAAATTAAAAATAGTGTGAACATGGATCGATTTTAGACAAAAACACAGTTTTCAAATATATCTGGATTAGTGTAGATGTAGCCAAAAAAATCTGAAGTTGCACAGCTGTTTTCATGTCTGATAATAATTAATAATACATTCTGTAATACAGCCTATTGAAATGAATTTTGATGGATTATGTGATACTAAAGAATGGATCATAAAAATCATAAATATATATATATATATATATATATATATATATCACCATATTTTACTCAGGTTTGAGTATGTAAATGCAACCTTAATAAGCATAGTTTAAAAGCATTTAATACCTTACAGAACCCAGACTTTTGAACAATACTATATTTCGTTGAATCATGTTAACAAAAGAAACATAAATTAGTTGGGGAACATAATCGAGAAACATAAATTACTCTTTAATGTTGTGCTGTATTAGGATTTACAGCCAACATATATTGTTTTTTTTATATTATAGTTTAGTTTTCCTGTTTAATAATCACTTCAAAGTATATCACTTCGCTTTTTTTATCCTCGCATGTAAGTCGCTTTTTTATAAGAGCATATGCTGAATAAATAATGGATAATAAAATAAAATATAGCATAATTATTTTTGTCTTACACTTTTTTTTGCTTTCTAAATTGTACCCTGTCAGGTGGACAGTGTAACGGCAGTGGTGGAGTTGAGCTCCTTTGCTGAGTCTTTGACAGCGGCTCTGATCAGCCATCCGGACCTCTGGAAGAAGGAACTGACCCGGCTGGCTCTCCATCTCCTGTGTGCCTGTCAGCTCACGGTTCATCTGGGAGGAGAGCTGATGTCTTTGCTTCACACACTCCACCACATTATACCTGCGCATACAGAGGTGAATCTACACACACTGCAATAACAATGCTTTAAAAAGTGCTCCTTAAATAAAAATTAGGCACAATCTGTATTTTCACACCTACACTGGTCGGCCACTTTATTAGGTACACCTTTATTAAGCTTAGTCCCTTTATTAATAAGGGGTCGACACAGCGGAATGAAATGCCAACTTATCCAGCATATGTTTTATACAGCGGATGCCCTTCCAGCCGCAACCCATCACTGGTAAACACCCATACACTCTCATTCGCACACATACACTACAGACAATTTAGCCTACCCAATTCACCTATAGTACATGTCTTTGGACTTGTGGGAGAAACCGGAGCACCTGGTGGAAACCCACGTGAACACAGGGAGAACATGCAAACTCCACACAGAAATGCCAACTGACCCAGTGAGATGACAGCGCTACCCACTGCACCACTAGGCCACCCGTCCAGCTGCCGGTTAATGCAAATTTTTAACCAGCCAATCACTTAGCAGCAACTCTGTGGGCGCAAATGCCTTGTTGATGCCAGAGGTCAGAGCAGAATGGCCTGACTGGTTCGAGCTGATAGAAAGACAACAGTAACTTAAATAACCACTCGTTACAAATGATGTATGCAGAAGAGCATCTCTGAGAGCACAACACGTTCAACCTTGAGGTGAATGAGACCACACCAATAGAACATTGGAAAAACGTTGCCTGGTCTGATGATTCTCGATTTCTGCTGCGACATTCAGATGGTATGGTGAGAATTTGATGTCAACAACATAAAAGCTTGAATCCATCCTGCCTTGTATCAACGGTTTAGACTGGTGGTGGTGGTGGTGGTGGAATGGTGTGGGGGGGATATTTTCTTGGCACACTTTGATCCCATTAGTACCAAAGGGATCAACGCCACAGCCTACCTGAGTACTGTTGCTGAACATGTCCATCTCTTTATGACCACAGTGTACCCATCTTCTGATGGCTGCTTCCAGCAGGATAACGCCCCATGTCATAAACGTGAATCATCTCAGACTGGTTTCTTGAACATGACAATGAGTTCACTGTATTCAAATGGCCTCCACAGTCACCAGGTCTCGAGCCAATAGAGCACCTTTGGGATGTGGTGGAACGGGATATTCACATCATGAATGTGCAGCCGACAAATCTGCAGCAACTGCGTGATACTATCATGTCAACATGGACCAAAATCTCTGAGGAATATTTCCAGTACCTTGTTGAATCTATGCTGCGAAGGATTAAAGCAGTTCTGAAGACAAAGGTGGGTCCAACCCGGTACTAGTAAGGTGTACCTAATAAAGTGGCCGGTAAGTGTATTTGTGCACACTAACCTCCAAAACATACATCAACTGAGAATTTGGTCACTGCAATTTGTGTGTGGCCCCATTCTCACAAACAATGCTGTAGTACAAAATAAAAATAGGAAGTTGTACTAACTTATAATAAGAGTTGGATTGATATTTAAAGCCATAAGTTTCCACAAATCAAAAATGCATTATGTTTTACATTTCTGTTTAATTGCTTTCATTAACAAGATGCAGATTCAAAAAGTGTTAGTTTTTTTCTCACAGGGAAGGGCAAAATTATTATTATTATTTAGTTGCTGCAGTTGTACTCTCTGTGTGATCGCTACAAATCTTCTCCTCTCATCTCTATAATGGTGTTATTTGCGCAGCATCGTCTAGCTGGAAGTGATTTGCATTCAGCGTTCCCTCAGCGACTCCATCTGTGTCAAATCGTTTGTCTGATTGTGCTCCATCTAATTGTAGGAACTCCCGGCTGAGCAAGTGATCATGGGAATCTCGCTGCTCCTTCTGAACGCCTCTGTCTCTCAGCAAACGGCCCTCCTAGATCTTGGTAAAAACGTCTTTTGCTATTTGAAGCCTTCATATTGACATGCCACGCTTCATTTACACAAAGTATGCCTGAAAAACAAGGAGTTGTAACAAGTTGTATCAAATGGGTTGATTTGCTGTTATAATTTTCTTCACACTGCAAAAAAAATGATTTTCCCACTTAAGTAAAAATTATTGCCTTTTTTTTAGAAAATATTAATGTCCTTAAAACAAGCAAAAAACAAATAAATGATTATCTGCCGTTGGGGTAAGCAAAAAATTATTGATGCCTAAAATGTTTTAGTTGAATTGAATTAACTTTTTTTTTTATTAAATTAAGCTTTTGTATAACTTGAAACATTTAATTGAAACCTGATTACCTTATTCAAACAGGTTAAAGCACCATAAAAATATTTGCTGTCTTGACTTTTTGTTAATACATCTTTACAGTGTGGCAGTGTGACTATTTTGCTAGTTTTATGGAAAATCTCAATTAATTATTTTTTCTAAAAACAAGGTAATTTTACTTGTCTATAAAAACCCTTCTTGATAAAAAATTTTTTCTTTGCATATTTAAACTAAATTTCCAAACACAAAACAAAAACTATACTTTTTGCAGCCTAAGATCAGAGTACTGTATGTAGAGCATAAACATTTTAATTCTCTGTCTTCACAAAATAACCAATATTTATTAGTTATAAGATTTCCACGGCTTGTACTTGGGGCTAGGAGTTTTAAACAAACCCTTAAATTAGTAGTGGATGCTGATTCAACTGATTAAAAGTGATTTACAGTATAGTGTTATAAAAGGTTTTAAAATATTTCACATAATGCCATGTTTTCAGTTTTGCCCCTTCAACATATTTAAATGATTTATTAAGGTTCATATAATACTGGAATGGCTCTTGAAAACTCAGTTAAAGGAAGTAAATTAAATAAATAAGTCAATTCAAGGTGGGGCAGTAGCGCAGTGGGTAGCAATGTCGCCTCACAGCAAGAAGGTTGCTGGTTCGAGACTCAGCTGGGTCAGTTGGCATTTCTGTGTGAAGTTTGCATGTTCTCCCTATGTTTGCATGGGTTTCCTCCTGATGCTCTGGTTTCCCCCACAGTCAATGACGTGCTATAGGTGAATTGGTTAAGCTAAATTGTTTGTAGTGTATGTGTGTGAATGAGAATGTATGGGTGTTTCCCAGTGATGGGTTGCAACTGGAAGTGCATCCGCTGCGTAAAACATATGCTAGATAAGTTGGCGGTTCGTTCTGCTGTGGTGACCCCTGATAATTAAGACACTAAGCTCAAGGAAAATGAATGAATAAAAAAAAAAATACATTTCAGTTAGATTTGTATATTTGTAATATATAACTATTATAATTTTTCACAGTACTTCAGTTTTACTGGTTAAAAGACTACATATTCATCCATAATCATTTATTATCCTTAAAGGTATAGTGCATCAAAAAATTATTTTTTATTGTTTCCAAAAAAAGTTTTTTCTGTTGTACACAAAATAAGATATCAGATTATTCAATCATCCAAAATATCTTCTTTAGTGTTAAACAGAAGAAAGGTGAGTAAATGATGACAATTTTTTGGGGGGAGTGAACTGTCCCTTTAAAAAAAATGCATTTATATAATTGAATGTATTTAAACAAAGACAGAGAAGTTGTTGCATGAACCATGGTACTGAAAACATACTGAACTTTGACCTCCAAACCGATTTACAAATTGATCAATTTTTTATGAGCTATAAACTGTAGCTCACCTTTTTTTTTTTTTTTCTCCAGCTGTGAAGATTGTCCCACCAGAACTGCCTCCTCCCTGGGGTGCGTCTCTGTTGGTGATGCCCTTGTTACAGGTGCTGTCCTGCTCCAGCATCATGGAAGCCCTGACAGACACTCCAACGCACACGAAGAACCAAAAACTGGCCAGTTCGCTCTTGCAAACAGTCCAGAGAGAACCTGCCAGGCGAAAAGAGGTACAACAAATGACCATTCACTTATTCAGAAGAGTTTACATTTTTTAAATTAAGTTTTCAAAAATTTCAAAAGTGCTTTACAAAAATTAAGCATGATTTTAAAGGCCCTATTTTTTTATAAAAAAGATTAATAATGTTTCCTCAACTGTATAAAGCCATAATGATCATTTTTTTAAACTGTATAAATGAAAATGAATTGACAATGGAGAACGGCAGTTTCATTCCTGCACTCTCTGAACATTTTTGGACTAAACCAGCTGCCCTTAGGGCAAATATCATTGTTTACAGTGCTTTAGCAAAAGCTCCATGGTAGCTCGTGGACAAACATTTGAAATGACTTGCAACTTTCCCTCACAATTTGCAGTGCATTAAAACATTGCTTTCAAGCTGCATTTCCTGCTCCAAATGCATAGTTTGTCTGAAGTGATTCATACAAATGATATAATATATGATATCCAGTGGGGCGGCACTGTGGCTCAGTAGTCAGCACTGTTGCCTTAAAGCAAGAAGATCGCTGGTTCGAGTTCTGGCTGGACCAGTTGGTATTTCTGTGTGAAGTTTGCATGTTCTCCTCGTGTTTGCGTGGGTTTCCTCCGGGTGCTCCGGTTTCCCTCACAGTTCAAAGACATGTACTATAGGTGAATTGAATAAACTAAATTGATCGTAGTGTATGAGTGTGTGCATTTGCGAGTGTATGGGTGTTTCCCTGTACTGGGTTGCAGCTGGAAGGGCAACCACTGCGTAAAATATATGCCGGAATAGTTGGTGATTTATTCTGCTGTGGTGACCTCTGATAATCATGGACTAAGCCAAAGGAAAATAAATGAATGACGTCCAGCGATACAGTCAGCCAAGCGCAGTCGTCTCTCCATACTAAAAATCGTGTTGTGCTGGACTTTTCATCCTCTCTTTGTTTTCTTTAGGGAGTTTTTGTAGAAATATTCACACACATTAATTCTGACCAATCGAAAAGCAGCTTAGGAAATGCATTCAATGAATACATCTTGCCAATGAGGGATGTGGACGTTGTCACATGACTGCATTTTGGTTCGTTTCAATTGGTTAGGACCATAAAAATCAATGTGATGTGAAAAAAAAACAAAGCCATAGGAAAAAAAATGCTACAATTGGTCTGTACCAAATAAACTCTTAAAAATTCCATTAAAGGTCCCCTGAAGTGCTTTGAAATGTGCATTCTTTTAATTCAATGTTTGACAATCTCAACTGAAACATGAAGACAGGGTGGGACATAGAATAGCTCCACCCCTTTTTTAAACAAGCCGCTAATAGCATTTTGTTTTATCACAGCTCTGCCAGTAAGAATGGTTGAATTCAAGCACATCAAATGTGAAGTGTCTTGAAGGGGGCGGGACATGTCAGATACTAGAGAGCATTTGATTGGTCAAGATGATGAGAAACTGAAGTAATAAGATGTGACATGAATAATAACGTTGATTTATTTAGGCGGAAGTGACAAACTGCAAGCTTTGGATGTTTATATCTTCTAAACTTGAATTCTGTCACTGTTTTGGTGCACACTAGGTTATAGATCTGCTGAAAAACAAACAATACTGATACTAACATATATTAAAAAAATAATTAAATTTCATGGGATCTTATTCAAATGTACTATTCAAATGCATTTGACCACATGCTTGTAAAGACAATACAGCAGCAATCTGATCATATGCTCTTTTTAGATGACCCCTGTATGTGGTCGAAAGTGTACTAGTTCGAAACGTTTACACCTATACTTGGCTTTGTTCAATTATGATTGGATCAACAAAAACACATTAACACCAGGTGTAAACAGAACTAAGGTAATATTTGTCATTGATGTTTATCTTTCCAGAACTCGATGCAGCTGGATTTACCTCTCAGCACTTGGTACAGCGAGCTTCAAGTGGCTGTCAGCGTTTTACATCGGGTTTCCACAGACTCCACGTCTTCCTCAGAATGGCTGTACTCTCTGCAGTCTTCGCTGTCCGTCTGTGAGAATGTGCCAGATGCTGTGTGTCTGCTGGTCTCACAGCTCATCTTCTGCAGTCAAGGAGATCTCTGCAGGTTAGCATTGGAAACAGCTGCTGCCATCGCTGAAGCTGATCCTGCAAAGGTACAGTTTGTGTCTTTACGTTTATTATGTCTGCTGTGTTGCACTTCTGCATTATTTAATAAGGTATAATTTAGTGGTTAATAGTAGCATCAATTTCTTCCATTAAATCAGTATTGTATTAAAAGCAAAGCATTTAACACTTTTAATGGCTTAAGCATTTTAAAAAATGGACTCACTTTACGATAAGGTTTCATTAGTTAACATATTTACTAACATGAACTAATAATGAACAATACTTGTACAGCATTTATTAACATTCAAACTTATGTTAACAGTAAATGCAGCATGAGTTAATATGAACTAACTATGAACATAATAAAAGCATTGTTCATTGTTTGTTTATGTTATTAATTGCATGCGCTAGTAAGACCTTATTGTAAAGTATTACCCAAGTTATATTGGACAATTCTCGATTGTAATATAAAAGTAATTATAAATCTTATCCTAAGAAATATGATTTTGTAATTAAATAACACAAATGCACAAACCAAAGATTGCAATTAACTAAGCATTGCTTTATAAAGTTTTATAGGTGGCCAGGTGCAGAAAATGGAGAATCAATGTTTTTACAAAAGTTATTTTGTACAAGAGTATTTTTTTAGATTACGATTAAACACAGCTCTATTTTAATGATCTAGGCACAAAGTCTAAAGCACATGGCGCAATAAAATTAAAGGTGTGTCTCTTTACTTTCTCCTTACTTGCACTCTTTAACATTTATGGATAGGGAAACGGTGTTGTACGCACTCCACTGAAGATATCAATTAGCCTACATATTTAATTTAGTTTGTTAAGCGCAAAGATTTTTCAAAACTATTTCTAAATTCAGTTCTAATTTCCAGAAAACTAATAAATGAGCAATAATAACGAAGTGTGGTCAAAAAACTGAGTTATATCCAAACACTTGTCCTATTCTTACTGTATGCCCCATACAGTGATGCATACGTCTCCAAAACATATGGACAAAGTGGACAAATCTAAACTTGTTTTTATTAAAACAAATATAAATATGCATATAATAATTAATACTAGTAATAATAATAACATTATACAAATTGTCATGAATAAACTGAAAATAGCCCCCCGAAATGAAGGCCGCATGGAGGTAGTGGTTTTTATATTTATTTAGAAAATAAAATGTTTTGTAACATTTTAATCCTGTAATTTTTTCATACGTAAAGATATTTGTGTATTGTTGTACGTCCTGTGTATACTAAGCAATGTGTACGATTTTGAACCTGCATAGGCGCATAAGTAACATGCACTGCGCTGGACTTTAGACCAGCTTTTAGTTGTTCAATGGCACAGTCTATTTTAATTCCTCAAAATAGCAACGTGCCAACAATGCACCTTAACACACCTCCTTTTCAGACCAGCACATCCATGAGTCCACAAAGTGGCGAAGATGGATTTGCTATTTAAACAACGTGGCGCAAAATGTGAAAATTAGGGTTGCGTTGGTCTGAAAATAGCAACAAATCAGGCCATACACATCTTGTGCCTTATTGCGCTGGGTGTATAATAGGGCCCACAGTGTTGTTAAATAGGCTGCTGTTACTTTAAGATGTAATGTACGAATCTGATGTAATGATATGTTTATTTTTTTTTAATAGCTCTTCACTTTTAGTTTAACCATAACCAGTTTTAACCAGGTTGTGAGCTAATTTTCCCACCATTACCCAATCCAATTTTAAACTTACTTCAATTGATTTAAAGTAAAGGCTTTAACTGTTCTGCAGATTTTCATTTCATTTCATTGCCTCACAGCAAGAAGGTCGCTGGTTCGAGTCCCGTCTGGGCCAGTTGGCATTTCTGAATTTGCATGTTCTCCCCTATTAGCGTGGGATTCCTCCGGGTGCTCCGGTTTCCCCCACAATCCAAAGGCATGTGCTGTAAGTAAATTGGATTAACTAAATTGGCCATAGTGTATGAGTGAGTGTATGGGTGTTTCCCTGTATTGGGTTGCAGCTAGAAGGGCATCCGCTGTGTAAAACATATGCTGGAATAGTTGGCGGTTCGTTCAGCTGTGACGACTCCTGATAAATAAGAGACTAAGCCGAAGCAAAATGAATGAATGAATAAATACTATTCTTTTGAACTCTCAATTTACATTGAGAATCTTTTTCAAAATACTGAAAAAGATTGCATCATACGCTCAAAAAAACATTTTTGCTGTTAGTTTAAATGACTTAAAAGGAGCAGAATCAACACAATTCTTGATTTTTTTTGACAACTCAATAGTTTTTTGTTTAATCCACTTAAATTTGTAAAAACAATTAAGGTAGCTTCATCAGTTTGAGTTGGGACAACATGAAAGTATTGTGTGGAACCCAGCATTTTTTACAGTGTAGTTTCCGCAAGCAATATTGTATTAAGCAACACATCAGGACAAGTTATTAATTTACTTTTGGTATTCGGTTATTATTTATTTATTTATTCATATTATTAATGCTTAAAGTTTTTTCTACGTATTAACTCTTTTGTTTAAACTGATATTGTGATTGTTTTTTTGTTTTGTTTTTCGATAAATAGAACAACGTTTAATAGTCTTTACTCTCACTTTAATAACTGTAATGCACACTTTTTGAGTAAAATGATTAATGTCTGTTAATTTAAAAAAAGATCATGCTCACCCCAAACTTTTTTTAATGGTATGGTTTCCACAAGCAGCACATCTGTTGAACTTTAAAATATTCCACGAGCTGCAAATCAACATATTAGATTTCTGAATAATCATGTCACACTGAAGACTGGAGTAATGATGCTGAACATTCAGCTGTGAATCACACATTTTAAAATATGTGTAAGATATAAAGCTGTTGTTTGCCTATGTCCACGTGGGTTTCCCCCTGGTCCCCACAGTCCAAAGACATGCGCTATAGGTCAATAAACTGAATTGGCCCTAGTGTATAGGTGTGTGTGTGTGTGTGTGTGTGTGTGTGTGTGTGTGTGTGTGTG
>CAIGQZ010001108.1:3416341-3442385 GCA_903798205.1 Danio tinwini
TAGTGTGTGTGTGTGTGTGTGTGTGTGTGTGTGTGTGTGTGTGTGTGTGAATGGGAATGTATGGTGTCTTTTTCATTAATAAGTTGTGGCTGGAAGGGCATCCGCTGGGTTAAACATATGCTGGATTAGTTGTCGGTTCATTCCGCCGAGGCGACCTCTGAAATAGAGACTAAGCTGAAGGAAAATAAATAAATGAATGAGTGAATATCTGTCAAATGAATGAATATCTGTTTAATACTGTCAAAGTTGACATTTTTTGGATCGATTATTAAAGCTTAATATTAATGAGCACCAAGTGTTATGGATAAAGGATTTTTTAACTGATCCTCCTCAAAGAGTGTCTGTACAGGGTTCAATATCTGAAGAGGTTATTTTGAACACTGGAGTACCTCAAGGCTGTGTGATATCACCTGCATTATTTTCGATGTATATAAGTGAAATGCAGATTTCTGAAAGCAATATTACACTACTCAAATATGCTGATGACATGGCCTTGGTTGGACTTATGGTCAAAGGAAAGGAGGAGCTAGAGAGGGCCTACTTTGAGCACATAGAACATCTGGTGACATGGTGTGAGGAGAGTGCTTTGTCACTAAGTGCTTTGAAAACTAAGGAACTAATTATTAGTAGGGAATGGCAGCTTATATGTCATCCAGTTACTATCGTGGGGGAAACATGTTGAGATTGTAAACAGTTTTAAGTACTTGGGGATTGTTTTAAATAGTAGCTTAAATTTTGGCGAACACGCAGACTATATCTATAAGAAGGCAACACAGACTCTTTCTTTTAAGGAAAGTTTTAATGTTATTAAGGGTATTCTAAGGAAGGTTTATACCAGTCTGGTTGAAAGCATAGATCTTCTATAATATTTCTTGCTGGTACGGAAATCTTGGAGCTAGAAGCAAGTATAAACTTGCAAAGATTGTTAATACGGCTAGTAAGATCATAATGGACTCCCAGAAGCAGCTTGTGGAGCTGTATATAAACCAGACCAGACGGAAAGCCTCACAGATAGTTCAGGACTCATCCTCTTTATTATGAATTTGAAAAACTTCCTTCTGGTAGACGATACAAAGTACCCACAGCAAAAACAAATATTTTTAAGAAATCTTTTATACCGTCTGCTATTACCATATTGAATAATTGACCATGAAGTAGTCTGTACGTCTAGGGTTGTGTGTTGGTAATCTGTGGTGTAGGAAGCTTTGTGAGTTTTGTGTTTGTGCTTTGTTTGTGTTTTGTATTTGTGATGTTTGGGAGGCCAAAAATGAATCTCCACATGTGTGGACAATAAAGATTTCCAATCAAATCTGTATTTTTGACATGAGTCGTTCAGATTTGTTGAACAGAAGAGACTGAAAAACACTGAAATAATCCACTGAATTGTACTTTATATTAAAGTTGTGGTGGAGAAGATCTTCCTCCATCAAAGACAGTAATTTTAGTTTGGAATGAAAAGAGGGTGAGTCAGTGATGCCACTTTTCCTTTCCTTTTAACCCTAATAGTCTCCATGAGGATTGTCAGTGTAACATCGCATGAGTTATGGAACTAGATATGGAAACACACAAATAAATATGCTGTAATTTAGACACAATTCTCAAAATAGATAGATTCTGCATCTTTTCTAATGCAGTAAACTGGCATCAGTTTGCTATTTCTGTAAAGGATTTTCTCAAATATAAAGTCTGCATAAAAGATCTCCAAGCAGAAATGACGAAAGTCGCAGCCATGCTCGCTTTACACATTGTTCCTTGAACGACGGACATAAAAAAAAAGAATGAACACAATTGGAAAAACAATTTTCCCCTCATCTTATGCTTTCATTTCTATCCATTATCCAGATGTCAGTGTTACCAGGCAACACACGCAGCCAGAGAAACTGGAGCAGTAATTACTGGAGCTAAATGCTAAATAAAGGTGTATCATGGTGCGGTGGATCTGCACTCCTCACTTACATTCATTACTGAACGCCTTAGGGCTCTTGAGGACACAAAGTCATCGAGACCAGAGCCAAACATGGAATTTGTGCGCCTGTGTGACTGTTGTTCTCACAGTAACATGATGATACTCAGAGAAGAATATATCTATCATCTGTCAGTGGCTATTGACCTTACTCTTAACATTCGAGCGGGAGCAACCATTGGAATCTTTTTGGCTCGAGACTTCTGGTCTCATTCACATCCATTTGTTTTTAGACTTTAAAAATGGCTCGTTAAACTGCTTGATGTTGCAAACTGATATTTTCTTATTATATTCTTTTTTTCTTTATGTATAGTCATGAACACACTTGTTTGGAGAGCAAGCAGTTTAATCGTTTATTATTCCTAGTCCTAGGTGGCTAAATCGGACGTTCTAAAACAGTTGCAAAAACGAGCAGACTTTTACATCACAGAATAAGGTCAATATACTGTAAGCTTATTGGAGGCTTTGACTGGATTTTGGCATTCACTTTTTTCTGCTTCTGATTTGAGATAAGTGATTTATTGAGAGCTCACAATATATTTGCAAATGATAGAAAATTATTACAGTGAATTTAAAGCCACGGCATGTCATTTTCGCCACTAGAGGGCATGTATTCACAACAAACAAAGACGTAGTTTGATGACATCATGACTGAGTGTGAACTCAAAGGAGTTGTCTTTGTTTTTGGATGAGCTTAAGTAAAAACACTGTAAAGAAATGCTGGATTCCACACAATCGATTTGTGTTGGGACAACATGAAGGAATTAAAGGGCCATAAAAACCCCTTGTCTCAGCAGGGTGTTTTCACACCTCTAGTTTGGAAAAAGTCAGGAAAGTGGGCGTGTCCAGCTCTGTTTAGGTGAGCGTGTCAGGGGAGGGAAAGAGGGAAGGATTTGCAAATATGTGAGTTTCTGTTTGGGCACGCAGACAGAGGGGAGAAAGACAGTGACTGTGTTTACATGGACATCAGTAATCAAATTACTTGCCAAATTATTAATTTGTCGACTTTAACTGCAGTTTGGCACTTTCACTTTTTATTCAGGAACATTTCCTGCATGTCGCCTGTGACAAACAAGATATTGAAAGCGAGGAACTGCTGGAAGAGTGGAGTTTTAATGGTATGTTTGATACCGCATGGCGTATGGGAGAAAAAAATCCTCTGCATTTCTCTGTAACTTAGATGCACTCGGTAAGAGTCAGAAAGCCGTGTGTGTATAGACTATCCTGTCACAAAATGTGGCCACTATGGTATGTCTTTAAAAACTGAAAGAGCACTGCTGATGATACGAAATAACTTTGCCATCTTGGTTAAACAAAGGGCACTGCACTGCACATACTTACCAAATCTTTAGCGACAGCACAATCACACTGGAGCTGTGTCTTTTTTTTAAAAGGAGTGGCAAATCCGGATTACATTTCCAGATACGAAAAGCTCTTGGGTAAAAAAAAATTCCTTACAAACGAATTTCTGTCGCGTGCACTGTAGTCCACACGTCCGGCAGCGCTGTCATAGAGGAAAAATGAAAACAAAACCTCTGGTCGTTGCAGCACACTAATAAATGCAACACTGATGACCCGTGTCTCCAAATTCTAGTTCTTTCACTTGTTTTGGCAACACAACATGCCGTCTCTTTGCCGTCTGAACACTGTAACAGGTAAACAGTCTCCGAAGCTATCATGCATATTAATGATGTTGTGCCGCATACACAATAGAGCGCGCTGATTGGTTTAAACAAAGTTTTTTTCATGAATTAATGCTGCACCCTGAGAGACGTCACAATATTCTCGCAGGTACAGACAGCCACTCTCCACGCTGGATTTACACGCAAGTATCTCATGGCCGTGACACAGCTTCAAAAATTTGTTTCAAACCGGAAGAACGAATTTGCTCAAAATAACACAAAAACAACAAATTTTCACTTTTTAGTCAAATATATGTGTCCTAATAGTGTTTATAGCAGCGTGGCACTGTCAACAACTCAAAAAATGTGTTTTGGTGTTTCGTAACACTTTAACTTATATTTTTTAATTGAAGTGGATTGAACCTAAAACAATTAAGTTTTTCCCATAAAAACTCAACAATTGGGTTGTTTTGGCTCAGCAAACGTCATTCACTGTAAAAAATAATGTTCCACTCAATTCCTTCATGTTGTCCCAAAACAAATCGATTAATTTAACTTCATCGTTTTTACAAATTTAAGTGGATTGAACTTAAAACGTTTATGTTGTCTAAAAAAACTATTTTTGGGTAGATTGAACAAAAAATAGTTTTTGAGTGTATTCAAAATGTATTATAATGGTAGTATAAAGCAGAATAAAACTAAATAAAAAGCGAAATAAAAAGCAATTTTTTAAAAACGCAGCACAAAAAAACTAAGCTTTTAAAGGGCTGGTCCACAGTGTATTTTTTAGGCTTGGTTGTGTTTATATGATGCAAAGCAATGTGTGCTCATGCTTCACTTATAGAAAATCACGTTGTTATTTTTTTTATATGTCTTTGATTATATACAGCTACTCTGCTAACATGAAAACGACTGTCATATTTCCTAGTTTCTCTGAAAGGCCCACCCTCAAGAGGCTCTGATTGGTCAGCTAACATAATATGTTGTGATTCACGGATTGGCTCCACGTCACGCCCTACAAGCACACGCTTTGCGCTGTGTAAACACTGTCACTCAGTTAGAGCAGCTGTTAGCTACTATATTTGGAATAAGCATGTGTAAATAATATAAAACGTTCACATATCTTTTGTGAGTTTGTTATTTGGAATATTTGATACTGCACATGCTGCTGAAGATTGTGGGTGTTTACAGAGGTTTGGCTGATAATTATGAATTTGTAGCTAAATTGTTAGCGGTGCCAAACAGCATTTCCCGGTGTTTACATCCTTGTTTATGTCCTCACTACAACATGCCATTAACGCTGGAAACACCCTGTGCATGTAGTTGATCAAATTTCATTCGCTGTAGGCTTTGCTAAGCTAACTCTGTAAAAGCCAAGATCTCACTTTGCATTGAACTTTAAACATATTACATTCAGAAATTATGTTTATGTTCACACAGCTACATTACACATCAACTAAAGTTTAAAATATGATATCATAGTGGACCACACCTTTAAGTGTTTTAATTAACAACATAGCAGTTATAATAGCAATAGCAGTGTTCCTCAACCACGTTCCTGGAGGACCACCAACACTGCATGTTTTGGATGTCTCTTTTCTCTGTCACTCCCATTACAGGCCTTTCAGTCTCTCCTAATGAGCTGATGGTCTGAATCAGGTGTGTTTGGTTAAGGAGATATGGAAAATGTGCAGAGCTGGCAGTCCTCCAGGAACATGGTTGAGAAACACTGTTCTAGTGTATTTTTTTTAAAACACAAATCTTACATGTTATGCCTTTAATGAAGTTATGTGCCTGTTAATTTTCCAATAAGTGTAAGTTCTTCCGTGGAATTTAAGAATCTTGTGTTTTCACGTAACGCTGTCCTCAGCTGGCAAAGTTTAATTCCAAAAGTCAAGAACACAAGAATAGATACAGTGATGCAGGCAACTGGCAAAGTATAAAGACTTAAAAGACTATTAAAGAGATAGTTCACCCAAAAAATGTAAATTTCCTCTTCGTGTAATCACACTCAAGTGGTTCTAAACATTTACAAATTTTTGTCTTCGGTTGAAAACAAAGGAAGGTATTCTAAAGTTGCAAAAATCTGCATTACTGTACATAGTAGTAACAACAAATACTATGGAAGTCAGTGGCTGTTTTTTTTAACATTCTTCATTGTGTCTAACTTTGTGTTTAACAGAAGAAACTCAAACAGGTTTAGGAAAATTGAAGAAAGAGTAAATAAACACAGAATTTTTAATTTAAGGTGAACTGCCCCTTTAATTATTAATTTGCGGCTGCATTTTTCAGTCTTGTACTAAATATAACTGACATGTTTTATTTTTTATTTTGTTTAGCATAGAATTTTAATGTTAAATGAATCAAGGTTTCTAAATCCAACAGCTCAGCCATTGTCAGCACTGAAAATAATTATTTTTTTCCGCATTATTTTAGATTGTAATAATATGCATCATTTATTTTTAATGCATTTTTGATCCTTTTCTCATTCTCTCTGTTTTAGATTCAGCCTTAGTTATTTTCTCATTCTCTTCTCTTTCTCATATCTCTGCTCATTATGTCTGTTAATTGGCTTGTTCTGGAGGTCAGAGGCTGTGGCGCTTTCAGAGGCCGTTCCTCTGCTCTCGTCTTTTGGCGAGGGTTTTGTAAATGGGATGCTGAGGGGTTAATCTGCGATTTAGAGGTTACAACAACTGCCATGGTGTCTCATCTCCAAGGGTTAAAAATCTTCTTTGGGGAAGAAAAGATCCAGCAATGAGATGTTAGATTATTTAGTGTGTATTTTGAATGGCCTCTTGCAACCACAAGAAATGCTAAATAACCTTCTATTTTAAATCATCTTGAAATATTTGCTTGTTTTAAAAAAGCATGGAGACTCTGTTGAATATAGCATTAGTTTTTGAAATCCTGTATAATGTAGTTCATGTTGTTTATTTAGCAAGTGTTTTGTTTGGTGTTCTTGTTTTCTGTACATTTTAAGCTTTCTTTCCAAGTGATTTTATTGAGTGCTATTTTTACTTGTTTGAGAAATGTTATGTGAATTCAAATGTGAATAACCAATTGAGTAATAGAGAAATTGGCTAGACTATAACATCTAGGCTAAAAGACATTTTTGGGGTTGAGTAATATTTGAAATGCATATCTGAGTTACAATCTTCGTATACAACCAATGTTCTATATATATCATCAGTGCAGCTAAAGGCAAAATTATTAGCCCTCCTCTTTTTCAACAAAGCAAGGATTTTTTTATCAGTATTTCCTGTTATGTTGTTTCTTCTGGGTAAAGCCTTCTTTCTTTTAGTTTGGCTGGAATTAAAAATAACAAGGTCAAATCTGCTAAGGTCAATATTATTAGCCACCTTAAGAAATTGTTTATATTGATTGAATAACTAACCTAGCTTGTTAAAAAAAAATAACCCAGCTTGCTAAAAAAAAATTTTAATTTCTCAAGTCATGTTTAATGAAGAATTTTAAACCTAGCATGTCTAATTAACATAATTAACCTAGTTAAGTTAAATTCTTCATTAAGCATAACTTGAGAAATATTAGATTTTTTTAATTAATAATTTTGTCTTCAAAAATTTGGGGTTTGTTGAAATTTAGAGTTCTATATGCATAATTTTTTTGTTATATATATATATATATATATATAGGTTAAAGTTTTTTAAGCTTTAATAGTGTCTTTTTTTGTTTTTGTCTTTATTTATTAATTAAGTCATGTATGTATTTAATTTTATTATGCCTTTTTAATAAGGGTTTTATAGTCAAGTTTAAGTTAATAATAATTTAAGTAAACATTAATTATTATTCTAAAGCAGCATAAACAGAAAAGCTTTACAAAAAGTAATTGTTTTAGTTATAATACTATATATTTATATTGCTCCGAAATTATATGAAAGTGAGAAATGTTGAAACTGAAGTGTATTTTCTGTTTTTATTTTAATTTGTAGTCACTTCCGCTTGGTCTCTATTTCAGAGGTTGCCACAGCGGAATGGAACGCCAACTATTCCAGCATAAGTTTTACATAGCGGATGCCCAGCAGATACACTACAGCCAATTTAGTTTTTTCAATTACCTATAGCGCATGTCTTTGGACTGTGGGGGGAACCGGTTGTTTACAGTTGGTTAACAACTTTGCTTGCATCATTTGCATCACAAGCGACAGACTTTGGGCCATTCTGACACAGGCCTTTCTTGCAAATAATCTGTCTTTCCCAGATGTGTTTAAGCCCAGTTGTGCTAGTAACTCTTTCATGCACAACATTGTGGCCTTGTAGAAAAGTCAAAATCAAGAGCCTTCGATATAAACCAGCAGACCCCTTCAGTCACCGCAAAACATTTTCACTTGCTGCCAAAAACACGAAATTGCATTAGCAAAGCATCTCTTGCATATGTCCTCAGATCCAAGCGTATAATCCTTGAATTCAGGCACAGGAAGTGTTCAGGTGAGCAGGTTTTCAGCAGTCTGTCACCGCTCACTATAGACCCTCAGTTTCTCCTCAACTCAAACATACTTTTCATTTTTATTTAACTTGAGCTGGGGGAGAAACACAGGGCGCTGGGCCAGTCTTTTAGTATTATACAAGCAGTGTTTATGCTACAGAAAGCAGCTTGAGAAAATAAAGAAAAAGAGAGAAACGGAGCGTTAGTCAGACAGTTGGAAAAGATTGCAGCAACTGTTGGATTGAACTTCAAAAAGCCGAGGGCTCTTCGGCTGCATGAGATGGATAACTTGTGACAGTCTTGCTCGGTTTAACTGGAATGAGGTGGGTGAGAAGAATAAGAATTTGGCCCCGCACCCTCCTCCGTCGGCCCCTCGCTGAGATGAGCCCGTCTCCTTACATTATGAGTTCCGGCATGTCTTTGGTAGCCAGTCATGACTGATTTTCCTGATTATCTGTTGTTTTAGCCTCTGTTTTATGAACTCTGGAGACTGTTCTTCTGTGTGTTTGCTCATGCTTTATATCATAAATACAATTTTAATAAATAAAACAGTCAACAACAAAAAATTCATATGGTCAACTCATAACTGTTTTAAATAATTGTTACAGTATTGACCAAAGAAATTGTGATTATTGTGATTTTTTTTTTCAGCCCCCCTAAAACCATTAACTGTTAAACTATCTAATTTAATTTTTAAAAATCTTAATTTACTTGGTGGCACAGTGGCTCAGCTGTCCGCACTGTCACCTCACAGCAAGAGTTGGTGTTTCTGTGTGGAGTTTGCATGTTCTCCCCGCATGTGTGTTTCCTCTGGTTGCTCCGATATTAAAACTTTCTTTTTTTTTAAAGAAACTTTAAACCAAGTTGTTTTGTTATTTTTGGTATTCTGCTTGCTCATTTAGAGACAATATCTCACTTTAACCACATGCAGGATCTTAATTATGCTAAATGATTGCTTTTTACATCCACACAGCTACATTTACAGATTTACAGATACACAGATTTACAGATACACAGCCATGTCACCCTGCAGCCCAAGACCGATTACTCACTGAAGCTAAGCAAGGCTGAGCCTGGTCAGTACCTGAATGGGAGACCACATGGGAAAACTAGGTTGCTGTTGGAAGTGGTGTTAGTATGGCCAGCAGAGGGCGCTCAACATGTGGTCTGTGTGAGTCCTAATGTCCCAGTAAAAGTGAAGGGGACACTATATTGTCAGTGGGCACCATCTTTCGGATGAGACGTTAAACCGAGGTCCTGACTCTGTGTGGGCATTAAAAAATTCCATGGCACTGTCAAGAGTAGGGGTGTAACCCCAGTGTCCTGGCCAAAGTCCCTCAATTGGCCCTTACGATCATGGCCTCCCAATCATCCCCATCCACCAAATTGGCTCTATCACTGTCTCTCCACTCCACCACTAGCTGGTGTGTGGTGAGCGTACCGTCCTGTGGCTGCCATCGCATCATCCAAGTGGATGCTGCACACTGGTGGTGGTATGGAGAGACAGACCCCCCCCCCCCCTCCCCCCATGATTGTGAAGCGCTTTGGGTGTATGGCCATACACAATAAATGCGCTATATAAATACACATTACATGTTTAACATTATTAATCTTTTGCTCTCAGCAGCACATTCAAATCTACGTTTGACCAATAGAGAGATTCACTCACAGTTTTTTCAAATAGTATTATTATTTTTTAACAACATTACTGGGATAACAGTTTATTCAGATATGTTTATGCTAAAAAAAATTGATGTTTGAAAGCAACATGACACTTCAAATGAAGGTTGTAGCAATTACATTGTTTAGCCAATAGGTGGCGACAAACAACCATCAAAATTTGTGTCACTAAATATTTCTTCAATATTGGTTGATCTATTGAGTTTTTTATGAGTGTTTATGTTTATTGAATCATTAACTGAAAATGAGATTTAAAATATGATTTTAAGTTCTTTAATATGAAACACAAACATAAACACAAAATGATATATTTTGAAGAATGTTGAAAACCGTAGCCACATGCACTTTGAAAACAAAACATCCAAATTAATCTTTTAAGTGTTTCTTTTGTCTGTACATTTTATTACAGTACATTTTCTCAAATTGACCTTTTATCTCCTGCACTGAGCCAAAAAATAATTTTTTTACCTCAGTTTCTCCTTTCAAGACCCTTCTCATTTTCTTTTCATTTGATGCGCTTGAGCTCAACCACTCTCATTTGCTGAGCTGTAATAAAAACAAAATACTATTATGCTGTTTTTTAAAAAGAAGAAGAGGAGCAGGTTCTATATGTCCAGCCCTGTCTTCGTGTTTCAATTTAGATCAAATTTTAAATAAAAAAAACTGCACATTTCACTGGACCTTTAAAGCCAGTTTTATTTTTTAAAACTCATTAAAAAATGTTTGGAATTCTAATACTTAATAAAGGAATAAAATGTGCAGGTTCCATAGACGGTCTTCATAGCAGAGAAATCTGCCCAATAGCTTGCATAACGATGCACTTAAAAGTTAATGATCTAACATATCTTTATGAAAGTTCACAATGTTATTGCTGATGAAATTTAATACTGATAACATTCAAAAAATCTTTTTCATCCGGTTTAATGCTAAAATGTCTCGCATGCTAAAATGCTTTACGTTGCTAAAATGCTTTACCTTGTATATCTATTCTAATCAAATCCTTATCCAATGTGCAATGTCAATAATCATTTCAAACTTTGCTGTTTGTTTAAACTGCTTATTTAAAATGAGTTGAAAGAACACAATTCTTAAGTTCAATTCTTAAGGACAACTTAATTTTTTTATGTTCAATCCACTTACTTTGGTAAAAACAATTAAGTTAACAATCAATTTTGTGTTGAGACAACATGTAGGAATTGTGTGGAACTCAGCAGTGCAGCAAATCGAAATTCTTGCTTTAGCTTTTTTATGTTACTGTATTGCATGCTTGTAAACCCGTTTTTCTTGTATTGTGTTTTTCAAGGGTCTTACCATTGCATTTGCTGTACATGCATTCATTTTTAATTAAATTCTCTGAAGAGCTTTTTGAAAGCATGGGATGTCAAGAATGCCTTTTGAGCGACTGAAGATGATTTGTTTCATTACTGTCAGCTTAATGAAAATAAATCTGAGATGAAGATTATTATAGGCATAAAAGCATCTGCTAAATTGCTAAATGTAAATGTACTGTATATTGCTGGTAATCAACTTTAAATTCCACAACAGCAATGTTTCAACCTCGTTCATGAATTTGCACGATGACTGTCAATAAGAGCCTCATCAGATCTTTCTTTTATTCTCCCTCAAAGTGGTTTTTAGATGGTTACACATGAATTTAATTACATATCTATTAGAAACTCAATTGAAATACTCTATACAAGTGTATGATTGATGTGAATGCTCACCAACAAATGCTAAAAATTCCAAAAATAATAAACTAATGCAGTAAAAATGCTAGTATTGTGAAATATTATTACAGTTTAAGTAAGTTTGTGAATTGATTTTACAATATCATTCATTTTTAAAGCCCTGCATGGACTTATTAGTAATCTCCTCCATCGTTAACCTCCAGCTTAACCAATTACTTTCTATTGCACTCCTGCTTTTTAAGTCCACGTTCTCTCAGCTGTGGACATGCAACTTTGGGTTTTAAATGCAGATTTAAATCTTGATTAAAGGCCTGTTTATATTCCACTGCTATAACGTTTGTCTGAAGTGCATTAAAGTGTTTTTAGTACTTTGTTCAGGCTCTGGGTTTTACAAGGTTTGAAAAGTGTTTAAATTTTAGATAAAATGCTTGAAACTGCTTATAAATCTAATTGTGTTGCATTCATAATTTAACCTAATTAATAGTTACTTATTTAAATAAAATAAAATTAAATAGATATTTTTGCTTTTGGATAAATGAAATCTCTTCTGGAGTCTGTTCATGGGCCTGTGATGGTTTATGATGATTTACTGCATGGTTTTGCTACTTCTTAACGAAGTGTTTGGTGTAAATGTGCTGCTTTTGTTGTTTCGCTCACATACTTATTTTTATGGATGCACCAAATTTCCTCTTTGTTTAGATTTCAATCTTAGCACTTTTCATGCCTCGAAGTACACACATTGTTAACATAAAAACTTTTGTGGTTGCCATAACAGTTAAAAATATGTTAAAAATTGTAAAATCCATTTTGAGAAACTATTTTTTCTTATGTATGTAATAGGGTTGTCACGATACTGGAATTCAATACCAATCGGTTTCTAAAATTTAAAAAACGTCAATTTCCCGCAAACATTTAATCGCTGTGGAGCTTAGATGACGGTAAAACACGAACTCGTTCATGAATGTATCAAAACATTTGTTTGTTTGTTGTAAAAATTTGTAATAATGACAAAAAATACTAGTTTGTGGATCTCCTTACTTCTGGGTGCAGCTATGCTGCCGTTGTGACTGGTGTATTCTGGGAAATTTTCTTACCTCTTGATTTCGAGTGTGGTCCTGAAAAATCGCCATACGAAGGGGTATCTACCCCTTCCCCTTAGCCCTACTCCTTCAAACTTAAGAGAATTGGCACACCCCTACCCCTCCCCTGAGGTAAAGGGAAGGGCGAAGGGGTAGAATTGGGATTGGGCCTTAAACTGCGCTGATTTGCCATTGTGTTCACGTGCTCAACAGAAATGACTGCAATTGGCCGTGAAGGTCATCAGTTCACCAAACTCACCACTGTTTACTGAGTGTAACCACAGATACAGGGACACTGGAGCCTTTCAAAGTCACGTCGATCAGCTGGTTTGTCTATAAGCGGACATAAGAGCGATCTGCTGATGAATCGCGACTTTAAAATGCTCCAGTGTCCCTGTACCTGTGGTTACACGCAGTAAACAGTGGTAAGTTCAGTGAAGTGATGTACTTCACGGCCAATTGCAGTCATTTCTGTTGAGCACGTGAACACAATGGCAAATCAGCGCAGTTTTAAAACGTGCTCCACATTGCTTAAATGTTTACGTTTTTTGGTATCGAATTCCAGTATCGTGACAACCCTAGTATGTGACCCACCGGTCCTACTGCACCCAACCTGCTCTGAGCTGGGATCGAAATGGTGATTCTTTGTATGGGAGTTGGTTGCTCTAACAAGGAGGCTAAAGATCATGGCCTCTAGCGTCTGTCGCTAGAGCCTTTAGAGGTCAGAGAAGTGAGGTTTACCTGTATAGCACTTCGCTAGCTGACCTCTGTTACACTTACCCCCCTAAACCTCACTCTCATCCCAGATGAGCCTCCACGTGTAACCCATCGGTCCTACTGCACCCAAGCCGCTCTGAGCTGGGATCGAACTGGCTATTCTTTGTAAGGGAGTCAGTTGCTCTAACTAGGAGGCTAAAGACAATGGCCACTAGCATCTGTCGCTAGAGCACCTTTAGAGGTCAGCGGAGTGAGGTTTACCTGCTTAACACTTTGCAACTGGCCTCAGTTGCATGTACTGTATATGTACATGATGTGATTGCTTTAACCTACAGCAAATGTGACAAAAATATAAGCCTATTACTAATGTCCTTACCAAAAAATAATAAAAATAACAGCAACCATTATTATTATTCTCATTTATATAATTGTTGAAATAAAATAAAAAAAATCACACAGTTTTTCATCCATGTTTTATCTGTAAAGTCAGTGTAAAATCTAAATTTGCAATGTTTATTTTGCTGCGCACATTGTTATTTTTTTTGGGAACAATTAATCTGTTAATTTACACAAAAAAGGTTGTTTTGGTGCTCTTCAGCCACAATGTATTCTTCACCACACTCCTCTTACTGTTAGTTTGCTACAAGGAAATGATATGCAAAAATAAAGCCCCAGCCCTATTCAATATTCTGTTTCAGTTGGAAGTACATCAATGTATTAAAATAAGTCTCAGCAACTTTCAGTTCATGCAGACTTTAACATGAATAAAATTTCATTTGAGAGGTAAAAAGTGCAATAATGTACAATACTGTGAATTTGTATAATGTCATTATATTTAAACAAATAAAAAAAAAATACTCTAAAAAAAACCTCATAATGTTCTTAAATATGTGTTAATTGTTTGCTTAATTGTTTGATGTGTACTATACCTCTAGGTTCCTTGTCTGCTCCCTGTGCTGATGTTCAAGCTGAGCAGAGTGTCTGATCCAGCTCTGTCTCTCTCTGTTCTTTATACTTTGCCAAAACTGGGAACCCATAAGGTAAAGCCACTATGATGCACAGCACAAACCATTTACCTCATAAGAGAATACTGAAACTCAATCAATACATGTTTTTTTAAGCAAATGTTTTCTGATTTTAAATGTTTGTCAAGAAAACAGATACATTTTTAAGTAATTATTATTTCCCTAAATATAAGTTTACGGTTTATGGTTAATATTTTTCTGTTATTTATGTCCAGAGAAGATTTTGGGTGTTTCTTTTTATCACTTATCACTCATATTTTAGAAAACAATTTGAAGAGCAACAGTGTTTCTATGGGTCATGGAATTGTTTTATATTTTTTTGTCCAAGTCATGCAATATCAGGAACTTTTTTTTTTGTGGCTTTTAAGTTTAATTTCCATCATTTGTCAAAATGGCATTTTCTATACCGTGTAATGTTTTTAGCAGTCACTTAAGTCAAATGCAGTCACCATGCTGAATTGCTAAATCATGCAAACATGCCAGGAATATGGCTTTTTATCTGAGGTAAATTATTCATTGTTGCTCTCATAATCACTATTCAATTCACAAAAAAATAATATTAAAGCTCAAACTATTTTAATATTATGCAAAACACAACAGCGCTTAGTTTTTTTTCCCATTCATAATAGGCAATGGAAATTTTTAGGCAATGGAAAACAGTTTTTTTTAAAAAAACCCTAAAGTCCCAGAATGGACTAGTGCATGAAAACGTTTTTTTTAGCGTTCTCAAAATCTGTAAGGTATTTTTATTTTTAAGTGCAAGGTCTGTCTTTTCATTCACTGCTAAAAAATTTTAATCATTAAAGCATAAGTTAATGCATTATGCAAATTTAAGCATGTCTTAACTAAGCTGGTTTGCATGTGTCCAGCTATGTTCACCGGTCTGTATGTTTCAGTGTTATTCTGATGTGTGTGTCCTTTTTCTGTTTTTTCAGTTGTGTATCCCGCAGGTGCTTCATGTTCTTCAGACTGTGGGCAGTTCCTCTAGACTGAGGCCTGTGGCTCTCCGTCTCTTGGCTCTGTTGTGGAAAAAGCAGGTGTGCTTTACTCTAAACTCAACTCCAAAATGAGTCAGTTGTCTGTGGCCATGATTAACTGCTTCATCATCAAAATCAGAAATCACCCCAAATTTACTTGTATTTATCATCATGCATATGCATTGCATATATATTATTAGACACTGAATCTTGTAGATTGTTTAAATCATGCTTGAAATCACACTATTAATTATTTATCTTCATATATATTAATTTAGTTTTATGTTTAGAACTTTTAAGCATTTTTATTTCGTATTTATTTAAAGTGGAAATATTCCCATTTTACCAGTTTGGTTTGTGCTTTTAAATATCTTTATATTTACATTTTGTTGTTGTTATTATTATTATTATTATAAATTGTTTTTTTTTTTGAGTCTGAGAGACTTTGTTTTGTAAATTTTAATATAATTTTTTTAATATTTTATGTATATATTTTATAAAAGTCTTATAGTTTTCAGTTTAGTGTACTAATTAAATGTAACAACAAAATTGTTTATAAATTATATATTATTTATATATTATTATATTTAAGATTTCACCTTATGATTTGACTTTTACTTATGACCGTTTTATGTTTATATGTTATATTTATGCCTGAGAGACTTTTATTTAGCTACACACACACTTATAGCTAAATACTATTACTATAAGAGGCTTTGTCTATCAGTTTATTTTAAACAGTATTAAATACAATGTATATATTATTCATTCATTCATTTTCTTTTCGGCTTAGTCCCTTTAATAATCCGGGGTCGCCACAACGGAATGAACCTCCAACTTATCCAGCATATGTTTTACGCAGCGGATGCCCTTGCAGCCGCAACCCATCTCTGGGAAATGTATATATTATATAGTATTGTATTTAAGTCTAAGAGATCTCTATTAAGCCCACTACTTTAAGAATTGAAAATGTATATATTATGTATTAGTTTAGGATACTTCTGTTTATTCTATTAATTAATTAATTTCAGCAGCTTGTGTAATGTAATTGAACAAATTCAGAAGGTTATATGCATAATGGTTTGAATAATTATAATAATAAAAAGTGATTAACAAATTTTATCATTTTAACAGTGCCATGTTTTACTATTGTAGTAATGCCAGTGATATCTGAAGATTTCTTTCAGTTTGATCAGTTTGCAAAGTGAAGTTTCTGAGACTCTTGGCTGTTTTTACAGGATCGTGTGTATCCAGACCTACAGAGACTAATGTTCCAGCTAGACAAATCCACCGTGGTCATGGGGAAAGATACGCAGTGGGAGCAGATCCTGGCCAGATCTGCCTGTGTCAGAGACATCTGCAGAGAGAGGTCTGCTTCACCAAAACACTGTGCTTTAATTCCTTAACGCAAGACTCTATTAGCTCCTGAAATACTGTAATTCACCCAAAAATTCAACATACAATGCATGTGCACCCCTTTTTGATATTAAAAGTTTAAAGCTGGATGCTACTCGACCTCATATTGATTTTTAGGGATTTCTAAAACATAAATAGGCCTCATTTTACAGTAGGTCACAAAACTGGATGAAGTTGTGTTAATAGCACATTTATTAACATCCAGAGTAAGCATTACTTTATGCCTGAATAATAAGATATATAAACATTGATTAATATAGTTTTCTTAATCATTTACTTATTCTGAATGATATTAAATAAAACACCAACTACACTCCCTGATAAAAGTCTGTCGTCGATCTTAATTGTAACAAATAATACAAATAATAACTTGACTTCTAGTTGATCATTTGGAAGTGGCAGAAGGAAGATTTTTCAGATTAATCATCTGTTTAACTGCATCCCAATCATCACAAATGCTGCTGAAGACCTATTGGAACCCACATGGACCCAAGATACTCACAGAAATCAGTCAAGTTTGGTGAAGGAAAAACCATGGTTTGGGGTTACATTCAGTATGGGGGCGCGTGAGAGATCTGCAGAGTAGATGGCAACATCAACAGCCTGAGGTATCAAAACATTTGTGCTGCCCATTACATTACAAACCACAAGAGCGGGCAAATTCTTCAGCAGGATAGCACTCCTCTTACTTCAGCCTCCATTTCAAAGCTCTAGGATTGGCGAGCCCAGACACCAGAAACGAACATTATTGAACATGTTTGGGAAAAGATGAAGCAGGAGGGATTGAAGATGAATCCAAAGAATCTAGCTAAACTCTGGGAGTCCTGCAAGAACGCTTTCTTTGCTATTCCAGATGACTTTATAAATAAGTTATTTGAGTCATTGCAGAGATGTATGGATGCAGTCCTCCAAGCTCATGGGAGTCATACGCAATATTAATTCTTCTTCCACTGCACCATGACCTTATATTTATAGTCATAGATGTGATAGGTGTTTATTTTGGTAAAATAAGTGTAATTTAAAGGCCTTTGCCTTTCATATAAGCCACTTTTGATACCAAATGATCAACTAGAAGTCAAGTTATTATTAGTTGTTCCTAAAACTTGGATAGACGACAAGACTTTTGTCAGGTAGTGTACTCTTAAATACAAATGGTTAGTAAATACTTTAATACTTAATTTAGTAATGAAAAATTAAGTAACAAAGTATGAAAACACAGTCATTAAATATGTTATAAATGTGCTTTTAAGTCAAGAACAGAATTTGTAGCTGTATTTATATACGGTTTACAAATGCCTGTTAATGTAGAGTTAATGCTTAACAAATGATGAATTAACTGTTTGTTAATGCTTAATGAATGATATATAATGTGCAGTTGTTATAAAGTGTTACCAAAAATAAATCAAGTAACGCACTGTTCATGCTTGCTACACATTTTCTGTGAGCCTGACATGACAGTATGGGACCGAGTCAAAGATTTCCAGAACATTTCTGCACTGGTTTGATCACATTCATTTTCCTTGTTTGCTAAAATGCTGCATATTGTTCCAGGCCGTACCAGCACGGAGGAGACATGCTGGCTGCCATCAGAGACATGCTGCTGCAGTTCTCCAGGAAAGACCAGGCCACCCCTGCAGCTCTGGCACTGCAGGCTTTACAGGAGCTCTGTAGAGCTGAGGTCAGTCTTCAGAGTGTCACACTGAGCACATTCACATGCACATCGATCAAATATCAGCTTATTGACAGGATATGTTTTACTAGTTAATCAAATCAATAAGGTAACACAAGTAAACTGCATTAAACGCACACATTCTCCTTTCATATTTTTGCCTTCAGGTAGTTGATATCTGCTCCACGTGGAAGGCTCTTTCTCCTAAACTACTCACTGACACCAGACCCCTGGTCCTGAAGGCCACGGCTGAGCTTCTGGCGTTAGTTCCAGCTTTAAATGTCAAAACTGAGGAATATGAGGCACGAGACCAGCACCACACTATCTCTCATTGCTTTTATATGTGTGGTATTTCTAGCTCCACATTTCATATACTCTGCAGGACAAATGACTTCAGACTTTATGTCCTTTTCTCTTACAGAAATTCAGAAGCGAGGCAGTGGGTGTTTTATGGGGCTACACTCTTAGTCAGGTGAGTGCTGACATTTGCAAATGGTAATGAACAGTAGGGATGGGCAGGACGGTTTACTAGTCATCCAAAAGTAGTTTCTAAAAGTCATCGTGCCATTTTATGTGTCTTTGTATAGGTAGACGTCTTTTAGTTGCTTTTCTGCAGAGGCTGTCTAATTGTGGTTATTTGATTGGTTCAAAATTGGTTTGGTTGAAACACTGAAAGGGGAAGAAATAACTCTAAATACAAAGATGCTGTTTTAAGCAAACATGTCTTTTACTTTCAAATTCAAGATGTTTTTGCTGGAGGTTGATATGTAAATTGCTTTTGAATGGCATCACTTTACTTTTAACTCTAGGTAAAAAAAATAAAAATTCAATCACCGTCAGTGGCATGTATGTTTACACTCACTGGCCACTTTATTAGGTACACCTTACTAGTACTAGGTTGGACCCCCTTTTGCCTTCAGACCTGCCCTAATCCTTCGTTCCACCACACCCCAAAGGTGCTCTATTGGATTGAGTCTGGTGACAGTGGAGGCCATTTGAGTACAGTGAACTCATTGTCATGTTCAAGAAACCAGTCTGACATGAGTCACGCTTTATGACATGGTTCGTTTATCCTGCTGAAGGTAGCCATCAGAAGATGGGTACACTGTGGTCAAAAAGGGATGAACATGGTAGGCAACAATACTCAGGTAGGCTGTGGTGTTGACACGATGCTCAATTAGTACTAATGGGCCCAGAAAATATCCCCCACACCATTACACCACCACCACCACCAGCCTGAACTTTTGATACAAAGCAGAATATCCATGCTTTCATTTTGTTGATGCCAAATTCTGACCCTACCATCCTAATGTCGCAGCAGAAATCGAAACACATCAGACCAGGCAATGTTTTTCCAATCTTCTATTAGCCAATTTTGGTGAGCCTGTGCGAATTGTAGCCTCAGTTTCCTGTTCTTAGCTGGCAGGAGTGGCACCCGGTGTGGTCTTCTGCTGCTGTAGCCTATCCACCTCAAGGTTGGACGTGTTGTGCGTTCAGAGATGCTCTTTTGCATACTTCGGTTGTAACGAGTGGTTATTTGAGTTACTGTTGCCTTTTTATCAGCTCAAACCAGTCTGGCCATTCTTCTCTGACCTCTGGTGTCAACAAGGCAATTGTGCCCACAGAACTGCCGCTCACTGGATATTTTCTCTTTTTCTGACCATTCTCTGTAAACCCTAGAGATGGTTGTGCGTGAAAATCCCAGTAGATCAGCACCAACAACCATGCCACGTTCAAAGTCACTTAAATCCTCTTTCTTCCCCATTCTGATGTTCGGTTTGATCTGCAGCAGATTGTCTTGACCATGTCTACATGCCTAAATACATTGAGTTTGTGTCATGTGATTGTCTGATTAGAAATTTGCGTTAACGAGCAGTTGGACAGGTGTACCTAATAAAGTGGCCGGTCAGTATATGTATATACAGTATATATATATATATACATATATATACACACTCATCCAGCTTCTGTGTGTATCACTCCGCACACCAAGCAGAAGACTAAACTCACTATATTGTAGTTTGACAAGTACTGCGGCCTACGCACACATGCTACCAGTACTGATATTCAGCCATATCGCAGTGCTACTCATGTGATATTGCTTATTTATATTATGTACACACACATGTTTATACGTTACATGAGGTGTAAAGTGACAATAGGGTTACATGGTGGCTCAGTGGTTAGCACTGTCGCCGAACAGCAAGAAAGTCCTGGCTGGGCCAGTTGGCATTTCAGTGTGGAGTTTGCATGTTCTCCCCGTGTTTGCATGAGTTTCCTCAGGGTGCTCTGGTTTCCCCACAGTCCAAAGACATGTGGTATAGGTGAATTGAATAAACTAAATTGTCTGTAGTGTATGCATGTGCATGAGTGTGTATGGATGTTTCCCAGTACTGGGTTGCAGCTGGAAGGGCATCCGCTGAGTAAAACATGTGCTAGATAAGTTGGCAGTTCATTCCGCTGTGGTGACCCCTGACGAATAAAGGGGCTAAGCCGAAGGTAAATGAATGATTGAGTGAAGTGACAATAAAAAAGTCAATGATGAGTTCACCTGCACTGTCTTTTCCACGTCTGGGAAAGTTACGGTGTGGAGAAGCCCCTAAGATGGTTACCACCCAAACTGTTGCTTACCCAGAGTGAAACATGGAGGTGGATTTGTGATGGTTTGGGCTGCAATATTATGACATTCCATAGACCCAATACTTGTGCTAGATGGGGAAGTCACTGCAGAGGACCGCAGAACCATTCTGGAGGACCATGTGCACCAATGGTTCAAACATTGTATATGCTAAAGGCAGTGTCGTGTATTAAGATGATAATGCACCAATACACAGAGCAAAACTGGTGACAGAGTGGTTTGAGGAATGTTAAAGTGAAATTGAACATCTCCCATGACATGCACAGTCACCAGATCTAAACATTATTAAGCCACTGTGTAGTGTTTTGGAGGAGCGAGTCTGGAAACGTTTTTCTCCACCAGCATTATGTAGTGACCTGGCCACTATTCTGCAAGAAGAATGGCTCAAAATCCCTCTGGCCTCTGTGCAGGTCTTGTATCTGCCATTCCCAAAATGAATTAATGCTATATTGGCCGCAAAAGGAGGCTTTACACCATACTAATGCATTATTGTGGTCTAAAACCAGGCATTTCAGTTTTATTATGCAACCCCTGTATATACAAATCAAACATTTTACATACAAGTTCATGGTTAACCTGTTTTTAAAAATATTGCATAAATGTCCATTTACCTATTCATTTTTAACCAGTTGGATTACAAGTACCTGTTCATAATTTTCTGTATAGGCCTCAAAACAGACAGTTAATAAATAAATCACAATTGTTTCTTAGACAATTAATCTTCAGCCAACTTTCATAATCCTGACAGCCCGATTTCTACTATACCTTTGGTGGAAATAAAGCATAATATAAAAAAAATATATGTATGGCTTCATCAGGACTCGGAGGTTGCAAGCCAGGGTTTTAAAGCTCTTTCCGAATATCCCGAACCATCTCACACCATTCTGCACTTACCAGAGCAGGTGAGAACATCTACAAAATGTCCTCGCATTGTTTTTGTGTTTTATTTATTTTGTCTGTCTGTGATGGTGATTTGATCTTGCTATCAGGCCAGGCCCGTACCCAAGCAGCCTGAAGATGAGGATGAAGGGAAGGACAATGAGAAAGAGGAGGAGGAAGATATTTCAGTGCCAGGAGCATCATATGTGAAGCTCGTTTCTCTCACACCTCCATCTGTTTTACCAGGTAATAATATAAGAATATAGCTACAATTAGTAAGTCAGTGCTTTTTGGGGGTTTGTATAACAAGACATTATTTGATATTTAGTAAGCCTCTAACCACTTACTGATGAAAAGACAATTTTTAGTAATTTTGTCATATAAATATAGCATTTTTTACTTGTATAAGAGCAACACATATGGGTCAAAATCTTTAAACATTGCCAACCTTCTTTAGAATTGTCAAATGTGTTCACCTAATATGTGCAATTTTGACTTATAGACTTAATTATAGACTTTTGGATATATTTGGCTATGACTTGGCATTGTAATTGTCATTATTAAATTAAGAAATCAAAAAAAAAAACATTTGTGAAATCGATTTTGAGATTTTCAAAATGCATTGCAATTATCTCTTGAATAGATTCTAAACTTCATTTATACCAGCGAATGGCACTGTTGGCAATGATTTGAAAGCATACATTCCTGGCTTGCTTCCAATTCCATACAAATACCGCTTGAACTTTAATCATTCATAAATTTTGAAAAGGTTTAAGGGAATTACAAGACTGTTCATAGTGAGCTTTGCTACATTATTCTTGTGATATAAAGTCAAGTTACATGACATTTATAAACACAAGCCTCGTGCGCATTTGGACGTCAGATTAAACTGGCCTAGAGCACCATCTGCTGTTAAAAACTAGCTCAAAATCAATTCAAAAGAGAATTAAATACAATACAGATTCAAAGCAGCTTCTCATAAAAAAAACTTAGTTTTAATGTTGCAAAGTTGTTCAATTAAGATTTTCAAAACATCATAATTGTCAAGTCTACTGTCAAAAAGAGCAATAATATCCTTATTGAGCTCAGTGGTAACACTTTACAATAAGGTTTCGTTAGTTAATGTATTTACTAACATGAACTAATAATCAGCAATACTTGTACAGCATTTATTAATCACTGTTCAACATTTACTAATGCGTTATTAACATCCAAATTGACATTTAACATTAGTCAATGTACTGTGAGTTAACAAACTACCAACAAACAACTGTATTTTCATTAACTGATGTTAACTAACATAAACAAATACTGTAATGAATGTATTGGTCATTGTTTGTTCTTATTAGTAAATGCATTAACTAACATGAACTAATACAACCTTATTGTAAAGTGCAACCAGCTCAGTTTAGTTCAATTACAGCGTCAAATTAATTCAGTTAGTCTATAACGCAGCTCTACAGCAGGTAAATCAGAAAAAAATCATTTGTTTTGTCAGCCTTTAATTTGGTCTGCATTGAATAGACGGTTGTGTTGATGCTTGTTTCATGAAAGTCATTTTTTCCCTCATTATTTGAGAACATCTTTGGTGCGTATGTCAGGAGGTGAGTGTCGTCTCTCATTGTGTCAGTGAAATTATCACTATAGTGTGAATATTTCAGCATTCCTAAAAAGGACTTTTTTTTTCTTCTTTCGTTCCCTAAACTACTTAGTGGTTAGCATCTCATGTCCATTGAACATCAACTATTGATGTCAAAAGAGTTTCACAGATACACTATGATGTTTTCTTTATAATCAATATTTGTATTCAAATTATGCTACAAAGATGCATATAAAACTATATACAAGCAGACGCCATGAAACTAGGGCTGTGCAAAAATATCGGTACATCTAACTATGACGATAATTTCTTTTACGATAGTGTATCGATAGTCCAACCTCAAGTATCGATTCAAGTTGTGCCAAACAACCTCCTCCTCCGCTCCTGTAGATGTCGCTAACTCGCGATCAACAAAACGCCAAGTAGTACGGTATCAGAAGTAAGCAAGAGTGAGGATGGCGGAAAATATAAAGGTGCCTCCAGCTTTTAGAGCTGACGTGAGGCTGCACTTTGGTTTTAATGCTATACCAGGAAGTGCTGAATTAGACAAAAAAATGCCATTTGTAAGCTTTGCAATATATATAGTTCTCTGTTCAATCACACTGTGCAGTTCTAATGAATTGGAATGGATAGAAAATAAATTGGAATTTTTATTTGTCTGCCGACTTTATCAAGTTGTCAATATAATGTGACACCCATACTAAAACAAACTATTGCAAAATATCACACAATTTATTGTATCGCAATATATCGTGATATATGTATCGTGATATGTATCATATCGTGAGGCCCTTGTCAATACACAGCCCTACATGAAACGGTATGAGGTTTTCTTAAAAGAGCCCCTATTATGGGTTTTTGAAAATTACCGTCCATACAGTGTGCAACACAGCTTTAAATGAATGAAAATATCCAGCTGAGGTTTAAATCTGAAAGTGCACTTTGTTTAAAAATATAGATTTTTTTAGTAAAACATTCGACTCAGAGTCATTTAAATGATTCATCGTTTGTCCGGATCTTTTGCCTGTTCATACCGACGTTGACACGAAACATTACCAAACATGAAGTGCCGATCCAGGAAAATGTGAACGCACCTTTTTCTTCAAACACTAGCAGAGTGCGGGTGCGTGCCCTTTGTCGTTGCCTTGGCAGCCATCAGCTGTTTCTACACACGTGCTGCCATGGTGGTCGTTTCTCTCTGTCTTGCACTGGATGCAGTCGACCAATCGCAACAGACTGGGTCATCGGACCAATCAGCGTAGATTAGCAAACTAAGGAGGGGTTTGGGACGAAATGGATTGCTGAACAAATCATATGAGAGTCGTAGGGATAATTAGGTAAAAATAAGTGCATAATATAAGACAATGAAAGTGTTTTTTGACCTTACATGCATATCAGCCTGTTGTTGGAGACACCCAAAACCAAAATATGAACTTTTTTAATACATAATAGGGGCTCTTTAAAACAAGTTAAAAACTGTTGCATATGCTTGGCTTCCCCCAATAACTTACCACAAAATAATGATTATTTAATTTAAATACACTGGTTACTCCAATAAATCAGTCGCACTGTCATACATGTAGTATGATTTGGGTTTATGTAATAATTGTGTTGATTTTGAGTCAATTCTTGTCTGTTAAATTGGTTGAACCAACCTGAATGAATATGTATACATTTTTCAACAAATGTTAATAGGGCTGTTTACTTTTATCTACCTGTCCAGTTCATTTATTATGTAAGATTATATAAGGGACACATTGCGTGCTATCTGGTTAAAAAACAAACCATCTGGGAGTGGAAAGAAATTGGGACAGACTTTGTGTACAACGATTTTACATATCATAGACCCAATGTGTGATCCTTTCACACTTAGTGTTATGCAATTTTACCATATCTACATAATTTTATCCATGTAATTTATTCTAAATAACCGAGCAAAATGAGACTTGAGGCTGAGAGTGTCCTAAAAGCACAACACGGAATATAAAAACCCCTTAATAAATGACACAGTATAGGCTTATCTTTTTTATTATAGCCTTCTGTTGCATTTATTTGAATGCTGATGTGATTTATAGTTTAACCTTTATCAAAAACCTACTTAACTCTTGAATTTTGTGGTGTAATGCAGCCCTAGAGACGTTCCTAACAGCTCTAGTGAGGCAGGAGACGAAGCAGATGCCTCGCGGTGTGTACCATTCTGCTCTGACTGGGGGGAGTTTGCGCTCTGACCAAGGAAAAACTGTATCTGGAATTCCTTCTTTCATGCTGAAAATGTATGAGAAGAACAAGCAGCCGGGTTTGAAGCCTGGATTAGCAGGTACAGATGCGTTCAACTCTGTTTTGTGTTAGTGAATAAAAAAAATAATAATAATTCACATTTTAATGGATTAAATAAACATTTAAAAATGGTTTCAGCTGGGCTTCTGCTCTGTTATGACCTTCCTGTTCAAACGGACAAAGACGGACGGCCAATCACCCGCTTCCTTGTCAGTAGAGGGCGGAGTTATCAACAAATGTTAGCAACCTTCATTCACGAGGTACCTTACGATACAAGTGAACTCAAAGTATATAATATGTATAATAATATTGTCATGTTATTTTTGTTTTTATTATTTTATGTTAGTAAACCATTCTATTTATAGCAGTA
>CAIGQZ010001108.1:3478055-3551476 GCA_903798205.1 Danio tinwini
ATATATATATATATATATATATAAAACTAATAATAAAGTAAAAATGATAAAGATGGAAATATTAGCTGTTGTTTTTATTATTATTTATACATTTTATTATTATGAGCAAAATGTTATCTAAATAATGACTATTAATACACATTCTATTAATATCTATTATCAATGTGTATTTGTCGGCTTTTAGAGGGAATGATAATGGGTTAAATACTTTAAAGGTTATTATAAGGAGAGATTGTTTTAATAGCATCTCACCTGTAGGTAGTTTTAATATTCTGTGTGATGAATTAATTTCCATTATCACACAATCCTCCCTTTCGGCTTCAGCACTTCAAAGGATCCACAAACATTTTTTGTTGTGTTCTAAATGTGTGGTTGGTGTTTAGTAATGAGGCTCACATTATGAAAGAAAATTTAATCCAGACCTTTTTTTCCCAAATGTAAAGCATGTATTAAAGTGTTGAATGTTTACAGTGATAGCTTTGCTTTCTTTAATGATAATTTATGATAATCACAATTCATGGCAAGTGCAAAGGACAGCTTCTTCTGTTTAGTACTTTATGTGATGTTACAGCCAGCCCGGAGCAATTTACAAGTGAAATGAGTTGCTGGAAGGAACACTGAGCACTCAAACAAGGCAATTTGCTGTTTGTTCAAACTGCTTATTTAAAATGAGCTGAAACAACACAATTCTTGAGGGTTTCTTTTATGTTCAATCCACTTCAATTTGTAAAAACTAAGTTAACTTAATTCCTTCATGTTGTCCCAACACAAATCGATTGTGCAGTTTTTACAGTGAGACTACAGCCTTTAATAATGGTTTGCTCTGTTTGTGTGCTTCCTCCACAGGCCAATGTGGAAAAAACAGCCTTCATTCTGTCCTACCTTGTCTCTAAAGGAAGAGTGCCGCTGCTTGGGCTCAATGATGTCGTCAGTACCATCCTCCAGGTGGGCAATAAGAGACCAATCGGCTGGCTTCTCCTACAGGGTCTCCACCAATCACGCTTCGCTTCTGGTCCCAATACAGGTAAGTTGAGAAAAAAATATAAAAAAATATTACTGTTCAAAAGTTTGGAGCATGGTAGCTCAGTGGTTAGCGCTGTTGTCTCACAGCAAAAAGGTTGTTGGTTTGAGTCCAGGGTGCTCTGGTTTCCCCCACAGTCCAAAGACATGCGGTGTAGGTGAATTGGATAAACTTAAAAGTGTGTGTGAGAGTGTATGGGTGTTTTCCAGTACTGGATTGCGGCTAGAAGGGCATCCGCTGCGTAAAACATATGCCGGAATAGTTGGCAGTTCATTCCGCTGTGGCGACCCCTGATAAGTAAGGGACTAAGCTGAGTTTGGAGTCAGTACGATTTTTTTTTTGTTTTTGTTTTGTTAACTGAAACTTGATAAAATTGGTCACATTTTCTATGGTGTTTTTTTTACTTTTATTTATGGGGAATCCCATGATTTATTTAATTCACATCCCACAAGAATATTACGCAGTCAGCAGGTTTCAATATTGATAATAATTAGAAATGTAAACTGAGCTGCAAATCAGTATATTAAGAAAGATTTCTGAAGAATCATAAGAGACCTGTGACCGGAGTACTGATGCTTAAAAAAAGCACATTTTTTATTCAAATGGAAAAGGTAAACATTATATTTAGCAGGTATGTTTAACAGTTATGCTTCAGTTTGTTTCTGATTATTACTATTTTTTAATAAAGAACATTTTATATAATATAGACTGGTGTGATGATACAAAAAAAAGCTTTAGTATATTTTACATATTTAAAAAAAAAGCTATATATTTTTTTATTATTATTATTATTTTTTACTACATACAGTTGAAGTCAGAATTATTAGCCCCCCTTTGATTTGTTTTTTTCTTTTTTTAAATATTTCCAAAATGATGTTTAACGGAGCAAGGACATTTTCACAGTATGTCTGATAATATTTTTTCTTCTGGAGAAAGTCTTATCTGTTTTATTTCAGCTAGAATAAAAGCATTTTTTAAACATTTTAAGGTCAATATTATTGACCCCTTTAAGCTATAATTTTTTTGACTGACTACAGAACAAACATTATACAATAACTTGCCTAATTACCCTAACCTGCCTAGTTAACCTAATTAACCTAGTTAAGTCTTTAAATGTCACTTTAAGCTGTATAGAAGTGTCTTAAACAATATGTAGTCAAATATTATGTTCTGTCATCATGGCAAAGATAAAATAAATCAGTTATTAGAGATGAGTTATTAAAACTATTATGTTTAGAAATGTGTTGAAAAAAAATCTTCTCTCCGTTAAACAGAAATTGGGGAAAAAATAAACGGGGGCTAATAATTCAGGGGGGCTAATAATTCTGACTTCAACATACATATACATACATTATACACATATACATACAGTATATACACACATACATAAACAAATTGAGTGAATTTAACTGGAAAGGTGAATCAATGGATGCCTGCATGTATTTAATTCAGCTTAATAAAATACCAATTAGTTAAAATTGGTATTTGTACCATTAAAAAAAAAAAAAAAAAAAAAAAAAAACATTTGTCCATTATTGGAATACATTATCTTATTTATTTTTTTGTTTTCTTAATGATCAAATACAGTTGCAAAAATGTTTTTCATTTGTTCTATTTTTTACAAAATTTTAATGAAAAAATCCAAAACCTAATAATAATATTACAAAAAAATCTTTTAGGATGTCTTAATGCATATCGAACTATTCTCGTCTCAAAAAAGAATTTTAAAGGCTTTTGCTTTGATATAATCAGGAATATATTGAATTGTTTTGAAAAGTAAAATAGAAAGTGTATTAAAATGTAAATATTCTAATGGAAAAAAGCTAATAAAATTTCATAAAAATTATTAACTAAAATATGTCTTATGTTGAACCAAAGTATATTACTTTGGTTTTCCTGAAAAATAACATCATTAAAAAAATTATATTCTAAGGCTTCATCAATTTTACTATACGGAACCCAGTGTGTCCACTAAATGAAAAAGTTCAAATGAGGGTCTTTGATAAACTTGACTGATGCTGTTTATGTTTCAGAAAGTGAGATGTTTTGTTTGTTTTCAGGGGGCTCAAAACGAATGGAGTGGCTGCTGGAGTTAATGGGCCACATCAGAAATGTAGCGTACAGATCTCCCTCTGTAAAATGTGTGGATGTTCTACAGGTATTTGCATTTTTTTTTAGCTCACTTTACAATCAGATTGTGTGTGTCTTTCTGAAGAGCAGCTGCTGCACACTGAAAAGTGTTTCACTATTCTTGAAGGTCTCGTGAAGTGCTTTGAATTGTGCAGTTTTGTTCAAAGTTTGACCTAATCTCAACTCAAGCATGAAGAGAAGGTGGGGCATGAAGTAGCTCCTCCCATTTTAGAAAAACAGCCAATAGCATTTTGTTTTATCACCACTCTGCCATTGAAAGTGGTTGAGCTCAAGCGCATTAAATGAAGCGTCTTGAAGGAGGCGGGACATGTCAGACACTACATACTAGACAGCATTTGATTGGTCAGAAGATTTAATGAGAAACTGAAGCATGAGGTGATGTCAAATCATTTGGTGTGTGTGTTCAGGGCACAGATTTTCTCCTCGGGGTGTTTGCAGCAGCAGTGGTCTCTTGGGCTGATCATGGTGGTCCTCTTCTGGTGGGCATCAGGGCTCAGTGGTTCCCCTGGCCTCAGTCAGCTGAGCTCTTCCATGGCCTCTATGCCAACCCGGAGGACACTGAGCTGCCAGTCGCATCATGCCTGCTGGCAATCCCATACAGTATGAAGAAACTGCTAAATAAAGAGCCCTGGAAGTCCCAGTCACAGAAGGTATGGCGTGTTTTATACATTTTCAGTTGGTATTGATTATTATCATAATAAATGTTAATTATCATTTTCTTTCAAATTTAAAGAATGTTATTTTCTCCTTTGTGAAAGTTGTAGAATCCCATCAGTGTAATGGTCAGTAAACTACTACTGTGTTTTCAAAACATGACCTGTCATCAAGAGAATCTAATTATTAATATTATCAAAGATGTCTTTTGTTTAACTTTTAACTTTTTGTAGTCTTTATCACTATGAAGATGAAATTATTTGATTCCTGCATTTCATAATGGGTGAAACATGTTTTATTCCCTGATTTAAGAACAAGATGTAGCTGTACAGTAAATGTTCATTAAAGGGCACCTATGGTAAAAAAAATCTACTTTTCAAGCTGTTTGGACAGAGATATGTGTAGGCAGGGCTTAACATTAACACCTGCCAACCCGGGTAGATTTCAGCTTTAGCGGGTTAGACAGACACTCCCACTAGCCACTTTGGCTGGTTGAAAATAATTTAAAATTGTGGTTTTCTTAAAAGCAGGGTTCGACTACAGTATAAGGATGACCCAATATGCGTGCAAATGTGATCTTAGAATCGAACAACACGACTTACAAAAATAATTCCATTCGCCGAGCAATAGAAAGCAGGTGAATAACAAATGAGTGGATGATCCGTCGCGCTAACAGCTGATGTGATGTGCGCGACTAAAACGCGTGCGCGCTCCTGTTTTCTTGCTTGAAGCAACCGTGCCTGAAACGCAACTATGATCGGTTCTCTTTCATATAGACCAGACAAAAAGTTATGCTAATGCACCCAGTCTTGCTGCTTTCAAGAGCTCCAAATATGTCTTTTTGTAAGCAGCACCGGTTGCTTTTGCTTTGAACAGATTATTAAATGGCCTTAACCTTGTGTTCATCCTTTCAATATCACACACAGTATGTTTTTCACCTGCTTTCTTTTGACTACGGTTATTTCTGTTAATATGGTTTAATTATCACTTTTTTATAACAACATTGCTTTAATATGAGATTAACTCTCCTTGTATGTGTAGTTAACTGCTGATCTGAGAAACCTTTAGCGAGGACAGATTACTGTGCATATTTTTGATACATGACAAGTAAAAGTCAATAGTTTTTCTTTGTTTTTTTTTAAGGAAATGTTTTGTTAAATAAAACGTATAGTATACAGATATTCAGCTTGTTTTGACATAATTTGTGGCTAAAAAATAATTATTGTTTGGTGTGTTTGCAGTATAACACTATGAAACCATGACCCATTTGCTCATACACGACACACTAAACGTAAAATGAATGAGGAGGCATGTGGACAAAACAAAAAATCTAAATCAAGTAATTTTAGCGTGTCAAAGTCATATTTATGCATGTAAAAAATATGTTGCCAACAACAAAATTGTGGCTAGTGAAAATGCAGAGTGGCTAGTAATGTTGGAAAAACAGCCAATAGCATTTTGTTTTATCACCGCTCTGCCATTGAAAAAGGTTAAGCTCAAGCACATCAAAGGAAGCGTCTTGAAGGATGCGGGACATGTCAGACACTACATACTAGACAGCATTTGATTGGTCAGAAGATTTAATGAGAAACTGAAGCATGAAAACTACTAGCCACTGTGGCTGGTGATCCAAAAGTTAATTTCAAGCCCTGTCTGTAGGTATAGTGTATTCACCTTATTCTCCGCGTACGAGCGGGCGCAGCCATTTGAATCATTTTAGCTGGATACTTCCGGTCTCATTTACTTCCATTCATTTTTAGAGGTTAAAAACAGCCCGTTATGCTCCATGATGTTGCAAACTGATGTTTTCTTATTAAATTATTCTATTTTGTCTGTATAATCATGCAAACACTTGTTTGTAGAGCGAGTAGTTTGACCGTTTTCAGCCGTTTATTATTCCTATTCATTTCTCCCATAGGCAACTGAATCGGAAGTTCTAATACAATCGTAAAAACGAGCGCACTTCAGCATTAAAGAATAAGGTCAATAGACCGTCATATTTGGAGTGATATAAACACACCCAGTCCTTTTTTTTCAATTCAACAACATAAAAACGGTGGACCAATTAGAGCGTTTTTGAGACCGACCGCAACTTGACGTAGGAGTGCAGTCCTCCCGCCCACCGAATTGATTGACAGGTGCATATTAACATGTCTCCCTAGTAACGTGTATAATCATATCAACAAGACAAAACGTGCACAAAGTAACCAGGAATAAAATGTCTGTTCAGTTCGCTAGGATCATCAATCATCATCAAATGAGATCAAGAGTGAGTTTTACAAGTTTAAAATGTTTTAAAACAGTGCATGTGTGTAATGAATTACAGCCATTTACTTCAGCTTTACTTTATCAACACAGCCGTGTGTCAGAACAATTATAAAAGATGCTTCAATCCCGATTTGTGGACGTTAAATCAGGTTTATTTTGTACATTAACATAACAGATATCCATACAGCAGTGGATATTAACCTGTATCCTGTCACATTTGCATGCAAAGCTAAATGTGCGCGCTGTATGTGTGTGTGTGTCTATGTGTGTGCGTAAACTTTGTAACGACATTGTATGTGACTCATCGTTGCAGCTCCACAACAAATGCATCAAATACTCATTGGTAAAGTCCTTATTGTAGTTTTTCTCACAAACGTTACGTGAGATCAGCTTCCTTTATGTCTGTGTCAGTTGTCTGAGGCAGCCGAGGGCGGAGACTGAGGCACGCTGACCGGCACGTGGGAACAGTGGGCGGGGAGGACTAGCCTTAAAGGCGCAGTGCACAAAAACAGCAAAAATCTGTTGAGAGCTATTAATACAAACTAGTGAACGCTTTAATAAATAATCTGATGTGTGTTTTGAGCTGAAACTTTACAGACACATTCTGGGGACACAAAAGACTTATATTAAATCTGGAAAAAGGGGTAAAATAGGTGCCCTTTAACATCGGACATTTAGAAAGAAAAAAAAAAGGTTATGTGCCTTTTTATAGACCTTTTTCTTGGCTGCTACATGGAGGGCGCCATAGCGACCATCATCTTCCGGTAGAATGTTTAGAACTTCCGTTTACAGTGTTTACACCTTGCAATTTGCGCTCCGAAAATGGGTTTCAATAGCGTTTTGAGTGGATTACTGAGTGTTTTTTGTGACACAACTTTGAAAGGTGTGTGTTAAAGCCGTTATCTCTCAGATGTGGTTCAAGCGCTAAAGAAAAACGTTCTCCTAATTCACGTGTCTGCCGTCAGAAATCCAGTGTATGTGCATGTTTCCCCGGCCTGTCAGCTGTTAACTCAGCGGCTCTTCAACACACACACGCACACACACACGACTTGACTGCATCATAGAGCAAACCAGATTACTGGCATGAAACTTAACAGGTGTGTTACACCTGTTACACCGTGTGTAAGTCATGCAATTTATAAAAATGACCAATAAATGTCTGTTATTGATAATCTCGAGCCGTTTATGTTTTATTTAGTGTGATGTATTTACCACGTTTTGTGTTTTGCTTTCATTTCAAAACGTCACTTTATTTTCACTTTGTCACAGTTATTAAATCAGTGTGTTAGTGGGACAGTACAGTAGGCTACATGTGTGTGTCAAACATTTTGGTGAACTATATTTATTTGGGTTGGTTATATATTTAAAAGAAAGAGAAACTGTTGACTTTAGCAACGACAAGGCTTCATTTAAATGGCAGAAGATGCTGTCTGACAACGAGGGAAAAATGCCTCACAGCAGTTGTTTTCCTTCCTATTAGATCACATTTTTTAAATGATCAGTCCAGGAGGTAGTGCTGATCGACAACTGTATTAGTTCAAAGATGATAAAAGCAGGTAAAATAGATTAAAACTATCGTCTCAAAGCTGTCCGAATGCTACTGTTTACACGCATCAGCTGCCGACCGGAAGTTCTTAGCATTCTCCTTGCGCATACACGCAAAGCATAATGGGTAATTTTCCGTTCTAAGAAAGGTAGATAGTGTATGTAAACTTCTGAGTTTCAACTGTATATGGTCAATTATAATTCCTTACATTTATATAGCGCTTTTCTGGGTACTCAAAGCACTTTACACAATGGGGGAATCTCCTCATCCACCACCAGTGTGCAGCATCCACCTGGATGACGCGACGGCAGCCATTTTTGCGCCAGACCGCACACCACATACCAGCTGATTGGTGGAGAGGAGACAGAATGACACAGCCAATTATGATATGGGGAGGGTTAGGATGCCATGATGAACAGAGGCCAGTGGGTAGATTTGGCCAGGATGTCGGGGTTAAACCCCTACTCTTTTTCGAAGGACATTCTGGGATTTTTAATGACCACAGAGAGTCAGGACCTCGGTTTAACGTCTCATCCGAAAGACGAATTCTTCTCTAGTTTAAAGGACTTGTAGGCATAAAAATATATATTCTATTAATATATAATAGTAATATGTAATGGTATGTAAATTTATGTTCCATAAATCTCTGTAAAATGTGTTTAAATATAATTAAAATATTCTGACCTTTAAGTAATTTATTTATATGTTTATGTTTATTTTGGTAAACTCTCTTCAAATATTACTTTCAAAGGACTGTGTCTATATGAAAAAAGAACTCCTAATATGGGATATGATGTTAATTTATGTTCTTTAAAATAGTAAGAACTGTAAAATTTGTATTTAAATATTTATATTAAAATAGACTTTTAACGTAATGTTGTTATTTTCTGTTAAATTGTCTTCAAATATTAAATTTCAAAGCATTTTATATGCCTTTATATGAAAAGGGGCTGACATTAACCCTTTATATGGCACTTCTTAAAATACGTATTAGAAAAAAATTCACTAAGAGTTAAGCAAGACTTTTATTGTAAGACATTTATGACTAATGAAAAATTATTATTATAATCAGTGTCAGTGAAGTTACCATATACAGTTTGTTATTCTGCACACAAAGGGGTTAATGTGTAATATTAACATGTAATAATATAAATGTCCTTACTGTCGCTTTTGATTAGCTTCATGCATACTTGCTAAATAAAAGTCTTCATTGCTTTAAAAAAAAATCTTACTAATTCCAGTGTTTTTTTACATCATCAGTTCATTGACTGGTTGTTCAGCATTACTGAAGCTCCCAAACAAGCTTTCTCAGAAACTGCTGTGCTTACAGCCAAAGGTGAGACACTGTGATTCCAACTAATAAAGAAATGTGCTGCTTATTTAATAAAGTTATGACAAGCAGCAAAGGATTGTTGTATGATTGACAGTATATTTGCAATCTGATCGTGTTGTTTCAGCGGCTCTAATGGCTCTGAGATCCACGTCAGAGTTCAAGAAGAAGACAGTGTGGACGAGAGCGTACGGCTGGTGATTTCAAACATCTCACACATCAATGCTTTAGCATCAAACACTTAACAAAACAAAATGATGGGCTCCGTTACAAACCCTGCTTCTGTTACAGCACCAGAACACATGCTAATGTTGAACAATATTGTTTTATTGCTCTTAACAAAAAAAAACTAGTCCATAAAAACGGCTTCAGAAAGCATCAGGTTACTACTTCCAGTATCATTCATTGCATGTTAAAAAGATTTTGTGACCAACCAAGAGTGTAAAATAAACACGTTTGTTACACACCGAGTATCATTTTCTGTCCAAATGAAGCTTGCTTTATTTGCATACATTTGCATAAACTGAAATCATCTGCCAAGCTCATACAGAATACAATGCACAGTAGAAAATCCCACCATATTGTAGCTAATGCTAGCCAAGAACTGCACATTTAGACAGAAACCATCTTGACTGATCACATTTATTGTGATTGAATCATATGATGCTAAGCTTAATTGTTGTATGACCCTTCAAAATCATTCTATGATGATAATTTGTTGCTCAAACATTTCTAAATATATTCATTAATGTGGAACCTGTAACAATTTTTTTTTCATTATTCTGTGACAACTAAAGTTGTAATTAGCAGCCTTTAGAGATGAGAAATATTTAAATGTGTTTGCTGTCGCTTTCACTTAAAATGATGCATTCTACAGTAATTTAATGCAATGTGTATTATATATATAGCGCAGTTATTGTGTATGGCCATACACCCAAAGCGCTTCACAATCATGAGGGGGGTCTCTCCACACCACCACCAGTGCGCAGCATCCACTTGGATGATGCGACAGCAGCTACAGGACATTGGCTCCAGTGCGATCACCACACACCAGCTATAGGTGGAGTGGAGAGATAGTGATAGAGCCAATTTGGTGGATGGGGATGATTGGGAGGCCATGATCGGTAAGGAATTTGGCCAGGACACCAGGGTTACACCCCTACTCTTTAGGAGAAGTGCCAAAAGCAGTCCCCTTCACTATACTGGGGCATTAGGACCCACACAGACTGCACATTGAGCACCTCCTGCTGGCCTCACTAACACCACTTTCAACAGCAACCTAGTTTTTCCATGTGGTCTCCCATCTTGGTACTCACTAGGCTCAGCCCTGCTTAGCTTCAATGAGTAACCAGTCGCGGGCTGCAGAGTGATATGGCTGTGAATATTATTACAATATTTTATTAAAAAGGCATTTGAAATCTACAATTGCTATAAAATCGAAACCAAGTTGACATCACAAAAATTGTGCTTCTTCTAAGAGTTCATTTAGGCCCTTTACCATCTTAATTTAATCAAAATTAAGGTGAAGCTTTACCAGATTATTAGGTCTGGCTGCTTTAGGTGCTTTGCAGATAATCTGCAGTCATAAATCCGATTAATGCTGTCACAGTATCACTTCTGTCACAAAGCAGACACCAAATCTGCAACCATGACTTTCAGAGCTTTTGACTTCAATTGATGTCTTCAGACTGTTGTAACTACATTTGCACTTGACAAAATTCAAATGGTGCAAATACAAACATAATCTTGTATTCTTAATTTTTTTTTAACAGATTTGTAAAGTCTCTCATCTGACATAACCTATGGGCAAAAATCAGTTTGTTTGTTTTGGTTTCTAAGGTGAATGATACCTTGATTTCCATTTCCAGTTCCCCTTTTCACAGATTATTCAAAACAGCCTGCAGTAAAATACCAGTGTTACTTTACTAACAGCATAAAAAGAGCCAGCTGAAATCAAATGAAATATATTTTACATAAGGATAAAACACTCCACATCAGTCATTATATTTATCAAAAATGTCATTGGTCTGATTTATACAAATTTGCATAGAAACCTTCGCAAAAGCTCATTTAATTTAATAATGATTATAGCTCATGTGATTATGTGAAGTGGTTCAATTAAGTCAATAGTTTTGTTAAATATGTTGACTTAGAACTTGCACTTTTCCACTTCCATTTAGTGCATATGCCACATTTTACATTTGAAAGTGTGTAGAAATCAGACTTAACATTACTTGCCAAACAGCTGAATAGAAACTTCTTAATGAAACATATACACTATATTGCCAAAGGTTTTGGGACTTCCCTCCAGATTACCGAATTTAGGTGTTCGATCACTTCCATGGGCCAGAAATATATAAAGTCATGCAGAGTCCTTCTGCAAACATCTGTGAAAGAATGGTAACTCTCAGGCAGAGAAAATTGACAGACCTCAAATTTCATGTGGCCTTCAGATTAGCTGAAGTACAGCCATAGAGAGCTTCCTGGGATGAGTTTGCATGGCCGAGCTGCTACATTCAAGCCCACATCGCCAAGTGCAATGGGTGCAAAGCGTGGGAGGCAGTGGTGTAAACTAAACAGGTTCGCCACCTGACTGTAGAGCTGTGGAGACATGTTTTCTGGATTGACCAATCCTGCTTCTAGCAATCTCATGGAAGAGTCTGGGTTTGCCACTTGCCAGGAGTATGATACTTGCGGGGGGGGATTATGATATAGGGTTTTTCTTAGGGATTTGCTTTGGCCATTTAGTTCCAGCGAAACGAACCAGCAATTACAGCCTCAAGTCTTTTTGAATATGATGCCACAAGCTTGGCACACTATTTTTCTTGAAATATTTATAGGTAATTTATAGGGGTGTGACCAGATCTTGTTGGATGAGATGTAGCGAGATTTCTCGTTGAGGTGAAAAGTTGTCTCGTGGGTAGATGTTATCATGATGGAGCGTGAGGGTAAAATTAGCATTGAAGATTGGAAGCAGGATTGAATTTAAACCGCAAATCAAGTGCTTTGCACACATCGGGTATGGCTGGCCTCTGTGTTGCACATGCCACTCGGTTGGGCAGGCTGATGTGACGTAACCCCTTTTTTTCTCACCGGCCAAAGGCCATTGCGCTTTTTTTTTCTCACCGGCCAAAGGCCATTGCGTTATTCATGTCCAAGCAGAGGCTGCAACTTCAGCCACTCAAATTAACCATGGACATTACCACGCGATGGAATGTCGCTTTAGATGTGCTGAAAGTTGCATTATTGAAGTGCAGTACATATATGTAAACACCGAAATCAAACTATTAGGCTACCCTCATGTAGGACTTTTAGCCGCATTTTCTCTGCTATTTAGACACAATATTATCTGCACCTACATACATCTCTAAGCACGCACACATACTGAACTGCTGGAGACTCAACACACCCGCCTTCATCATTACCAAACACGTTATGCTGTACGGGAAAAGCGGACGTTTTCTTTTCCTGGTTCAAGTGACCAAATTCCACACAGGGACTAAAAAAGCTTTTATATGTGTGATGTAGCACAAGTATTTAAGCATGTTCATGAGAGAGAAAGAGAGCACACCATCCGCCACGTAACCAACATAAAATAATACTGTTGCATACATCACGTGCAGAAATCATGCCATGGACATTACATCAAGATGCCTACTGGTTTAAAAAGGCCTAGATTAAAGAAAATGGCCAAATGAGAAAGTTTTTTCATAAACTAAAGCAAAACAACTTGTCAAGAAGAAAATAAAAAATGAAACCATGTGAACTGAATAAATACAGCAATAGAGAAAAAAAAGAGCGCTTTATCAGCTGTTAGTCAGCACCCGCTTTTTTTTCTGGTCATTGCGCCTTTTCCCATGTCCTGTGTAATTGCAGTCAATCTTGTACGAGTCACATTTAAAAGATGATAAATGTAAGCAGGTCATCAAAAAAAATTGGACACTGTCAGAAAATCCGAATTGACCATCAAGGTCTGCAATGTAAATACTCTGAAATGCTATAAGAGAAAAGCCTGTCTGTAGAGTCCGCTATTTTCTATTTAAATATTAACAAATATTTAGCAGTGTTTGCATGTTCATTGCATAGAATTCAATTTAAACTAATATAAAACTATTGCATACATAAAATTATGGGAATAATTATGGAAATTGTATACATAAAAATGGAAGTGAATTCAGTACAATTTAATTAAAAAAACACCTAAATTGTTTTGCATTTTGTGATTATTTTTTTATCTATTTTCCATTCATATATTAGCAAAATATTTGAATTTTTAGATTATTCCATTGATATTTATTATTAGCAATTTCTTTAAAATAGTGTAAAAATCTTGTCTCGTTCTTGTGAACCCAATCTCGTGTCTCGTCACACCCCTAGTAATTTTTTTCATTTACTTTGCAGATTCTTTTGTTTGTTATTTCGGCCTGTGGCCACCCTGAAGAGATGCTCATTTAAAATTTATTTTAAAAATTCTATAATGAATATATTCAATTACTCTTAACTGAGTGTCAGAGTTTGGTTGTTGACTGAAGGGCACATTTGTTTTTCCGTTTATTAAGCCCATGTTGTTTTCTCCTAGACTTGGTGCATAATATTCAGGATGTCTCTGTACATTGCTGCATTCATCTTTCCCTCTATCCTGACTAGTCTTCCAGTTCCTGCTGCTGAAAAACATCCCCACAGCATGATGCTGCCACCATCATGCTTCACTGTAGGGATGGTATTAGCCTAGTGATGAGCGATGCCTGGTTTTCTCGAAACATAACACCTGGCATTCACTCCAAAGAGTTCAATTTTAGTCTCATCAGACCAGAGAATTTTGTTTCTTATGGTCTGAGAGTCCTTCAGATGACTTTTGACAAATTCCAGATGGGGAGTGGCTTGAGTGACCATCGGGTTATTGATCACCTCCCTGACTAAGGCCTTTCTTTCCCGATCACTCAGCTTAGATGGCCGGCCAGTTCTAGGAAGAGTCTTGGTGGTTCCAAACATCTTCCACTTATGGTTAATGAAGGCCACTGTGCTCATTGAAGCTTTAAGAGCAGCAGAAATTTTTTGTAACCTTCCCCAGCCTTGTGCCTTGAGACAATTCTGTCTCTGAGGTCTACAGACAATTCCTTTGTCTTCATGCTTGGTTTGTGCTTTGACATGCACTGTCAACCCTGGGACCTTACATAAACATGTGCATACATTTTCAAATCATGTCCAATCAACTGAATTTACCACAGGTCAACTCCAATTAAGCTGTTAAAACATCTCAAGAATGAACTCAATTTAGAGCTTCACTGCAAAGGCTGTGAATACTTATGTACATGTGATTTTTCAGGTTTTTTATTTTTATAAATTTGCAACAATTTCAAAAAAGATTTTTTAATAGTGGTATAGTGGGAAGAAGTTTAAGGAAATAAATTAATTTAATCCATTTTGGAAAAAGGCTGTAACATTAAAAAAAGTGAAAAAAGTTAAGCGCTATGAATACTTTCCAGATGCACTGTATGTGTATACAGTATATCTACAGTATGTGTGTGTATATATATGTATATATATATATACATTCATTCATTTTCTTTTCGGCGTAGTACCTTTATCAAACCGAGGTCGCCACAGCGGAATGAATCACCAACTTATCCAGCACCTGTTTTACTTCCAGCTGCAGCCCATCTCTGGGAAACATCCATACACACTCATTCACACTCATACACTACAGACAATTTAGCCTACCCAATTCACCTGTACTGCATGTCTTTGGAATGTGGGGGAAACCGGAGCATCCGGAGGAAACCCATGCGAATGCAGGGAGAACATGCAAACTCCACAACTGACCCAGCCTAAACGGCAACTGACCCAGCCTAGGCTCGAACCAGCGACCTTCTTGTTGTGAGGCGACGGCACTACCTACTGCGCCACTGCGTCTATATATATATATTTTTTTTTTTTCATCCAACGTGGGGTTTATTAAAACAACTATATAATCTTTAAGTTACCAGAATTCAGCATCTTGTGGTAAATGTGAAAGCAAAATAGTCATTTCCATACTTCAAGTCTTCTGATTTGCCTTAAATAGGCATGTCGTCCACATTTTGAGGAATGGAATTTGTTAATATAATGAATGATGAGCCTGTCAGAGGTCACTGTCAATGACAGAGCTGTTGTGCTTTGTATTGGTCTGTTTGTGGCAAAAATTTGTGAATGAGGTGTGGTAACGTCCTTAAAAACATTAATCAATGTGAAAAGCCACATTTATTTGTATCCCACTGCTGAACTGGAGATCATGAAGGCTTTAATTGCACTGCTGTTTTTTCTGAGTCTCTTTGGAGTCTCTTTGGGCGTCTACAGACTTCACTTCTTCATCAATCAGACTTTGTCCTGGCAAGATGCACAAAAATATTGCAGACAGAACTACGACGACTTGTCCACCGTCAGAAGTACAGATTTGGAGGCATTATCGAGCAATCCTCTGATTAAAGAGGATTATTTTTGGATCGGACTGCAGAAAGACCATAACCAGTGGATCTGGTCCACAGGCGAGGAGGCGAGGGTAACATTTTGGGATAATGGAGAACCAACGATTTTGCTAGGAGGCAACTGTGGAGGTGTTAATAAAAAGACATTTAAAGCATCTAACGTAGGCTGCAATAACCAGCTGCGCTTTTATTGCATGTTCGTGTTTGAGCTGATTGTCATTCATCAAGAAAGCACATGGGAAGAAGCTCTGCTTTACTGCCCTCAACACTACCTCAGTCTGGCCATAATAGACTCAGAGGACATGATGGTAGAAGCCAAGATAAACAGCACAGTAGCCGATACAGATGACTTGTGGATTGGCCTGCGCTTTCTAGCTGGGAGCTGGTTTTGGGTGAATGGAGAAGGTGTTGCATATAAAGCCTGGTCTTCAGATGGAGAGCTTCAGTGTCCTGCTATGAATCAGAGATGTGGAGTTTATAACCGAGCTCAGGAGATATGGACACCCACTGACTGTGTGCGGAGACTCAACTTTCTGTGTGTCAAGAGGAAATATATTAACTGATTAAATTCATCCTGAATAGTAGTGACACTATACTGGGAGTTTTGTGCAATGTCTGTTTTGGTAATGTTTTCAATCTTTGCTTAATCTTTGCTTTCAATCTTTTTTAATTGTTTTTTTAATATTATTATTATTATTATTATTATTATTATTATTATTAAAGGGGTAGTTCACCCAAGAAAATTATCATTATTTACTCACCGTTGACTTGTTCCAATAAATCAGTTTGAGACTATTTATTCTTTTCAACACAAAATAAGATATTTTGAAGAATGTTAGAAAACCATAACCATTAGCTTCCATAGTATTTATTTTCCTACTGTGGATGTCAATGGTTAAAGGTTTCCAAAATTATTCAAAATATATTTTTTGTGTTTAAGTAAACAAATAAATGATGGCAGAATTTTCATCTCTTTAATAGGCTTTATTTGCATATAAAATCACTTTTGTTAATTTACTTTAAACCAATAATGTAAACTTTCAAATCCTGAATCTTAAATTTATTGTTAAATATAGGCTAATTACTACATACCCCTCTGGAATACTTGATTCTGATTGGTCAATCATGACATTTCAAGTTACAGTCACTGATAATAATTGATTAAACTAAGAACACAGGCTCATTCGGTTAATATGAGTCATGGTGACTGTCCGTGAATATAATCATATTTACATATAACCTCCTATATGCTTTTGTCACTCTGCTGTTCTTGACTATTTGGCATCATCTTGCAAATGAATAAATGATTACAGCTCAATGTTTTGTGTCTAATTGTTTAGTTCTGATGCAAATAGCTGTGTAATAAGTAGCATAATGCACATCCAGCCAGTTGTATTTACTGAACAACTATCTTGGTGAACATTATCTTTTAGATGTTCTAGAACTTTAGAATCAACTTTTAGAATTATTTTCACTGATGATGACCAAAAAAACACCACTTATATTTATGCTCAGTATGAGATTACCGCTTCAATTTGTTGGTGAAAAAAACACTGATATTCATAATAATTTAATGCATACTTGACTAATCCATTTTATTCTGGTGCTGTATTATAGGAGTTCTCATAGACAGGTATGTGGCTTTCCTAATCAAGTCCAATCAGTATAATCAAACACAGCTGGACTCAAATGAAGTTGTAGAATCATCTCAAGGATGATCAGAAGAAATGGACAGCACCTGAGTTAAATGTATGAGTGTCACAGCAAAGGGTCTGAATACTTAGGACCATGTCATATTTTAGTTTTTCTTGTTTAATAAATCTGCAAAAATATCAACAATTCTGTGTTTTTCTGTCAATATGGGGTGCTGTGTGTACATCAAAAAGGAAAACAAATGAACTTTTATGATTTTAGCAAGTGGCTGTAATATAACAAAGAGTGAAATATTTAAGGAGTCTGAATACTTTCCATACCCTGTGTGTGTGTGTGTGTGTGTGTATATATATATACACACACAATAGTTCGGTCTGGTTCTCGAATCTGATTGGCTGATACCTGTTCAATATTCTGCAACAGTTTTGAGGCTTTTTTAGGCAAATTGTTTAGATTGCAACTAAGCAGTTTATTTATAAGGATAGTGCCTATTTTAAATATTTATAATTTCGGAGATTCAGCGCATCGGCATCCATCAGCCTGTCATACTGAGCAGAGCAAAGACGGTTGACGTTCCGTCACAGAGACCACATAATAAGCCCTTAAAGGGGAAAACGTCAGCGTAATTTCAAACTACAACTGATAAATCATTATAAATCAGGTCAGTGACATTCTAAGTCGATCTTTCTCTTCTGTATGTTGTAGTGCTGTATTTATACCATAGTAATCTGGTAGTGTTTGCTTTGCCTTTTTCTGGGTTAATTATTGCGATATCCCGATTGCATCAGAGAAAAACTGAGAAAATCTCTAGACTGATGGCATTTCATGCCATTTAGCCTTATAATTCTAAAATATCAGCAGAATAAGCTGTTTTGTCATTACTTTAGACATTACACTAAAGAATCATTCAAATACTAGCTCTAAAGTGACGTTTTTGAAGTAGCAACAGTTTCTGCTGTTCTGACATCAGCTACAGATGTGTATGAACCATGGAAGAAAATAGTTCCTCGCACAAAAGGATATTTAGACATTCTGTGTTTTATTTTCTTTTATATATATGTACACTATTATGCTGTCGTACTGTTGTATAAACGCAATATCACACGAGTAGCAGTGAGATATGGTGTATATCGTCCCTGGTGGGAGGCGCGTGTTGGCAAGAGGCTGCAGGTGTGTCCCACCAGTGACCATGGCAGGCTGGTGGCCAATGCACTAAATCTCTGAAATTATAAATATTTCAAATAGACACTATCATTATAAATAAACTGCTTAGTTGCAATCTAAATAACTACATTCTCACCTAAAATGACTGAAATATACATTATGTTGTCCAACAGCTGCAATATTTGTCAAACTGTTGTCCTCTGCTTGCCACTCATGTGGGCGGAGTAATATACAAGGATGAAGAGGCTGTAAGAGTGCTGATATTACTATAATATCTCACAGCTATCAGCCAATCAGATACAAGAACCAGACATAACTGTTGTATAAAAAAAAATTATATTACATTTTACATTTTCACAAATGCAACCATTTTTAATATTATAATAATATATTGTTCTTACATTGACATGCATTAAGTTTAGCCTTTAATCCAAAGCAAATTACTGTAGGTGTTGACAGATTGTGTTAAAAGATTAGAAGTTTTAGTAATAATTTGTGATCTAATAGTTTTAAATACACAACAATATAAAGACAATATATTGTTTTATTTGACCTTGCTTTGTTGCAGGCACATCTACAGAATAGTGTGTAATGTTAATGTTAAAAAGCACCAAGATAATGACTCAAACAGAAGTGGGTGGGTGAAACAGAAAGGCGTGGTCCAGAGTGTATTTTTAAGGCTTTGTTGTGTTTATGGGGTGCAATGTGTACTCATGCTTCATTTGTAGAAAATCACATTATTTTTTCATATATCTTTCATATATCTATATACCTCTGAAGACCCGCCGTCAAGAGCCTCTGATTGGTCAGCTAACATAATGTGCTGTGATTCGCAGATCAGATCCACATCACCAGGAAGTGTCTCTGTTATAACATTATGCCCCTTCGCTGCACAGGGTGTATGTGAGTAACCGGAAGGGTTTATGACATCATTAACCCTGATGCATTTTTTTTGTAGTACCCAAATTGTGTTCGCTGTAGGCTTTGCTAAGGTAACTCTGTAAAAGCTAATGTCTCCCTTTGCTTTGAACTTTGAGCATCTTACATTCAGAGAAGTTGTTTATGTTCACACAGCTACATTACACATCAACTAAAGTTTAAAATACATTGTAGTGGACCACCCCTTTAAGGCTGATTTCATTATTTTTAAAACTCAATTCATTATTAGTGTGTTTGTAATGAAATTGACCATTGGAATCAGATGACTTATGTTCCTTCAACTCAAAGTAATAATAATGTTAATCAAAAATATTAACCAGTGTATATTTTCAGTTGTACAATCTGTTTAAAATAGATTTTTGTTGGAAATTATGATCCACTCACCTTCTTTTTATATTTTATTTCGGTTTTCATTGTAGGATTAATATTTATGTTTGATCAAATTGATCTTGAAAATAACTTTGATTCCTAATTTTTTTTTTATTCAGTTAAAATGTGTTTTTGCTTAACCCTTATTTATTTCTATTTTAATTTATTGCATTGTTTGTATATGCACAATTTTTGTCTATACGCAAGTACAGTATATATATTTTTTGTAACCAGTTGACTATTGCATATATATGTATGAAAGCATTTATGCTATAAGTTTGCATTTTTGAAACTAGTTTTTTGTTTAAAAAATGCAGTAATAAAACCAGTAAAAAATATATTTGTACTGTAAACACATACTAGGTTTAAAAATGTCATCATTCAACAAGCTCTGTGCCTCCAGAATACTGTAACAATGAACATATTTCTATGATTTTGGTGAGTAGGAGAACCTGTACATCATCTTCTCTGATTTAGTCTTTGTTCAGTTTCTTATTCCAGCTCTCCAGATTCTCTTTTCTCTCCTTCAGCAAGAGCAGTACTGTTAAACTGGACCCTTCAAAACAGAGGCAAGATGACAATCACAATTAAATCACTTAATGTGTTTTGTGTAAGTTGTAAAGTAACCAAATGTCAATAACATACTGTAACCCTGAAACTATTTACATACCTATAAGCCACACTTGAAAATGTACAGGTGCATCCCAAATCGTATACTTGTGCACTATTTCATGTCATTTTTTAGAAACAATAGTTTAAGTAATGCATTCAAAATTCTAAAAAGAGTAAGTGCACTTAAATAATGTACTTACACAACTGATAAATGAAGTGTGGAATATAACACTTCATAGACTCAGTTGTTGCAGCTTTAGTTGGATAGGGAAAGGAGAGGAGCTATCGGGCATTAAAGTTTGATTATTTTGGTTTGTGCATTCAAAATTATCCAACAATTAGACAATTACACCGCCTCATGATTGTGAATAGTATTGTATGCATGAACGCTTCTATTTGTTAGTTTGGGGATTTATTCCACTAATTAAATGTCTGTTAAATGTCACTGATTTCCGGTTAGTAAAAAAACCCAAAACATTAATACTTAATTTGAGACAACACTAAACTCAAACACAACACTAATGAGTGTATAAATGCATAGTGTGTCATTTGGGATGTAACAAACATGAAACAAAGTGTTGTGTCTTAACCTTAGTCTACTGTAAAAAAAAGAAATATATGGATTTTTTTTTTCTGGCAGTTGGGGTGTCGTAAAAAAAAATCATAAAATAACAGCCATTAAATTACAGAAACTTACAGTAAAATAACAGACGTTAAATTACTGAAACTTACCAGAAATTGAAATTTACTGTAAATTTCTGTAACTTAACGTCCGTTATTTTACTGTAAATTTCTGTAATTTAACGTCCGTTATTTTACTGTACATTTCTGTAATTTAACGTCCGTTATTTTACTGTACATTTCTGTAATCTTACATCTGTTATTTTTACAGTAAATTTCTAAAATTTAACATCTGTTATTTTACAGTAAATTTCTGCAATGTAACGTCTGTTATTTTCACAGTAAATTTCTACAACCTAACGTTTGTTATTTCACTATCATTTTTTGTAATTTAACATCCATTATTTTACAGTAAATTTTTGTAATTTTACGACCGTTATTTTTACGACAAATTTCTGTAATTTAACGTCCGTTATTTTTATGGTAAATTTTTTACATTTAATGGACGTTATTTTATGGTCAATTTCTGTGAATTATGGCCATTATTTTACGGTAAATTTCTGTTATTTAACAGCTGTTTTTTTTTTTACGGGGGGTTTTCCAGCACCCCAGCTGAAAAAAAAAGTTACATTTTACATTTTCTGTTGCGATTTATTGCTGAAGCATTTATTGCAGTAAGGGCTTACTGCAAAATGGTTACTTTAACAGGTAGCATACTGAAAAAAATAGTTCATGTATTGCTTTTAAAGGATTATAAAGTTACAATAAAGATTTATCACAGTTACTATATAGAATATTAGTAATTATCTCTGTTCAATACAATTATTACAACTTTCAATCAGATTACAGCTATGTTTTTATTATGTTATTAGGTATGAACTGAAGAAAATAGCGTCACCTAAGATTAATAAAATATTTAAGTTTAATTAAATTAATTAACTATTGTTTAACACTATTGCACATTAATTGTGTACAATATCTCTAAAAATAGTAATTTTTTTATCAGTGTTTCAGAATGTAGTAGAAGGCCAGATTAACCTGTTTAAATGTTAATGTTTGAACTATTAAACTAAACAATTAAGTCTTCCAGCATTTGGCGCTGTTATGAACTCCACTTTAAACACATTGTGAATATTCTTTAAAAAGTTTAAAGAATAAATAATTATTGGTGGTATGATTTTGAAGTGCCCGTGATGTCAATCTTGTGCATGCTCATTATCACAATATACTGAATAACAGCATATGTGTAGCGATTTGACATTTTCTGGTTGATAAGCATTAGCATAACATGTTTATAATTAATTTTGTTAAAAGGCTGATATGCCAATTATAAGTATATTTTATTTGCAGTACAATGAATTTGAGAGATTTGTTTTGTGGCTCAATCGTACTTTTTTATGGCCACTATGAACAGAAGGAACATCACATTATTTTACCTAATACAAGAAGTAGTATCCAACCCATAATGATATATGGAGAATACATGTACATCGGTGCAGGTACTTTAAGCTGAACTGAATCTGTTCCTTCACATTCCGACAAGTATGGCAACATTTGGAAAATACTTATTCCTAAAATAAAAGAAAGAGGATGGAGTTAGTTCCTGAAAGCTGAACAAAAACATTTTCCAGCAGGCACCTTGATGTCAAAACAACATCAAATTGACATCAAGTTAAAATGCACATAAAAATTGCTAATTAATTTGAAATCAAAACCTTGTCATCCACACATTGATGCCATTTTTACCACTAAAATAATGAGACAAAAAAGTATTATAAGAAAAGTTTTATCCATCTGAATGCTTCAGAATTCCAAATTTACATTGGATTTTGTATCTAACATTGGACTGTTCTGTAATCGATTTTTTTTTTACATATTTGACGCTAATGTTAAATGTGAATTTGATGTCATTTTGACTTTAAGGTAGTCAACTGAGATCAAATTGATTTGCTTTTTTGATGTGTTTTTGACATTAAAGTGACCGCTAGGCAGACTAAGTTCTCTCTACTGTTGAATATAGCGAGTTACACACTCTAGATGAGTGTATTTTAGACAAGCTGCAGCAGATCATGCTTTCTTTACACACCGTCTGACTAAACCAACACCAATCTACATCAGCATACACAAGTTTGCTAAAATAAAGATCATTTGTGCATGTCCAAACAAGACTGTTCTTATTTATGTGTTGACTGCTAGTAATGTTTTTAACATTAAGTTATGATTGAATTGCCTCTTGTTACAGTTATGAAATAGTTTGATATCAAGCAGGAAATATTCAATGGCCAATGTCATGGCCACATTAAAATGGTATATTGCAAACACAACGATATTTTACCTTCTGTGACGGCAGACATCAAGTACACTGGAATTGTTAGTGTTTGATGCACCCATAGCATTTTAAAATATGGTGTGCCTATAAGGCAAAATAACCGATGTGGATACCTGTGGGACAAACAAACAAATAAATAAATAAATATTACAGACTGAACTAATACATATTTCAGCATATTTGCACTGCTTATTTGTTCACCTGTGTTTGCTTTTCAAGACACTCTTGAAAATATTACATTTCTTCATTTAAAACCTTAAATTTTTACTTCTATTAGTGTTTAATGATGCTAATTATACAAAACACAACATCACTCCAAAGGGAGTGTAAGGCCCAATCCCAATTCTACCCCTTAGCCCTTCCCTTTACTCCTACCCCTCGTTTTGCTCGTTCACATGAATGGTGTCCCAATTTTCTTTAGCTTGAAGGTGTAGGGCTAAGGGGAAGGGCTAGATAGCCCTTGAGATTGAGAGTTTTCAGGACCACACTCGAAACCAAGGGGTATAAAAAATTTCTCAGAATAAACTATCTACAATGACAGCATGGCTGCACACGGAAGTAAGGAGATGCATAATCAGTTTTTTTACCATAAACAAGCCCATGTTTTAATACATTCATAACCGATTTCGCGTTTTACTGTCATGCTTTAAAAAAACGCTAAAATAAAAAAGCAAAATTTTGCTATCTATAATCCCTAATAATAATAATAAGCTTTTTACAGTGTCTGCTATAATGTTAATGTTGTTTTTGTGTGCTTACATAGATGAATATGGCCATGATGTAAATGCACAGTACAATTACGATCTTATTGCCACATTATATCATTATGATAACATAATATATGCCTTCAGTGATTACCTGAAGATAAATACCAAAAAATAATGCAACCGGAATAACTACAGCAGTCACGATCTTCTGATCTCATACGAAGCAAGGGCCAAGGGGAAGGGGTGGGGATACAAAAATAGAATTGGGATTGGGCCTTAATGTTATGTTTTTAATTAGAAAATACAATTTACAAGACAGATCACAATTTTGTAACTTTGCATTTCTTGTGTTTTTGACATACCCAAGAGTATATTTTAAAGGTTATGTGTAAAAAATCTATCATAAGTATTAAAAGTTTTTCTATCAGTAGGTTAAACTGACAAGGCTTTAAAATGCATGCAAAATGCTTTTTGTTTGTTATTGCATGAGTATCTGAGACACAAACAGTAAAGGCTCAACCCTTTTCTGTAAAAGGGAAGAGAAGCAGCAGCTCATTTGCATTTAAAGATGCATAAACAAAACAACACGTTTTTATTCAAAAAAGGCCATTTCCAAGATCAAATAAATGACCCATAGGGTTTCTTTTCTGTGAAAGTTTACATATACTTTCTGAACACACCTAATGATTCATAAAAAGACCCCTTTAAGTGTTTAACAACATTATCATGAATAGTTAATGAATAAAAATGCTCATTCTAAAAACATAACTCTATATACATTTCTGGAGAATGCGAATTATGTAGTATGACTGCATTTCATCTTTAAAACAAATGCTACGGTGCGGTGTGACGTTGTTCCTTGTCGCACTAGCAGCTGACCGCTTACCTCCGTATGGAAGACTTTCCCGCTGTTTCCAGTTTGTCCAGTTAGCTCGCCATGTACGTCGGCGGACTTGAGAGGCAGAGAGGAGTTGACCGCAACAATGGGGTTCGAGTTCGAGCACGTAAGACAAAAACAAAACCCAACAAACAAAATAATCAAGTAAATAACAGGGTGAGAATGTGGTCAAATCTGAAAACAAGATAAAAAAATCAGGGGGCTTTTCTTTTTCTGGATTGCTTTTTAAAACACTGTCGGTTGGGTTTAGTTAAGGGGGTGGGTGGTGTTATCGGTCGGTTGGTCAGTCGGCAGCGACCTCTGGTGGATTTATGCGAGAAGAACAGGCGCGAATGGCACTCGCAAGAGAAATTTGAGATCTCAAATTCGCAATTCGGTGGATTCGCAAAAACTGCAAAAAAACGTAGCTTCTGGGATGAGTTTTGCAATCTCCAGAAATGTACATAGGGCTACATTTTCATAATGAGCCTGGGTTGCCTAATTCTAATATACAAAAACACAAACCTTAGGAGGCCCAGAATATTCCATAGATAAAACTGCACACACACTATTGGTTTGCTCTGAAACTCCTCCAGACTGATGAGGAGAAACAAAAGGACATTTCTCTCCATTACCTGTAAATGGAAAAAAAATAAATAAATGATCGCATTTGTTATATTTCTTAGGCTCTGTTTTACAAATGTAAAGTTTGTTAGCGTTGTGTATGCGGTTTTATTTTTTTACCTGCATAAAGCGAGGGAAAAGTCTGCACTCATCAAAACCATCTGCTATGTGAAACAGCTCTAACAAAGACAGAAGCTGACAAGCGCCCATCATGACAGCAACAAAGTAGAAAGTGCCAACCTGGGCATCTAAGAACAAAACACAGGCTCTGATGATATTTTAATGCAGCAATTATTAAGAACAGCTAAAAATATAAACATATCCATGGGCTTTTATTGTTTCAGTAAATTATGCACATTAAAAAGGCTATCCAGTGCTGATGTTTTGGAAGTTAAAAGCCGTTTGGTTATTACATAACACTTAACCGCTTATTGCACTAACAGCAGCTTGAGCACAAGGTAAGCGGGATGTAAATAAACTGAGTGTTTGTTTAACACACAAGATTATTTACATGAGCAGACATTTCAGAAGCTACTGTAGCTCATGACTGCTTATTCCGGTGCTGGGTAGATTACAAATATATTTTAGTCTGTTATAAGGCTGCACATTAAGTCGTTTGAGCATCGATATCGCAATGTGTGTGTCCGCAATAGTCACATCGCAAGATATGCAATGTAGAGTTAGGATTATAGATGACCAGAAACAACAGGTCAAAACACATGAGGTGTTAATTAGCTCCCAGCTGCTAATCATTATGAACCTGCCTGAGTTGGAATGGTTTGGCTATAAATACTGCCTTCTGAATCTAGTGAGCTGAGGAACACTTCTCCCCAGCTCTTAAGTGTAACTGGTGGTTTCGTGATATTGTTCACTTGTGGTTGTGATGTTCTCTAGTGTTGATGTTTTGATATTGTTTACAAGTGTTTATAGTAGTTGGGTGAATCTTTAATGCCAAATTAACATTATTGTGCCTCCATTTCCATTATTTATTATTTGGTGTATTTAATTTGAGATTTACTTCTATTTTATTTGAGTGTGCCTAAAGGGTGAGTGCCTTTGTTTTATTTTGTATATCTTTTCACCTGTTTATAGTTGAGAGGAAGCTCAGGGAAGTTTGTTGTTGGTGGTTTTGTTTTTTTCTCTCCCCCATCTTTGATATTTTTGCATTAGGTAAGCTAGTCCCCAAAACTGTAGTTAGCTGTTTGTTGTTTTAGGCTATACTCACTCAGTTTTGACATGTAGTTTGTTTGTTAAGGTTCCAATGTTTCTATTAAATAAATTATTATGATTGTGGGGGGGGGGGTTCCCCCCTAAACCTTTTGCTGACTCTTCACTCTGGGGCTGAGGATGAAAGTGTGGTTTCCACTTTTTTTTTTTTTTTTTTTTTTTTCCTAATTCAATATTTACCAAGTTTAAGTCTTTGTTACACCTTTCAAACAACTCCTAGACTATAAAATAAGGTTGTAACACAGAGGAAAAAAAATTGCAATGTAAAATGTTTCCAATATCGTGCAGATCTAGTCTGTTACTGATTAAGAAATGCTGAGTGTAAAATGTAGTCAGTAATGTTATTAGATTACTCACTAACTACTCCCTCGCAATGTTATCTGCTTTTGGATTGCTTATTGTTTTTAACACATTTTGATCAGATTATTGTAAGAATCTGTTCAGCATCATGTACTTCAATGAACATTACTAGGATAATTAGGGTAAATTAAAGAAATGCTTAAGGTGTTTATGAAAATATAATGATAAATAAATTAATCAAAATCATTTATTTAATTTATGTATTTCCTGTTCACCTGTGCCAATGTTTATTGTCATTAATTGACATCAGACTATGCAAATGTGCTGTTAAATAATAAAAATATTAACTATACATCTGTAAAATGTTAGGTTTTTTTTGTTTGTTTTTTGTCATGCGTAAAACTTATTAATAAAACATGTTTTTGTCCTCAAGTACAAAAGCATTGTTTGCTAAATAAATGACATGACCAATCCATATTGTGGATGTATACACATAAAGAGATATACAGTATTTTTTAATAAGTAAAAATTCAAAGAAAGACAAGAAAGCATACATTTTTAAAATGCCATTGTGTAAATAATAATAAAAAAAGTAATCCACGTAAAAAGTAACTAATCTTACCTTTCCCAAAAGAGAGAAATCTGGCTGTCATGTTTGCGAAAATCCATGTGTGTCCACAGAACTGAAGCAAGTTGTATGAAAAGAGATATGTAAAGCTGAGGCTAAACCTGTAAAAGATTACATTTGAAAGTAACATGCTTATTCAAGCTGTCATTTATGTCTCTGTATACCTTGAATTCCATGTAGAAAACAAGTTATGCAGCTATCATACCAGTGTTAATTAATCAGTGCTCAGTAGGACAAGAAATTGGCTGAAGTTTGATTAGTCATTGGTTGAGGTAAGAACATTATTCTGATTGTTAATAGCCTACTTGTTTTATGTACTGTATATTTTCACAACAAAGTGTATTTTAATGTCAGCTCTTGTTGTCAGCATGACTCCAAATCTGATTCCTGTCGACACCCTGTTGCTATGGTTTACCTCAAGCTGTCACATCATATTAATATCATGTTTTTGCATAAACAGAGGCATTTATTAGGTTAACTATTTTTATGTCGTCCGCCGTTAAACACAGAACCTCCCCATTTCATTCACTTACCCAATTGTTAAGCGAATTATTTCTTTTACGTCAAAAAAAATAAAACAAAGTTACGAAAACAGTTTGCCGCGCTGTCTTCCCTCATGACGCGTTGGTGTTTTGATTTTAGAATAGAAATTTTCGAACGTTTCAAGTAGCGTCTGCGTTCCATTCCGTTCCACTGATTCTGTTTTGGATCAACGTCACCAAGAATCGTTTAGAAGTTGTGTCTGTGACGTTTTGTTTTGATTATAGTCGTTGTTGATACTTAGTAGCAGTTATTAAAGTAATGCATCCTAGTGAGGGAAAACGACGATAAAAACGACGAGGCTACAAGTAACAGAAAACACAGCTAGAAAATCCCCATGTGCTCGCTCCCTCTTGTATGTATTTTGAGTCTGCCTGAATGTTTTGGGTGAGGCTGCGTGATAAAGAGATACATAAACAGCGGAATGACGTCGACAATACACTCTGATTGAACGAAACTGATATTTACCCCATTCCTCCTAAGCTCCCGTTGCGACGAGAACATATAAAACATTAAGGGGGGAAAATTAAAATGTGAGGAAGTTCTGATTACAGAACTCCCTCTGACGTCACAAGGGCAGAGTTGGGTTTCCCAACACACACAAGCAAACACTACGTGTTTTATATTTGACTCATTCTGTTGCCAAAGCATGAACCATAGTCAATATTTCTTAGTTGTCTTTCTTTTTTTTCTTTCTTTTTTTTGCACGTCAACCTATCGCTTTTTTTTATTATAAAGAAAATGAAGAAATTTTTTTACGACAAAACAACAACAAAAAAGGGGTATATGGATCACACATTAAAGAAAAAGATTATATAATTTACAAATTTCAGTTGTTTTTAAAGCCTTTTTTGTAAAAGAGCTAGAAATAGTTTCAAAGTAATACCACATTTCACTAAGCAAAATATAAAAAAGGTTTTTGGTTTGTAAATTTACATTTATCTATATAAATATATGTATATATCTATATAAATAGAAATATATGTTATTTTTATGTAAAGGTTCTGTTTTGTAATTTACAAAACCAAACAAAACATTTTCCTATATAAAGAAAAGTTTAGATCAACATTCTCAATCACAAAAAAGAAAAAAAATTCCAAAGCAAATTTGAGTAACTGCATTGCCGAAGACTCTTGGTGTTGTTTACAAGAGGAACAATTAGTATCAATATCTTTTTTTGTATTTTGCTAAAAGAGTATTCACTAAATATATACGATGAATAATTCTAAATGAAACTTTTATCTTATTTGTAATTAAGTAGCTATTTTTTCCAATCAATATCAGGAACAAAAGAGCTCCAATAAAGAGTTACATTTGGAACTGATACAATTCCATTAAGAAATAAAGAACGTATTGATTTGTTTGAAGAAGTTGCAGAGAAACAACATTTTCCTACCATTGTAGTAGAAGGGTCTAAAAGGGGGGAAACAGAAGATGTTCGATTCCAGATGGAATCAAGTACAATAGCAAATTCTTTCAGGGGATGGGAATATTGAATCGATTAAGAAATTATTTATAATTTAATAAATGGTCATTTGCATTAAATAATTGACTTGTCATGTTTTGTTGATATTTTAAAGCATTTGAGATTATTTTAGATGTGCATGTTCATTCTCCATTCCTTTTCGCCCTCTACTGGCTAATGAATAGAACACAGTTTATATTTAGTCTTTTAATAAAAGTAGAAACGCATGTATTTGCATTTTATAAAATATATTATATCACATTATATTATTTTTTTACGTACATAAAGAAAATAACAATTGGATATATTCTGACCATGCAATTTGCAGTAGAATAATGGCTTTATATCCACATATTATTACTATTGTAAAACATGCTGTTGCTTCTTGGTCATCAGAATATAATGAAAATATACTAATATAATAGTATTAATAATAATATTAATATTATTATAATAAAAAACTAACAGTGTTACAACTTTCTGATTGTGTTTATAGAGATTCTCAATGTCATAAATAGAGTAAACAAATCTTGCTTTCTGCATATGCATTAGCATTTTACATGTTTTGGAAGGTCATACAAATTTGTGTATTTAATTTGTCCTTCAGTTAGCCTGAAGGTTAACGGTATTTGTTTGCATCATCTGTTTGCATAGACATTTTTCTAGTCATACTTTCATTTTCAGAGTCATTTTACTGTGTGTATTTAATCTTGTAATGGGTAGGTTTCTAAACTGTCACATTGTGTTAAATGCAGTTGGTTTACATCCCAATTTTGAGAATTGTTTTTTGATAGAACAACACTTTTTGCAAGCATTGTTTAAAGGTATAGTTCTCCCAAAATTCAATATTTGCTCTTAATTTATTCAGGCTATCAAAGATGATTTTATCTGACTGGTTATGCAAGTAGGACAAGAAACATAAACAGGCAAAACAAAATGACTACCCATGGCCATAACAGTGGCGACATATTTTGAGCAGGAAGGGCTGAAGAAGTTGAAAGAAATAAAAGAAAAAAAGGGGCATGGGGTATTTTATGAAGTAATTTTGGTCCTGCAGTTAGTATAATAGGCCTATTATTTAAAAACTTAATCAGAAAATAAGTAAAATAAATGTTTATTTTATTTGAATGTATATTAAAGTTTAAGGATTTAATGTTGTTGCTGTTTTCATAAATAGTGAGGAATCCCAAACGAAGCATTCCATTTACAGTATATAAGACCTTATTAAACACAATACAGGCTAAACTCCATCTTCTTTATTTTGTTAAATAAAAAGTTAGTTTGCATCTCGTATAGCCATACTTTCTTTTTCAGAGTTATTTTATGTATTCATTCTTGTATTGGGGAGTTTTCTAAACTGTCACATCATGTTTAATACAGTGAATAAATGCTGGTTTACATTCTCGTTTTGTGAATTGTTTTCATAGATCAACACTATTTTGCAAGCATTGTTTAAAGGTATCGTTCTCCCAAAATTCAATATTTGCTTTTAATTTATGAATTATTATTTTCTGACATGGAATGCAACTCATCATAGGCAAAACAAAATGAATACCCATGGACATAGCAGTGGCAACGTATTTTGAGCAGGAGGGGCAAAAAGAAAAAAAAAGGGGGCCATTAGGGATTTTATGGCAAGGCAAGGCAAGTTTATTTATATAGCACATTTCATACACAGTGGCAATTCAAAGTGCTTTGCATAAGACTAAAAAAGACAAGAAAAAAATAAAAACAGATAATAAAAAAAATGTTAAAACAGGTTGTAAAAAAAAAGAAAAAAAAGAGAAAAACATAAGTGCGATCTGTCGGACGTAGCACAGTGCTCATTCAGTAAAGGCACAGCTAAACAGATATGTTGAGTCAGTCTTGATTTGAATGTGCCTAATGTTGGAGCACATCTGATCATTTCTGGGAGTTGATTCCAGCAGCGGGGGGCGTAGTAGCTGAAAGCCGATTCACCCTGCTTTGACTGAACTCTTGGAATTTCTAGTTTATATGATCCTAGAGATCTGAGTGTTCTATTAGGTTTGTATCCAGTCAGCATGTCTGTAATGTATTGAGGTCCTAGGCCACTTAGCAATTTATAGACGAGTAATAATACTTTAAAATCTATTCTGAATGTAACTGGGAGCCAGTGCAAAGACCTCAGGACAGGTGTGATGTGCTTTGATTTCCTTTTTCTGGTCAGAATCCTGGCCGCAGCGTTCTGGATGAGCTGCAACTGTCTGACTGTCTTCTTGGGAAGGCCTGAGAGGAGGCCGTTACAGTAATCCACTCTGCTGCTGATAAAAGCATGAACAAGTTTCTCTAAGTCTTCACTGGAATCAAAGCATCTGATTCTTGCAATGTTTTTGAGATGACACACTCTCAGAAATAGTTACGCGAGCTGTCACTGGGATGGTACCTTTTCAAAAGGTACACATTTGTACTTGAAAGGTCCATATTGGTACCTCAAAAGTATATATTATTACCTTCAAATTTTTAGAGGAACAATTTTGTACTTTTTAGGTACTAATATGTACCCTTGAGGTATTAATATGGACCTTTTAGGTACAAATTTGTACCTTTTGAAAAGGTACCACCCCAGTGACAGCTCACATACCTTTATTTCTGAGAGTGTAGTTTGCTAATTGCTTTGACATTACTATTGAAACTCATGTCTGACTCCAGTCACACCAAGATTCTTGATCTTATTTTTATGCAGCAATTTTGGTCCTGCAATTGGTATTTTAGACTTATTTTTTTAAGTTATTAAATTGCAAAAATAGTCAAATGTTTATTTTATTTGTTTTAATGTTATTGCTGTTTTCATGAATAGTGATGAATCAAAAACAAAGCATTCATTTTATATAAGACCTTATTAAACACAATACAGTTTAAACTCCATCTTCATTTTGTTAATAAAAAGTTGGATGTTTAATATTTGACAATGTACTACTTTGACTGATGAGTTTTAATCATTTTAACCATAACCATTTTTCTGCTGGTGCGATACAGAGCTAAGCATAATTGAGTGCACCCCATTTTGAAAATGAATATTTGTATCCATTTCTCAGTGAATGAATATACATTTTGGTGCATTTGAACAAAACTGATTTATTTAACAGATTTATTTATGAAAATAAATAGTTTAGTCACCAAATCTATTTAAAAAAGACATATAATACATTTAAATTCATGCAAAATATTGCAAAACAAAATTACAGACTACACCATTTCAACAAAACTGTATATATTTTTTGTTTCTCTTCATTTTTGCTATTTTTGAAAAATGTATTTAATATTTTTTCTCTAACATACATTTGGGTGTACAAATTTTTGGTCCGTTATCATAAATTATTTTGTTAGATTAGCTCCAGATTTGTCTTCTTTACTGACCAATCTAATGTATATGCACAAATATAATATTGTAAAGCATCTATACAAAATATAAGTTTTAATAGAGAGATTTGTGAGGGGTGTACTCATATTTGCTAAGCACTGTATATTTCTTAATGTTAAAATTAAACAGCATAAATACAAATATAATCCTGTTTTTTTCATTTTGTTGTATAATATTATCGATTGATTGATTTTTATTAATTTTTTTTTATCCTCGCTCTCTAGACCCCCATTTGTTTCTTGGGCTATACAGCATCCCTACTTCTACAGATGAGTCTAAACAATACATGGGGGTCAATATGACTTTAGTTATTTACTTTGTCCTTCAGTTCGTTTGAAAGGTAAACAATATTAATTTGCATCCTCTATCCTTGCATCATAGGTCATTCTTAAAAAGGACACATTTTTTCTGTCCACCGTGAGCAATGAAGACCTGCGACCACTTTCTGACGATCCACAAGTCACTGAAAATTATTACTGGATTGGACTTTTCAGAGATTCCCAAAACCCATCAGTGTGGAGCTGGAGCGGAGGAAGGCAGGCAACTGATATCAAATGGGACAGTGGAGAACCAGATGATATGGGTAATTATTGTGCTAAGGTGCAAACGTCCTCTGCTAAAGTGCATGATGCTGCTTGCTCTGAGTATCTACCATTTTATTGCATGGTGGTCTTTGAGCTGATCCTGGTTCAGCAGGAAAGCACGTGGGAGGAGGCATTGGGATACTGTAGACAAAAGCACTATGAACTTGCTGCTCTGAGCTCAGATTTAATGATGGATCGGGCGAAGCAAGAGAGCGATTCAGCCTTGACAGATGACATATGGATCGGCCTTCGCTTTCTAGCTGGTGGCTGGTTTTGGGTGAATGGAGAAGCTTTTGGATATAAGGCCTGGTCTCCAGGAGGAGATCTTCAGTGTCCTGCTATGAATCAGAGATGTGGAGTTTATGATGTAAAGAAGAAGAATTGGAAACCTGCAGACTGTGAGCAGAGACTCAACTTTCTGTGTGTAGGAAGAGTAAAGAAATAAACAAAAAAGCCTCAAGCAATTCAAATCCTATATCAATAGTAAATAAAGAAATAGCATATACACTCTCAGAAATATAGGTACATAAGCTGTCACCGGGGTGGTACCTTTTCAAAATGTACAAATTTGTACCTTAAAGGTCCATATTAATACCTCAAGGGTACATATTAGTACTTAAAAAGTACAAAAGTGTTCCTCTCAAAATATTTAGGTTCTAATACAGTTGCAATCAGAATTATTGAACCCCCTTTAATTTTTTTTTTCTTTTTTAAATATTTCCCAAATGATGTTTAACAGAGTAAGGAAATTTTCAGTTTGTCTGATAATATTTTTTTCTTCTGGAGAAAGTCTTATTTGTTTTATTTTGACTAGAATAAAAGCAGTTTTTAATTTTTAAAACCCATTTTAAGGTCAAAATTATTAACCCCTTTAAGCTATTTATTTTTTCCATAGTCTACAGAACAAACCATCATTATACAATAACTTGCCTAATTACCCTAACCTGCCTAGTTAACCTAATTAACCTAGTTAAGCCTTTAAATGTCACTTTAAGCTGTATAGAAATGTCTTGAACAATATCTAGTCAAATATTATTTATTGTCATCATGTCAAAGATAAAATAAATCAGTTATTAGAAATGAGTTATTAAAACTATTATGTTTAGAAATGTGTTGAAAAAAATTTCTCTCCGTTAAACAGAAATTGGGGAAAAAATAAACAGGGGGGCTAATAAATCAGGGTTGAATAATTCTGATTGCAACTGTATATACCAATGAGGTACTAATATGGACCCTTTAAGTACAAATGTGTAACTTTTGAAAAGGTACCACCCCAGTGACAGCTCATGTACCTTTATTTCTGAGAGTGTACTGTAAAATAGATTATTGCTTTACTTTTCAAAAAGTCAGCTTAGCAGTTCCAAGTTACAATGGGTTTATTAAATATTTAAAGTCAACATGTTTGTTTTAATGCAATGGGTTGACTTTTTAAGTAACTAAGTGCTTTTCACAGTGTATAATAGCAATAAAGTCTAGTGATGTGATCTGAGTTTGCAATTTTTAGCTTCATTGTTTGTAGTAAAACTTAATGAAAATGTAGTTTTTGGTCAATTATTCAGACCTGTTCTTTCTGTCTGAAAACATATTTCATTTATTTGTCTTTTTACTTATATTGATTCATTAAGCTATGAAATAAAACTATAAAAAAATGTTGTAGTTGATTTTTTTATACCACACCACACATGACATCAGTGCTGTCAGTTCACATGCATTCAGTCATTAAATTTACTGTCCTCATGCCATCCATTTTGGGTGTTACTTTAAAGAAGTAATTAACTATAAATAACATAATTAAAATTGTATTTAAATTATTTTCTAATTACTTTGTCTGAAGAGCAACTGAACTATTCAATAAGGAATTAAATTTTTCTTTATATATATATGAAGTTGAAGTCAGAATTATTAGCCCCCGTTTGAATTTAATTTTCTTTTTTTAAATATTTCCCAAATGATGTTTAACAAAGCAAGGACATTTTCACAGTATGTCCGATAATATTTTTTCTTCTGGAGAAAGTCTTATTTGTTTTATTTTGGCTAGAATAAAAAAAGTTTTTATTTTTTTTTAAATACATTTTAAGGTCAAAATTATTAGCTAATTATTATCCTTTAAGCTAGATTTTTTTCGATAGTCTACAGAACAAACCATTGTTATATAATAACTTGCCTAATTACTCTATCCTGCCTAGTTAACCTAATTAACCTACAGTTAAGCCCTTAAAGGTGCAGTAAGTTTGACACCCAGTGGTTGAACTAGGTATTGCACTCCTGGATCAAAATAAATGCAAACGCGGGATGCCAGATTGAGTACAGGAGCGAGTGATTTAAACTGTGCTCTAAATAAAAGCAACAACATGCAATAGAGAGAATATTTTCCATATTAAAAGGAGTTTTGGTTCTAACCAACACCTCAAATTGATATATTAGAAACGGCTTCTGTTTCTCACAGCTGAACATGAAACCTACAGTGATCACCTCAGGTAAAGCTTGTGTGTTTTATTCAGTGCTAAATGCTAACAATGTGAGTTTGAATAGATTCTAAACCTTACCTAAAACCTAAACCTTTGTGAGTGAGTGCATATTCTGTGCTTCTGAATGGCTTTATTTAAATTTCTGTCATATTTCGTCTGTGGCAAACAGCCAAATTGCTCATCACTGCAAATCTCGTCAAAAAGCGTGTTGTTAGGACACGCGGTTACAATGTAACCTGCTCACATAATTTTTACGCTCGTAATATTTATATCATTTGCTATTTACAGTTTTTCTCAGTCACTTTGGTGCATTACTCAAAACACTATTTACATTTGCACAACAGTTCATGCATTTCTCAAAACAATTAGTCATTTGTGCACATCATAGTAGCAGTTTCTCATTCCTTCCAGCAAATTGTGAATGCTTTTGAACATGCATCAATTGCTTTCATACAACTCTCTGCTGTTTGTAACGTTATCTTTTGCTTTTGTCATGTTAGTCAAAATTAACTAAAATTGTGGATGCTGAATAGTCATTCCATATAAAACTAATAGTCCTCATTTCATTACTTGAGTCATTACATACAAAAATGTTGAACTCTAACTGTACTGTAGTTTTCAAATGGCTGTGTAAATAGTATATAGTGCTGTCTTGAGCATTTTTAGGAAGTCACCAAAATCTGACTTTTTTTGGAAAGAAATGTACAGAGTAAAGTGTCATAATGAAAACATGACAAAGCCATTTGACTTTTTGTTTATAAACAATGGTGGCAGGAATTTTCATTTTGATGACACTGACACTTTCATTGACATGAATACTTGCTTTTGAGGAATGAGCTCTCCATTTTGAGCAAGTGACACGTTATCCACTAGGTTTTGCAGTTTGTACTTATTGTTTTGAGAAATGCATTAACTGTTGTGCAAATGTAAATAGTGTTGTGAGAAATGCACCAAAGTGACTGAGAAAAACTGTAATAACCTCATGAGGAACTAAATCTGTCTCATTTTGACATCTGATACTGTCTATTTCGGTCACGGACGCATGCTTTCAGAGTCTTTCTGAATGAATGAATGAAATACGCTGTTTTCCAACAAGGCAACTCGGGGTGCTGAAATATAATTGGCTAAACTGGCATTGTGCAGGTTAAATTTACCAAAACAAAGACAGCGTTCCGGCACGGAAAAAACATTTTCAAAGCAGAATATCTGACTTATATCAATATATCTGATCTTATTTCTTATTTAATAGTTTTTAGACTATACGATTAATTAAAACATTAATCAAATTATTTGCCAAATTATTAATTTGTCGAATTTAACTGCAGTTTGGCACTTTCACTTTTTATTCAGGAACATTTCCTGCATGTTGCCCATGACAAACGAGATATTGAAAGTAAGGAAATGCTGAAGAGTGGAGTTTTAATGGTATGTTTGATACCGCACGGCGTATGGGAGAAAAAAATCCTCCACATTTCTTGATAACTTATGCACTCGGTAGGTTGCGTCAGAAAGCCATGTGTGTATAGACTATCCTGTCACAAAATGTGGTGAAAATCCTGCACGACGGGAATAGTTTGATTGTGTTTACGTGTTTACACTCGGAGAGCAGCATTTACAGCTGATCTTTCAGTCTATAATATTGTACTATAATATTGCAGTGATATTAACATACTGTAAACTTAGTAACTAAATCATTTTGACTATGGTATGTCTTTAAAAACTGATAGAGCAAATAATTGAACAAAATTACAAATTTATACAAAGAATATATTTGACCCCAGTTCGCCTTAGTAGGATATATCCTGGTGCATCGCCTTTATGTAACTGATGTAAGAAACATAAGGGCACCATAATGCATATTTTTTGGAACTATAAAAAACTAAATGAGTTTTGGGATTCTGTACATGAGTTTTCTGTGATAGTCCTGGGAAAGAAATATCACAAGACTCCTTTAATATATCTTTTTGGGGTGGACTTGAATGAGGTATCAGACCCTTTTTTTACTAAAAGGATAGGTCTAATTTCTTATGTATCTAGGAAATGTATCCTGTTAAACTGGAAACAGGAACTCCCTCCAACATTTGAATTGTTTAAAAATATCATATATGACACACTGCATTCGGAATATCTAACATATAGCTTAAAAAACAAAACACGCATATTTCCAAAAACCTGGAATATTTTTATGGACCCTTTATGAACCCTTTGACCTCTGCCTAAATAATACCAATTGTTATCACACTGACCATTCACAAGCTGTCATTTGATTCTTGTTTTAATCTAGTAGCATAAACTATATTTGTGGATGTATATGTTTTTATAATTGTATACACTGATGCTAAGTATTGCTAAATATTCTTTTTGTCAATTGTACTGTTTGTTATATTGTAAAATGATAAATAAATAAAAAAAAAACTGATAGAGCACTGCTGACGATACAAAGTAACTTTGTCATCTGGGTTAAACAAAGGGCACTGCACTGCACACACTTACCAAATCTGTAGCGACAGGACAATTACACTGGAGCTGTGTCATTTTTTAAAAAGGAGTGGCAAATCCGGATTTCACCATTTCCAGACGCAAAAAGCTCTCGGGTAAAAAATGTTCCTTACAAACGCATTTCTGTCGCATGCACTGTAATCCACATGTGAGTCCAGCTGCGCTCTCATAGAAGCAAAATAAAAACAAAACCTTCTTGTTGCAGCACAATGATGAACGCAGCACACTAATAAATGCAACACTGACTACTCATGTCTCCAAATTCTAGTTCTTTCACTTGTTTTGGCAACACAACATGGCGTCTCTCTCTGTCGTCTAAACACTGTAACAGGTAAAACAGTCTCCGGAGCTATCATGCATATTTATGAAGTTGCACCGCATGCACAATAGAGCGCGCTGATTGGTTTGAACCAAGTCTTTCTCATGAATTAATGTGGCACACTCAGAGATGTCACGATGTACACACAGGTACAGACATCCACCCTCCACACTGGACTACATGCAAGTACGTATCTAATTGCCGTGACGCAGCTTCAGAAATTTGATTCAAACCGGAAGAACGAATTTGCTCAAAATAACGCAAAAACAACCAATTTTCACTTTTTAGAGAAACGTGCGTGTCCTAATAGTGTTTATAGCAGCGTGGGACACATATAAGACTGTCAACAGCTCAGAAAATGTGTTTTGGTGTTTTGTGACCCATTTTGGTTCAATTTGGAATTTCTCTACACTGTAAAAAATGCTTTTCTTAGATTTTTTTGTCTTGTTTCTAGTCCAAATATCTAAAAATTCTTATATCAAGAAACATTTTCTTGGCAAGCAAAATATAGTCTTGTTTTCCGAAATAATATGCCAATATTGTCAGTTTTTTTTTTAACCAAGCTAAATAATCTGCCAATGAGGTAAACTTAATAATGTTGTTTTTCCTTTTGACATAAGATTATTTTGCTTACCCCATTGGCAGATTATTTAGCTTGTTTTAAGAAAAAAACTAACTTATTTTTGGCATATTATTTCTTAAAACAAGACAACTGTTTTGCTTGTCTAGAAAATTTTTTTTTATTTAAGAATTTTTAGATATTTTGACTAGAAACCAGACGAAAAATCTAAGAAAAGCATTTTTTTGCAGTGTAACCAGCGCAGAGCCCGGTGGACCAGAGTAAGTGCTCTGGCCCCAACCCTGATCCCTTGCAGCTTTTTTTGCAGTGTTCAGAATCCTATGGGTGACGTCACAGATACTACATCCATATCTTTTACAGTCTATGGCTTTCACTGATTGTTGAATCCGAGTTGAACCCAGAGTCATTCAGCTTTTCCTAAGATTAACAGAGAAGATTAAAAATTATGATTAATTTAACTATTTGAAACATGATTATACCACTACTGTTTTTATCAATTCATAACAAAAGTGAATGCAAATATAAAAAAACTGCCTATGGAAATCCATACAGATTTCATAAACTAAGTGTGAATCATTGAGTACAAAAGAATACGGCCGTAATTTATGTCAGAAATAAAAATAAAATAAATTAAATAATATAAAAGAAAGAAATCAACCTATGAATTAAAGCAAAGCATTCACAATGGAAATGTTACTTCCTAAATCATGATGTTATAAAGGAAGGAATATCACTAAAAAGATGACATCTAACAGAAGCAAAGACAAACAAAGACATTGATAAATACAAGTGATGTTTAGGCAGACCTGTGTAATTGTGTTGCAAAAAATGTAGTTGTCATTTGCATGCTAAAACAGGAATTATTCAGCTGCTTTGAAAGTGCACACACTGTATTTTGTTTCTGCTGGAGAGTTTGTGTGTAGGAAAACATGCACAGTAACCAAATCCTCTTTTTACGCGTGAAAGCCTTTTACATGTGTTTCTGAGGGAAATCTGAATTTGTCTAATTATGTTGCCCTGCGATTTAAAGGTTAAACAACATCTTTGCATCTTCTCATTTGCCTCTCAGATGTTGTTTTAAAACACCTGTGTTTCAGTGACACCTTTATTTGCAGAGTCACTTCTAATATTTTCTTTGGTAGCCTAATTAATGACAGTTGACAAGTTATAAAGAAAAAAAAGAGTTCTAAACTGATCTAAATTTGTGTTTGTAATCTTGTATAGATATTATTTATCCTCAATTAAAGGAAGCATCATGTAACCATAGATGGAAAAGCTTTATAATGTTACTTATGTAACTATCACAGTTCTAAATGATATTTATTTTAGTGTAATAAAATGTCCAATAATTATACCAATGTGGGAATAAACAGTCCTCATGAATCACTTGACCAGATCAATAGAGCAATGCATTTGTAAACCTTTATATATGTATATATGTAAATGTATAGTTTTTTAAATAAGAAATATACAGTCAAGCCTGAAATGGGAAATTATCTTAGTTACTTTTATTACTTGGAGGTATGGCCTTTCTCCCTTTGTGAAAAGATTTGTTTATGCAATTTTCTTTTTTTATTATCCAAACACTGTCATTGGTTTGCATTGTGCACTTATATATTTGAGAGGTGTGGAATACAAATACCATCACATGCTGGTGAAAAACTATTCCAATCTTCTGTCAGGAGATCAGCTATGAATACAGAGACTACAGTCGCAATGCTCCCTTTTTTGAGCATCTTTGGTCTTGACTCCTATTCTAGAAAACACATTTTTGTGAAAGAAAAATGAACTGGAAGGATGCACAAAAGGAAAAAAAAACATGATGATCCGTCTATCATCATCACTGAAGACATTCAAACCTTCTGTGAAAACACAGATATCCTATAGGATTACATTGGGCTTCAGGAGGTATGTGGCCGTCCAATGGACACTGTCATCACTTAATGGAGATAAATTAGAAGAAATATCTGCGTTGCAAAAAACAAAAACAAATAATCCACTTAAAGTCTTTAATCCATTTGCAGCTACGTTTTAGCATTTTACTGTATGATGGACTTAGATCTGGTTGTATGGAGCAGGATGTAAGAAGCTCTGAACGATTGCACTCAGCACAGCACTGGACCGGCCAGCACAAACTTGTACCATGAATCAACCATGGAGCTCTGGATAGAGAAAGGAGAGTGTGGAGCCCCATAGACTGTCAGAAGCTACTAATTCTTTTACTGTTCTTAAAAAGAGACAAGTAAAAAAAATTGTGTTTCTTTGTGCCAAAGAGTCTGGAGAGTAACTGTGCACAATGCCGCTGTGGATAGACAGCTTTCTGAAATGAGAAAATATATATATTTCTATGTATTTTTATTCAAGGAAAATAAAATAAATCTTAATCAGTTAAAAAAAATAGTAATTCAAAAAATAATACTTCAGTTTGAATTAATTACTGCATTAGTATTTATATTGGGTTTTTTTATTTTCTGAACACTGTCAACAAACTTAAGGCACCCAAAAGTGATGTTTCAGCCCAGTGAAAATAATCTACATCCTACTCAGGTCCTGTGAATGTTTGGGTTTTGCTTCAGAAGATCAGAAACTACATTTTTAATGTCACAAGTTTTTAATTATGTTGAGGTCAAGGGATTGAGCAGGCATCACCATTACCTAGGTTTTTTTTTTTTTTGCCTGAAAGTTTTTTTGCCTGAAGTTCTTGCTCACATGTGTGTTTGGGGCCATTGTCTTTCTGAAAAATTTATTTTAGGGGCATTTCCTCTTTGGCATAGGGCAACATAATGTCTTTAAGTATTTTGATTTGTTCAAACTGATCCTTAGATTTTATTCTTGGGGTCGTATGACACTGTCAATATGAAAAGCACAATGTTACTCTCATTAGTCTACATTTGTCTTTGAGTAAACTCACCTAATTCTGAAAAATTGTATTTAATTTTTTCTGTACCTTCCGAGGGCATATTGTTGACAGCCGAGCTTCCACTAAAGTCTTTTAAATGTAACTGTATACAGGGCATTTTAGATCAACAAAATTGCTTCTTGACCCTTTAGTATATAACAAAAAATAATACACAAACATATAATTGTTATTATTATACGATAAATGTGTATATTGATCTCCCTTGTAAGTACATTTTTACAGTAAATTAACTGAGAAACTATAAAGCTTCTGTATATATTTAAGCATGTGTGTGATGTACAAAACTTGGTTCTTTGAACCTTGTAAGCTGTGAGATTTATATCAAATAAAGTTTAGAGCTAAAAAAAAAAACCCTAACAGTGTTACAACTTTCTGATTGTATTTATAGAGATTCTAATTCTCAAATTGAGCATTGGTTTTATATATTAAACACAATACATGCTAAGCTCCATCTTCTTCATTTTGTATATAAAACTTAGATCTTTAATATTTGACAATGTACTACTTTGATTGATGTGTTTTAATAATCATTTTAACCATAATAATTTTTCTGCAGATGTGACACATTTTTTTATATCAAAACTATTCAAATTAAATAAATATATACATTTAATTATTATTTTTTCTTTTTATGGTACTATATTTTTATTGATTGATCTTTTATTTCTCACCCTTAGCCCCCAATTTTTTTCTTGGACTCCAAGCCAGTGAGTGCAATGCAGTCCCTTCAGCACCCCTAGAAGGGTCCGGATGAAGACACGATGCAATGAGCTCAGCTGCATGCAATGCTTTTAATGCGCACAACTAACTCTGCCCCTACCCCTTTACAGTGATGTCACTTGCTGCATTGAATGCATTGTGACTGAGATTGCATGTCTTAGACTGTCTCAGCTTGCATATGCAAGTTACTATTGCTCCTACTTACCCACATTAGTCTAAACAATAAATTGGGGACAGTATTACTTTAGTTATTTACTTTGTCCTTTTGATTGTTTGAAAGGTAAACAATATTAAGTTGCATACTCTGATTTGCATCACAGGTCATTCTTAAAAAGGACATTTTTTTCCATCTCACCGACACTTGCTTTTGACATGTACTGAAAAATATTACACAAAATGTGTAAATGTTTTCTACATGTATCACAAGATGGGTACATTCCTAAGCATATCTTAAACTTTTTTTTGTTTTGTTTTTAAATGCAACCAAAAAATAAAGCAACACACACACAAAAGTGAATTTCAGAGGCGGAGTCTCACAAGTAGAGACCTTTGATTGGTCAAGGCTGCACTGAAAAAATCTTCATAAGTCAAAAATCTCACATGTGTCATCTTCTCTTTGGTTATTGGTGCTGATAATAAACACTGGAAACACTGACAATTTGGCAATGAAGGTTTCAGTGATTGTGTTTCTGTTCTTAAATCTCTTTGGACTGAACACCGGCCTTTACTACTCTATTAACCATTATGTGAGTGAAAAAATGACATGGACTTATGCACAATTTTACTGCAGAGCATACTATAGTGACCTGTCCACCGTGAGCAATGAAGACCTGCGACCACTTTCTGACGATCCACAAGTCACTGAAGATTATTACTGGATTGGACTTTTCAGAGATTCCCAAAACCCATCAGTGTGGAGATGGACCGGAGGTGAGCAGGCAACCAATATCAAATGGGACGACGGACAACCGGAGTATAAGAATGAAAATTGTGCTGTTGTCAAAAAATCCTCTGCCAAAGTGCATGATGTTGATTGCTCTTGGACTACATCGTTTTATTGCATGGAGGTCTTTGAGCTGATCCTGGTTCAGCAGGAAAACACGTGGGAGAAAGCATTGGGATACTGTAGACAAAACTACTACGAACTTGTTGCTTTGAGCTCAGATTTGATGATGGCACAGGCGAAGCAAGAGAGCGATTCAGCCTTGACAGATGACGTATGGATCGGCCTGCGCTTCCTAGCTGGTCATTGGTTTTGGGTGAATGGAGAATCTTTTAGATATGAGGCCTGGTCTTCAGGAGGAGATCTTCAGTGTCCTGCTATGAATCAGCGATGTGGAGTTTATAACGTAAAGAAGAAGAATTGGAAACCCGCAGACTGTGAGCAGAGACTCAACTTTCTGTGTGTCAAGAAACTAAAGAATTTGTAAAAAAAAAAAAAAAAAAACTCAATCAATTTAAATATATAAATCGTTAATACAGAAATAGCATATACTGTAAAGCAGATTATTACTTGAAAGAAGTCAGTAATCACATTGCCTTAAATCTGTTACATAAATAGGAATAATTACTGTATATAAATGAAGTTGAGTTTTATTGTAAGTTAATTTGGTTAAAGAAGTTAACTCAGCTTAGCAGTTCCAAGTTGCAATGGGTTTACTCACTTTTTAAAGTAAAATAAAACTGCTTTTGACAATGTGTAATAGCAATAAAATCTAGCTGAGTTTGTATTTTTTTAGCTCAACTGTTTGTAGTAAAAGTTTATCTCTAAATGTAGTTTTTGGTAAATTATTCAGACCTGTTATTTCTTTATGAAAACATATTTCCTATTTTTTATTTTACTTATCCTGCTTTATTAAGCTATGAAATAAAACTATTAAAGATGTTGTATTTGATTTTTTTATACCCCACCACACATAACATCAGTGCTGTCAATTCACATTCATTCTGTCATCAAACTTACTGTTCATTTCGCTGTGGCGTCATCTGATAAATAAGGGACTAAGCCAAAGCAAAATGAATGAATGAATGAATAATAATCCACAAATTTAAAACTATTGGGAACCAGGGATCCCCATTAGTTTAAAGAATTAGTTGACAGATTTTCCTGTTTGATTTGCAAAATATTTACAGTTTTTCCTCAGGCGCTTTGGTGCATTTCTCACAACACTATTTACATTTGCACAACAGTTCATGCATTTCTCAAAACAATTAGTCATTTGTGCACATCATAGTAGCAGTTTCTCATTCCTTGAAGTAAATTGCAAATGCTTTTGGACATGCATCAATTTCATATAACTCTCTGCTGTTTGTAACATCATCATTTGCTTATGTCATGTCAGTCAAAATTAACGAAGCTTGTGGATGCTGAATAGTCATTTCATATAAAACTAATAGTCCTCATTTCATTACTTGAGTCATTACATACAAAAATGTTGAAGTAGTTGTCAAAATCTGTCAAGCTCATTTTATTTAAAAACTTTAAATCTTTTTTTTCCCTCTAAAAATATCTTCTAAATTGAACAATTTATGAATGATTTACAGACCTGTGTATGTTGTAGGTTCAGCTCCAATATGTACTGCAATATTGTTTACAGTTGTGCACAGCTCTACCAAAAGGAGTTTGTTTGTTGTAAATAAGGATGTATTTATTCTTCTGCACAATGCTGTGAATAAATTAGAATTGTAAAGAGCAAATGCAGTAAAAATGTGAAACCTTCATATTCAGTATCTTGTACTCGGATACCTCACTAAATACAGTGATGTCTAACTTTACTGTAGTTTTCAAATGGCTGTGCAAATAGTATATAGTGCTGTCTTGAGCATTTTCACGACGTGTCACCAAAATCTAATGTTTTTGCATTGGAAAAAATGTACAGAGTAAAGTGTCATAATGAAAACATGACAGCCATTTGACTATCTTGTTCAAAAACAATGGTGGCAGGACTTTTCATTTTGATGACGCTGACACTTTCATTGACATGACTTACTTTTGAGGAATGAGCTCTCCATTTTGAGCAAGTGACATGCTTTTGCAGGTTATCCACTGGGTTTTGCAGTTTGTACTAATTGTTTTGATAAATGCATTAACTGTTGTGCAAATGTAAATAGTGTTGTAAGAAAAATGCACCAACGCGACTGAGAAAAACTGTAAAGGAGGTCGAATGTAGTGTTGAGTTCATCTGAATAAAAAGGTAAGAAATTATAATCAAGAAATTGATACATAAGCTCTCAACTTTCACACAGATAGGAGAAAAATACTTTTGAAGCTTTACCTGAACTGATTCATTGTTTTAAATCACTAAGTGCGGGTGAAGTTGCTGATTAAAATAAACTGTAACCAAATGCAAAATAATAATAATAATAATAATAATAATAATAATAATAATAAAGAAAAAAATCTGTAAAGGGCGAGCAGAAATCTCTGGTCTTTTACCATGAAACTCCAGCCTCCTGCATGGAGACGTTTGATTTTAAAATGGATGCTGTATTAAATTCCTTATCTGGTAGGCCTACAAGTCCTTTGAAGCAATATGCTTTGATATCAACAATTTACACGTATATAGCTACGTTTTCAGTCAACATCTTTTTTAATAGCCTACGTTTAGCTTGTTTATTTACTCGACAACCGCGTTTTAAAACTGAAAAAAAAACATAAATATAAAAATGGACGACAATGTGGAAGCTAAAAGTCCGCCGTGTTTTTTTTATTGATCTGCCGTGGTTTTTGTTTGTGTAAACACCCGAAAAGAATGACTTCATGTGTGTGAATGTAGGCTATGTTTGGAGAGCTGTGAACTTAAGGTAAGCGCAAACAAACACAGTGGAGTAGCCATATTTGCTAGTATTGTTGTTGCTTAAGTTGTTTGCTAAGGCTTCAACAGCAACTTGTGAAAAGGCAGATCATGTTGAAGATGTCGTTTAAACGTGAAATTTTAACAATACTATACATCGTTGTCATGTAAACAATATTTTACTGATATCATTTTCTTCCACTGATTGAATCCGAAATCAACACGGAGTCATTCAAACTGATTTTTCAAAACACATTGTAACCATGTGTGATTTTTGTTAAGTTGTTTTGAAACCGATTCACTGAGAAGACTCGAAAGATTCATTAAATGAATGCTAAGTTTAACCATTCGAATAGTTTCTCACATGAATAGGCCCCTTGTCAAATGATAACATGGCAAACAATGGAGACAATTCATAACAATTGTGAAATATAAAACTACCCACAGATTTCATAAAATAAGTGTCAATCGTTGAGTACAAAAATGCAGCCGTAATTTATGTCAGACATAAAATAAAGTAAATTAAAATAATAGTAAAAAGTTAATAAATCCAACTACAAAAATTAAAGCAAAGAGAAACATGATGCCACTTTCACAATGGACATGTTACTTTCTAAAGAAAGAGATGACATCTAACAGAAACAAAGATATCAAAGACATTGATAAATACAAGTGATGTTTAGGCAGGACTGTAATTGTGTTGCAGAAAATGCAGTTGTCTTTTGCATGCTAAAACAGAAATGATTCAGCTGCTTTGAAAGTGCACACACTGTATTTTGTTTCTGCTGGAGAGTTTGTGTGTAGGAAAACATGCACAGTAACCAAATCCTCTTTTTACACATGAAAGCCTTTTACATGGGTTTCTGAGGAAAATCTGAATTTGTCTAATTGTGTTGCCCTGCGATTTAAAGGTTAAACAATATGTCTTTGCATCTTCTGATTTGCCTCTCAGATGATGTTTTAAAACACCTTTGTTTCAGTCACAGTTTCAGAGTCACTTCAAATTGTTTTTGGAATATTTAAAAAGGAGTTCAAATCTATGTTTGTCATCTTAGGTTATTGTTTCTCTTAAATTAATAAAAAAAAAATTTGATAAAATCTTTATATTACTAATTTTCACTTTTTAAAAATTATATTTGTTTTAAAGTAATAAAATATGCCATTATTATACTGATGTAAGAGTAAACTGTCCTCATGAATGACTTGACCAGATCAATAAAGCGATGCATTTCTAAACCTGCGATTCTGCATTCCAATTTTCTAAAAAATGACATATAACATAACATATATAAATAATTCTCAATATTTAGGGTCCAGTGATGACTGACCTAGATGAAGCTTACATTCACACAGAAGGGAAACCCCAAAACGGGTCAGATTATGCCCATGTAACATCCTGCAGTCATATGTACATTCAAAACTGACATACTTTAAGTGCAATATTGAAGTGTGTATTATACACATAATACACTTTGTATATTTCAGTTCATCAAAAGCATGTCTCAGTCTCCTCTCCAAAAAGTAGGGCTACTTTAGAGTGAAAACAATCATGGCCACCATATGAAAGAGTCTTTTCAAATCAAAGTGCTTCAAACTGGCCACTTCAAAGAGCCTTTCGGAATGAGAGACTTAAAAGAGAACAACTTATGGAACACTTTAGATAGCATGGATGAAACTTCTTGGTCCAGCACATCCCACAGATGCTAAACTAGATTTTGATCTAGAGCAGTGTTTCTCATTTTCAATTTCTCCCTAATCAAACACATCTGAATCATCTCAGTAGAACATAACAAGAGACTCCAAAACCTTAAATAAATAGTTCAGATAAGGGAGACATCCAAAATATGTACTGTTGGTGTGCCTCCAGGAACAGTGTTGGGTACATTGATCTAGAGAACTATAGAGTATTTTAGCCAGGGCATTACTCTGAACTCTTTAATAGGCTTTGGCCTCTTTTTAGCGTGCCAGCTGTTTTATAATGTGTTTAAATGATGTATGTTCATGCCTGCTGGTTAACTTAAAAGCATAGTTCACTCAAAAAGGAAAATTTTATTTAATTATTTACTCACCCTCCAATTGTTTAAAACTTGATTGAGTTTCTTCTGTTACAAACAAATGAATATGTAGTGAAGAATATTGTTAAAATAATTTACTTTAGAATTGTTAGTTGTGTGAACAAATTAACAGTGCTTCCAAACGCAATATATTTCCCTCCGAAGGTCACTTTAGAGTGAAATAAATCATGGGTGCTATATTGAAGTCATTCCAAACATATGCCCAATTCGCATACTATTCGTCCTAAATAGAATTTGAAAATAGAATTAATATGTCCCAAATCATAGTATGTTGAAAAGAGAATGCCAAAGGTTCCTGGATAGTTTACTATTTCCAGTAAAATTTTAAGTGTAGAACTGTCCATACTCTAACCGCTGATATTGCCCACAGTACATTGCGCTTTGGATGTGAATTTGATTAGAACTACAAACACAGGTGAAAAGTATAAATAAACTACAAACATGATGGACAAGCACCAACCGTCAAGTAGAGAGGCTTCGGTAAAGATGTTGGTATGACTGTTAATTAATATCTAGCCCACTGGAAAATATTTAAACCACGTTTTCTGTGTTATATTTCATCTGCAACAACAATACTGAACTTATATAAAGATGTGTTTGGACATTAACATCTGAATACATAATTATCCAAAGACCTGAGGAGATTTCTCTGCATGAAAGACTCGTGAATGGCAGATTATCTCTGCTGCTTCTCCAATAAGGTAGGAAATTAAATATGAAAGAAATGTGAATGATGCACAATGATGCATTGTGTTGTGCACAATGATGCACAACACAATGATCTGTTAATGAGGAAGTAGTATGTCCCAAAGCTTGCATACTCTTGTTACACACTCAAAAGTACAGTTGAAGTCAGAATTATTAGCACCCATTTAATTTTTTTTTCTTTTTTAAATATTTCCCAAATTATGTTTAACAGAGCAAGGAAATTCTCACAGTATGTCTGATAATATTTTTTTCTTCTAGAGAAAGTCTTATTTGTTTTATTTTGGCTAGAATAAAAGAATTAAGTTAGAATTAAGGTCAAAATTATTAGCCCCTTTAAGCTATATATTTTTGACTGTCTACAGAACAAACTATCGTTATACAATGACTTGCCTAATTACCCTAACCTGCCTAGTTAACCTAATTAACCTAGTTAAGCCTTTAAATGTCACTTTAAGCTGTATAGAAGTGTCTTGAAAAATGTCTAGTAAAATATTATTTACTGTCATCATGGCAAAGATCAAATGAATCAGTTATTAGAAATGAGTTATTAAAACTATTATGTTTAGAAATGTGTTGAAAAAAATCTCTCCGTTAAACAGAAACAGGGGGGCTAATAATTCTAACTTCAACTGTATATATTTTTCCTTCACAAAAAAATGTACATACTTTTTGGGCGTAGTGTAAGTATGCGAATTGGGTCACAGCATAAAACTAGCCTGTAAGGAATCAAGAATTTTAAAAAATGCAACTGATGGACATTTCAGACCATGATCCTTTGAGCAGGGAAGTTATTTGGTGTTTCACATTGCACTCAATATGGAAGGGCTCACCCCTATGCTCTAATCTCTTTGGAGTGTCTCTCAGAGGGGATTAGGGCATAGGGATGAGTCCTTCTAAGTAGAACCAAGTGTTTGTTTCAGCTTTAGTTTCTTCATTTATTGTATAAGGGCGATTGGACACAACACCTGAGAAGCAGAAGAGCACAGTGATGTCATCAACATTGTTGATCCATATAGCAGAAACAGAGAGGCATGTAAGTTTTGAATCTTTTTTTTTTTTTTGTAAAATGTATTTATTGAACACAAGTGAATAGCATTTGTTGTATACAAACTTTGCTATTGATTTTAGAGCAATTTGTGCAGTTGTAGAACAAATGTTCGAAAGTACTGTCGAATTATGTTTACCAGACTGCTCTTGCTGGTCATTAGCTGGTTCTTTGCTGGTCAAAACCAGCTTAGGACCACCTTATGACCAGAAAGAGCCAGTTTTAATAATTAGACAAGTGTGACCATTCAAAAGAATATATGTACTGACAAAATCATGAAAAGGGTTTTTTTTTATTAACAGGCTGATATTTTACTAACGATGCTCAGGGATGAAATGAAAGTAAAAAAAAAAAATACACCTACACTGAAGAAAATGGTTCATTGGATTTACAAAAAAGTTAAGATAAAAGGTTACAAACAATTTATATACAACCCAGGCCCGTTCTCGAAACGTACCGCTATATGCATTTCTGGAGAGCATCAAATACGTTCAAGGGGGTAGGTTATTTTTATTTTTTGCAGTTTTTGTTTTTGCGAATCTACCAGAGGTCGCTGTGTTCGCTTTTTCAGATCTCAAATTTCTCTCGCAAGTGCCATTCGTGCCTGCTGTTCTCATGTAAATCTACCAGAGGCCACTGTCGACTGACTGGCCCACCCATCTTTTTCCCTAAACCCAACCGATAGTGTTTTAAAAAGCACCGATTGACTTGCCCACCCACTTCCCTAATCTCAGCTGACAGTATTTCAAAAAGCAATCCAGAAAAAGAAAAGCCTTCACCTTGATTTGTACCACGATTTTAGATTTGACCACATTCCCACCCTGTTATTTACTTGTTTATATCATTTTTTGGCTTCTATTTTTGTCTTACCTAATTTCTGGAACCGTTCTTCACTGGACTCGAACCCCGTTGTGATAGTTATCGCTTTTGTAATGAGCTACGCTTTCATAATGAGCCTATGTTGTTTATATTGATTGAATTTAAACAAATTAAATGTAGTAATGTTCAACTTAATCAGTTTGTTTAAATTCAGCCCATATAAATTATTAGCAACCGCTTACCTTAAGAAATGCAGTAAATCCAATGAGTCATTTTTTTCAGTGTATTAAAAAGATCATTTCCACTTCCTCCACACATTTGTAGGGCAAATCACATTATAATAAATCAACCACTTCCAGAGAGGTAGGTGTGCAAAACCACAGAAGCCAATCCTTTAATTGACCCAGGCTCTTTATTATTGGTTTGTTGAGCAATAAATATTTTGTTAAGGTGTGGCAACAAATCACTTAAATAAAAGTGCACTTGAAAACTGATCTTACATCAGCGGACACACCAACAGAGTGACAATGAAGGCTTTGGCAACTATATTTCTTTTTTTGAGCCTCTTTAATCTGAGCACCAGCATCTTCAGAAAACACTTTTATGTGCAAAAGAGAATGGTGTGGACAGAAGCCCAGATACACTGCATGGAAGACCACGATGACCTATCCATCGCCAGCTACTCCGAACTGACAGTGCTTTCTCAAAATCCAGCAATCACTTTCGGATTTTACTGGATTGGGCTTTACAGAGACTCCCAAAGCCCATCGGTGTGGAGATGGACTGGAGGTGAAGAAGCGACGGATGTCCCTTGGCACACCGGACAGCCTGACACTTTGCACGAACAATGCATTGCGATCTCCAAATCCAGTAGCACAGCATATGATACGGCTTGCATTGTACCAATACCCTTTTTCTGCATGGAGAACTTTGAGCTGATTCTGGTGCAGCGGAGATATACTTGGGATGAGGCTTTGCAATACTGCAGACATAACAACATGGATCTGGGCCATCTGATTTCTGATGCGGCTATGAGGGAGGCGCAGAATAAAAGCGCTCTGGCCCAGACCCGTGCTGTTTGGATGGGTCTGCGCTTCATTGTGGGCCAGTGGCTTTGGGTGGATGGGGAAACTGTTGAATATGAAGCCTGGTCTGGAGAAGGTGAGCTCCAATGTCCGGCTGTGGATCAGAGATGCGGAGCTCTGGATTTAAAACAGATGGTTTGGGAACCCACAAACTGTGATCGGAGACTAAACTTTCTCTGCGTCAAGAGAATTAAAGGAATGTCTGAGGAAGACGATGATTGAAAATATTTGTTCACTTTAATGGATGGAGCACTGAAGGCACTGAAGAATCAATCATTAGGATTTGAATTCATTTGATACATTAAAACGAAAAGAAAAAAAAACATTATATAGAAACACTTTAAAAAATCTAGGGAATTTTTTTAAGAAATCCAAGTGAAGAAATGATTACATAATACACAACCTGACAAAAGTCTTATCGTCAATCCCAGCTGTAAGAGCAACAAATAATAACTTGACTTTTAGTTGATCATTTGTAAAAGTGGCAGATCAAATTATCTGTTGAACTGCATCCCAATCATCACAAATCCTGCAGAAGACCTACTGGAACTCGCATGAACCCAAGATTCTCACAGAAATCAGTCAAGTTTGCTGAAGGACAAATCATGGTTTGGGGTTACATTCAGTATGGGGGCGTGCAAGAGATCTGCAGAGTAGATGGCAACATCAACAGCCTGAGGTATCAAGACATTTGTGCTGCCCATTACATTACAAACCACAGGAGAGGGCATATTCTTCAGCAGGATAGCACTTTTTTTCTCATACCTCAGCCTCCACATCAAAGTTCCTGAAAGCAAAGAAGGTCAAGGTGCTCCAGGGTTGGCAAGCCCAGTCACCCGACATAAACATTATTGAGCATGTCTGGAGTAAGATGGAGGAGGCATTGAAGATGAAACCAAAGAATCTTGATGAACTCTGGGAGTCCTGCAAGGACGCTTTCTTTGTCATTCCAGATGACTTTATAAATAAGTTATTTGAGTCATTGCAGAGATGTATGGATGCAGTCCTCCAAGCTCATGGGAGTCATAAACAATATTAATTCTTTTTCCACTGCAGCATGAATTTATATTCTATATTGTACATTATTTCTGTTAAGTGACAAGACTTTTGTCTAAGCAAAGTCAGACCTTACTGTCTTAAGTAAATAATTAAAAATCAAGGCATGATCATATTTTATTTTGGTAAAATAAGCGTAATCTAGAGGCCTTTGCCTTTCATATAAGCCACTTCTGATGCCAAATGATCAACTAGAAGTCAAGCTATTATTTGTTGTTCCTAAAACTTGGATATGTGACAAGACTTTTGTCAGATAATGTAAGTTACATAAGTAATTGTAAAAGTAAAGGTTACATAACAATAAATGTACATCAATAATAAATGTAAGTAAAACTTTTATTTTCCTCTGTTGAACACAAACATAAAAAAACAACATTTAAAAATTATTTTCTGTAGTTTATTTAAAACTTCCAAAAACAACATTATTGTAAATATACTAAGTAGGCAAATCATTCATTTGCGGCTGCTGTTGATAAATGAAGCGAAAATGTGCAACATTTGGCAGTGATAAAAATATGTATTAATTATTATTGATTTCAGATGTTATTGCTGCATAATGTACATTCAGACCTGCTACACAAAGAAACAAAAACATTTAAAAGGGACTTTATCATTTCACTGTTTAAAATGTTTTATATTATATTATTATAATATTCTTTTATTATTATAAACATTTTATAATTATTTTATGATATTAAATACTGCTACACATATTGACATTTTAGCTGATGTTTTCTGTGTATGTTACAAATGTAAGGTTTTTTCCCCAAAGAAATGACACTTTCTAATGTGCAGAAAAGAGCATTTAAAGTTTTATTTCACTTCTTGTTTTGCATCTTAAATTCCTTTTTAGACTTTTTGATCAGTTTTTTTCAGAGATGTAAGGACTGTGTCACCAATTGATCCCAAACAAATGTCTGCAAATCAAATGTAAGACATTTAAATTCACTCTTAAAGTGATAGTTCCCCATATTTAATCTCAATTTACTCACCTATATCTGGTTTTAAACCTTTATGAGTTTTTCTGTTGAACACAAAAGAAGATATTTTGAAGAATGTTGGAAACGGGTAACCATTGATATGCAATATGCAAGTATTAAAAATGTGCTTTTTGTGTTCAACAGAAGGAAACTCAAACATGTAAGCAATAAGTGAAGGGTGAGTAAACAATGACAGAATTTGTAAGATGAAATACCTTATTTGGTTCTGTTTTGAATATCTAAACCACAGCATTACAAAGAAAATAAATAGTATGTTATATTTTTTAAACAAGAAATGAGACCATTTCAGAACAACAACATTAAATATTGAGCGTAAAAAAGTTTGAGCACAACTTCACAAACCACACAAAAGTTTAGTATAAATTAAAAGGAAACTGGCTACACTTTACAATAAGGCTCCATTTAGGTAATGTATTTACCAACATGAACTAAGAATGAACAATACATGTACTGAGTTTATGGTAACACTTTATTTTACAATGTACAATTTACACAATTAACAAATCATTAACTAAAGCTATTAGCTCGATAAACAATTAGGCTTATTAACAGTTAGTAAGCCAGTAGTTTGGGTATAGATATTGTGTAGAATTAGGGATGTAGTATAAAATCATATATTTTAAGTACTAAAACACAGTTAATATCTTAATAACAGCCAAATAATAAGCCAGTTTAATAGTGTGAATTATGATAAACTAAAGAGCTACAGAATTTCTTAATCATATCTAATGTTACTTTGAAATTTCATTTTTAAAATCTAAAGTTCTGCGCTGCGAGTTAACAGCGAATACACTCAAAAATGACTTGCTGCTTGTTCAAACTAAATGAATTGAAACTATTCTACTACTTTTAAGGAGTTTTTTTTGAACAATTTAATTGTTTTGTCCACTTTAACTTAAGTTAATCGATTAGTGTTGGGACAAACTGAATGAATTGTGTGGAATGCTGCATTTTTCTACAGTGTAACAACAAAAAGTGAAAATTTTTACAAATTTCTTTGACTAGTTACAGTTAAAAGAATTAAGTTTAACAAACTTAATTTATGAGTTTTCAGTAAAAAATTTAGTTCTTTTAGGTGTAACAAGTTTTAGTTATTTACTTAAGGCAAGTTGTTCGCTATTAATAATTAATATTAATACTTGTACTTGTCACAAAATATAAAAGTATTATTTTTGTTTCAGTGCTCAGCATATATAAGTACACCCCTCACAAATCTATCTTTTAAATTCATATTTTTAATAAGAATCTACAATTTTATATTTGTGGATATACATTAAATTAGTCAGTACTGCAGCCAAATCTGGAGCTTATCTAACAAAATAACTTACGACAACAGTCCAAAAACTCTTATACCCAAATGTATGTTATAGAAAAATATTAAATACAAATTTAAAAAAGTGAAAAAATTTGAAAAATGTAGTTGAAATTTTGTAGGTTGTAATTTATTTGCAATATTTAGCTTGAATTTAATTGTATTATCTTTCCATTTCTAAATATGTTTGGTGACTAAAATATTACCCTAATAAATATATCTGTTTAATAAATCTGTTTTGTTTAAATGCACCAAAATACATTGCCTATATTCACTGAGAAATAGATAAACATATTCATTTTCAAAATGGGCTGTACTCATATGCTGAGCACTGTTCATTACCATGGAAATTATCTGTACTGCAATAAAATTATTATTATTGCTATTATTATTATATTAACATGGGAAGGAAACTATTTGTACAGTAATACAAGTACTATTATTATTATTATTATTATTATATTAACATGGAAAGGTAATTGTGTTTTTTAAAATAATTTTATTTATGACTTTTATGGCAAATGACAGTAAACACAAAGACAAAACAAAACAATTATATTTCAAAACTTATAGATAGTATTAACTTAAGCACATACAATGAGAAAAAACAAACACAAAACATACCAACAAATAAAAAAGTAAATAATAATGTGGCTTAACAAAAACTACAATTGTACAATCTGTATCACACAATACACTCTACTTTGCACTTAGGAAAGAAAAAGAATCAATTTGCTGCAACAAGAACTTGCTCTATATTTGACAATAAAACATGTTATTGGATACATTTCCTAAATGGGTCCCAAAGTTTCTTAAACCAGGTAGATGAACCTCTAGACAGTCTAACTTTTTCCAACTTTAGGAAGAAGAGGACAGGAAGGAAAGGATTTGTACTGTAATAAAAGTATTATTATTGTTATTTTAACATGGGAAGTAAGTGATTTGTACAGTAATATTAGTATTTTTATTGTTATTATATTGACATGGGAAGAAAAATTTTGTACTGTATTAAAAGTATTATTACTTTATTATTATTGTAGTAAGGAAATTATTTGTTCTCTTAAATAAATGACAAACTTGTTACACCTTAACAAACTAACTTAATTTATTACAAAAAACTGTCACAAATTAATTTAATTGTAACAAACAGAAGTGATTTGTTTAAGTGTTCACTTTGAACAGTGAATGATTTTCATTAACGTTAAAATATGAATAAATATGGTAGTTCTCATATTTTTTCATGTAACTAATAGAACCTTATTGTAAAATGTCATACCAAAAAAAAAAACTTCTTGTAAAAGCCTATACCTTAACTCTTAAAGTAAATTCTTACAGTCGCTGCTGTATAATTGTGCTACACACGTTTGTTTTCTCATGAAAAAAGAACAAACAGCTTTTGTCTCAGAGCTGAATGGAAAGAAAGGCAGTGTTTCCACCATCACTCTCACACCTGTGGTCAGAGGCGCGCGGCTTCAGACCAGCTCATGTGCTCTTTAAACAGGAAATGACTCGGACTGGCATGTTGCTCTAGAAGCCAAACAGGAAGTGAAAATACTGACACTCAGAGCGAGAGTTAACATCTCACTTTAAAACAATGCCAACAGAAACATACATTCATCAACAACAATGACAAAATAACAAACACAATCATTTAAATTAACAAAGTGATTAAAATTTGAGGAATTGTTACAGAGCAAAAAGCTTAGCATATGTGATTATCTAAGTTATTGTGTTATGAAACTAATAAAGAGGGACTGTTCACACAAAAATGTACATTTTCCATCACTCTCTTTTGTTGAATGCAAAAAGGAGATATTTTGAAGAATGTTGATAACTGGTAGCCAACAGCTATGTTTTCACCCATCTGTTTTTATGTACATTTTGAAATATCACATAAAAAGTGGAAATTGACAGGGAAAACCAATGGAAACACCAAGATGCGCATATTTTAAAAATGCAAAAAAAGATATAAAACCAAAAAAGATATGATAAGTGTATGAACTAATATAGAAACAGTTTTACTTAATACAGGGTTTCTGCAGGTTTGACCAAGTTAAATCTAAAACTTTAAGACATTTTTAAGACTATTATGAATTAAATTTTAGATTTATACGGTGTTTAATGCTAAGGATTTTTTTCAAATATCTCAATTAGAAAAGATTTTCACATAGCAATTAAAAATTATTAAAATTAAATACATTTAATAATACAAAACTATACTTTTGTTTGAATTTTGTAATAAATTTTCAAATATATGATTTTATAAACCCTATAAGCGGGGCCAGACAGAATCTGCAGATATATTTTGCTATATCTGCGCAGAATTTTGTAAAGAATCTGCAGATTTCTGTGGAATGATTCTGGGAGTTTCATAGCTAAAAATGTATATATGAATATATGAAATCAAAAACAATACCTTTTTAACTTGTATTTATTATTTACAATGTTCTTACCAAGTTTTTCATATAATAATATCTACTAAAAGACAGGAAATATTACTTTACAAACTGTATTGTAAATAAATCATATGAACATTTTCATATTAGCCAATAATATTGCTGAAATGTATATAAAAAAATGAATAAATTTTATGATTCTCAATCATGGGCCAAAAAATCTGCTGAAATCTACCCATAACCAAGAAAAGAACAAAACATAGCTGTTAATTACTTCAGTCTACAATAATAATAATTAAATAATAAAGAAAATATATAGGTCAGGTCAGTATCCTTAGCAGTACATAAATGGAGAACCTTTTAGCAAATGTTACTGTAAGAAAAGTAATTAAATGCTATTTCAAATAAAAAGTTCAAGGTTTTATTGAGATTGATTGTTGGTGATTGTATGGGTGTTAATGGCCAGATTGGGTAGTTATACATGAACAAAGGAAAATTAAAACCTGTTAAAAAAAAAGATTTAAGACACAACACAACATTTCAATAGATTTAAGACTTTTTGAGGCCTAAAATTTAGCTTTTGAGATTTAAGACATTTTAAAACTTTTTAAGATCCCGCGGTAATAAATTCTATAATGCACATCCAAAAAGTCACGTCATTTTATTTTACCAGATCATGTGATAAAGAAGAGCACAATAGGACGGCATTAATGGACAAATCAGCAAATCGACCAGAAATGTTGTTTTGGTCATTCTAAAATCTCTCAGTCAAAGTCCATCATCAAAGTGGTTCAGTATTATTACCTTCAGAACTGTTTTGTGCCTCAAAAAAAATATCACAGCGCGTTCATTGCATTTCGTCTTCCAAGGCGAAATTTATTATATAAGAATAAAAAGCAGAAAATGGTTTCTTCTACACTGAAAACAATACTTGTGCTGCTTGTTTAAACTACTTATTTAAAATGAGCTGAAACAACACAATTCTTACGGGGTTTTTTGGGACAACTTAATTTTTTTTATGTTCAATCCACTTAAATTTGTAAAAACTATTAAGTCAACTTAATCAATTTGTGTTGGAACAACATGATGGTATTGTGTGGAACTCCTGATTTTTTTTTTACAGAGTACCGCATCAAAAAAAAAATCTTCAATATTTGGCATCAGTTTTTCAAGAACTGACAATTTTGTTTGGAAACTGTACTTAAATTTCAACTTTTTAATGTAATATTACATTTATGCACATAATTCTGATTTGCATCTTTGGATGAGTAACATAGCTATCGACTTGCATTGTATTTTTTGTCTCCAACTACCAAAGTTCAAAGTTCCAACATTCTTCATAAAACATTTATATTATTTTGGAACAATCCCTTTAAACCTTTTCTTGAGGTCAACAGCTTATTTACATGATGTTTTGAGATGATGATGGCTTTTTTTTCTTCTGGTGATGAGGCTCATTTTTTGGTGGATTTCATCTTGATGGTCTCATATGTGTCCGCTTCATGAGGTTTGAGCCCCTGAGGTGTGAAAGGACATACAGAGAGGATGTGGCAGAGAGTCATTTCATCAGAAACTCACATAAACCACACCACTTCACTCATTTCGTGTGCTTTTGACAAACACCAACAACATTTAATGGAACTTCACCACACTATGGCCACTTTAACACTAGAGCTAAATGTCTTTATGTCCGAAAAGACATGAAGAATTACATAGGAATGCTTTTTAAATGCTGGTATTTTAGAATCCAGTAGATATAAATGCATATACATTAGCATGGATAATTTATACAGACTGGACTGACAGTTTTAATTTACTAGAACTTCTATGTTAAGCTGCTTTGATACAATCTGCATTAGCTATAAAAACAGCCATGAATTGGATAGATAGATAGACAGACAGACAGACAGACAGACAGACAGACAGACAGACAGACAGACAGACAGACAGACAGATAGATAGATGATCAGTTTTGTATTGCATTATATTACCAATATTTTAGCATTACTAAAATTCTAATGCATTACTTTGTTTTGTTTTTGCAATTGTTAATAGTCTTTATTTTAGATTTAAACTTTTCATTGGGAGAACATACACAATTACAGAAAATGTTTACAAGTATATAAAGACCCTTCACATTTTATTTATGCATATAAAATTAAACAAAATATTTCCTTCAATAATTATAAAATACGAGTGATTACGTCACACTTAATAAAAAAATTGTGCATGCATATACAGTGCTCAAAGATAAGATTAGTCAGTACTGAAGCCAAATCTAGAACTAATCTAACAAAATAACTTAAGGTAATGGTTCAAAAATTAGAAGCCCAAATTTATATGTCAGGTAAAAATATAAAATCAATAATAATAATAATAATAATAATAAAGTTCAAGAATCAAGAGGAAAAAAAAATCTAAACTAATAATAATAAATCTGTTTTGTTCAAATAAACCAAAATATATGACCTATACTCACTAAGAAATAGATAAATATCTATGGTATTAATGATAAGTTTCATGTTTAACACTTAATACTTCAATTTTTAATGGCGTTTTTGCCAAGTTTTCAGTTACATTATTTTTTAAGTCTCTTTAGTTATTTCAGTTTTAACTAGAGTGCAAACGACTCATACATACAGTTGAAGTCAGAATTTTTAGCCCCCCTTTAATTTTTTTCTTTTTTAAATGTTTCCCAAATGATGTTTAACAAAGCAAAGAAATTTTCACAGTATGTCTGAATTTTTGTCTTCTAGAGAAAGTCTTTTTTGTTTTATTTCAGCTAGAATAAAAGCAGTATTTAATTTTTTAAAATTAGTTTGAGGTCAAAATTATTAGCCCCTTTAAGCTATATATTTTTTTCGATAGTCTACAGAACAAACCACTGTTATACAATATTGGTATTTATGTACTTAGGTGTACTTGCCTAATTACCCTAACCTGCCTAGTTAACTTAATGAACCTAGTTAAGCTTTTAAACGTCACTTTGAGCTGTATAGAAGCATCTTGAAAAATATCTAGTCAAATATTATTTTCTGTCATCATAGCAAAGATAAAATAAATACGTTGTTAGGAATGAGTTATTAAAACTATTATGATTAGAAATGTGTTGAAAAAAATATTTGTTAAACAGAAATTGGGGAAAAAAATAAACAGGGGCTAACAGTTCAGGGGGGCTAATAATTCTGACTTCAACTGTGTGTGTATGTGTGTGTGTGTGTATATATATATATATATATATATATATATATATATATATATAATGGTTTAATATATCTTGTACTTGCTTCTTTTATTAATTCATATTTAATATGTATCTATGCACAGATATACAGATAGCAAGGTATATAAATAATAATATAAACATATACTTAATTTAAAACATTTATTAATTAATTGAGTTATTTATAGAAACCAAATTTTACGTTACTATGATCACCCTGATAACAAGTATCAATTAAATCATATACAGTATAAATTAAATCACGTTTTATAGTGTTTAACTTGCATAAATGTACAAATGCACAGTAATGAGGACATTGTAAAATAAAGCACAAATGCAAAATATTCACACTTACACCAGAAAGGTCAAATTTACAGAAAGAGCGAGTATTAAAAAACCACAACACAGCAATTGTACCTCATACACCCCTTCACCGGCATCTTTCTTCTGTGAACAAACAGATCAATTAAAAACATTAGAAAAGCTGAAAAAATAAAGATGACACTCATTGAGAATGAGCTGCAGTTTTTCATATTTGGCTGAAGTTCAAACAGAGCCTGACGCTGTGTTATATTTATAGAGTGACACTTTTAAAACATTAGAAACATTCTTGGTGCTTTATTTCGGTTCAGATATCATGTGAAAGGTTGCATGCTCACGCTCACATATTTTTAAATGGGACTTCACACATCCAAAATAGGACGTTTGTAAGTGTGAAGTGGAAGCAAAGAGTATATAAAACAACTATTTTTAAGATTAAAACATAAGGCAGAGCATTTACACTTCAGTTTAATAAAAAAAAAAAAGCTTGTACTGTTGAGTTCACGTTTGTGTTCATTGATGGATGTTAATATGTATACAAAAAATAATAGTTATTATTTATATTAATATAAAGGTCTGCTACTGAGTTTACTGGACATTATTAAAGCCATGTGTGTTTACGGCACACTCTATTATTAGTACAGTTCTTATTATTCTTTTTAAATATATTTTAAAAAGTGTTTCTGGGAAAAATATATATTAGGTAAACATATTGATGGAGGAAATGAAAAGAGCACTTCAAAGTTGTTATCAGATCTCTTAATATGCCATTAATAGATGCATATTTTATTAGTATTAAATGTTTTATTGTAGAGTAAATGCTCATTTGACTGTTTGGACAGTATAAAATATTTAAAATATTTAGAAATTGTATATTAATAATTATTATTTAACTCAAAATAAGTGTATATAATAATAACAATTGACCAAATAATAACTTTGAAGAGCTTGCTTCATTTTTTAAGAGAGTGATCTGCATGTAAACAACATAACACGAATACAATAATTTATTAAATATTTAGAGACAGATTTACAGAGATAAACAATAATGTTTCAATGTAAAGTGGCAACAGTCAGTCTTACCCCTGAATATGAACTTTTTGGTGCTTGTTTACTTCGCATCTGAGAGGGAGAAAACACAGTTAATAAATTAATACAGCAACGAAACATTTAATTAAATTACAATGTTGGTCGTTACACAAACACACACATACATGTGTGTATACACACAAAGGCAAACCTATGAAGTTCTGTTTTTTATTTCCCAAGCAATGGTTAATAGAGCAATGAACTTTTCACAGTAATTCAGATATTATGTTTTTTCTTCTGGAGAAAGTCTCATTTCTTTTAGTTTGGCTGGAATAAAAACAGTTTTCTAAGTTTTGATTGGCTACAGAACAAACCACTGTCCAATGACTTGCCTAATTAACTTAGCTTGCCTAATTAATCTAAGTTAAGCCTTTAAATTGCACTTTAAGCTAAATACTAATATCTTGTAAAATGTTATTTACGTCCATCTTGGCAAAAAGTAAAGAAATTAGTTATGAGAAACACTTTGTTTAAGAACGCGTTGAGACCACTTGAGAAATATTTGAAAAAGCATTGAATTTTCACAGGAGGGCTAATATTTTGGTCTTCATTACTTGTTTCAGTGCATGTTAATCTTTGTAAATATTATTTAATAATCATTAAATATTTATGAATGCATTATTAAAATGAATTGGCTAACATTAAACATGTCAAATGAACACATTACAGTATTTATTAATCTTTGTTAAGGTTGGTTAATAAACATAGCTGAGTTCATAATTAGTTAATATTAGCTCTGGTTATAATGAAAAAATTATTTCAATAAAAAAGTGCTGAAATTAAAATAAACTAACATTAATAATAATTCAAAAAAGAAATAAGCATTTTATTTCATGCTTATGAACATCATTGTCAAGTGTTTCCAGAACACAAACAAACAAAAAACATTTAACTTAATGCTTTTCACAATAATTTCCATTCCAAAGCAGCTTTACAAAATGCACACATTATTAAATTACAATCAAAATCAGAAAGAGTTAAGGAGTATACTTTATATACTGTACATAGTTAACCAGCAGTTTCACAATAAAGACCATCTTTCAAAAAAAGTGACATCTACTTATATAATACATTTATAATGAAGTGATCTGATCAACAAAACAATTCATTACAATTTGTGTTTTATATAAATCGCATAAATATAAATAAGCACATTTATGAAATTTGCCTTTGAGAGTTTTGTTTGATACTTGACGGATTAAACACACACATAGTCAATGATACACAGTGATTAAACAGAGTAAATGGTATGATTAGAAGACATCTAGAGTACCTTCATTCTGCAGTACAGGACAGTGAGAACAATCCCATAGACGAACAGCACCGCATCCAAAATATAACAGATCTGCGGCTCCTTCAGACTCATTGCATCTGCAAAAAGGGAAGAAACTGAGCTATAAGTTCTTCTTTGACAATTAGAAACTCTTTAAAATGCTTTATATTTTATTTAAAAATAAATAAAGATCACATTTTAGTGTAATGTCCCATTAATGAATGTACTCCCATAAACTAATGAAAATTAATTATACAGAATTATTAAAACCAATTAATGTACTTTTAAAAACAATAGTGATTAATAATAAGTTGAATCAACTTAACTTTGAGACATCTGAACTTGCATTTCTTAATTTCTAATAACGCTAGTCAACACACTCAATGCATTTTTTTTCCAAGACATCCCATAATTTCTAAAACATCAGCCTCTACCAAATGGTTGATATGTCGATTTATGGTAAAAGTACCCGAAATTAATATATATACTATGAAAATCTGAAAATACAAAGTGTAAGACCAATTTATTTCAAAAACAAATATTCAAAATGAAGCATTTTTGATTACTAAATCATCTTTATACTTTGAAGTATGCCATAAAATATTTTAGATTCTCATTTAACGTTTTCTTGTTTTTTTTGTTTTTTTTTTTACAATAAATCCAAAATCAAGTGTAGTAGGGCAACAGGATTATGCTTGTTTAATTTGTTTGTAAACAAACAATGCTGTGTAGTGTAAACCAATATTTAAAACAGTCATACTTTAAATTACTTTAACAGTCATTTTTAAAGCAGTAAAAATATGGTCAACCATTTTGTAGAGCAGGCAGTGAAAGGGATCAACTAAAATTGTTTAACTTATAAATAAAAAGAAAAAACATAAACATTTAAAGTTGGATATGCTTCTTGGAACCAAATTCTCAACACCAATTTTAAACTGTATGGCAACCTTTTCTGGATTTCCTCAAAACTGATAAGTGCTATACCAACCATTTATTGGAACAATTGATCATACATTTAACTGATAATTAAATTTAAACATTTGATTGCTAAATAATTGTATCATTTTATATAAATAATTTATTTTATTTTATATCTAATATTTTAAATAACTTAATACACTTTTATTTTCTGATTAATTGCTGGGGTTGCTATGTTTATACCTATGTTTATACCATTTTTTGCTGGGGTTGCTATGTTTATTTTTTTTAATATGCTATGTTATATGGATTTCCTTTGTATAGTTTGTTGTATTTAATGTTATGTATGTAAAGTCATGTAATGTATGTTGTATTAAAAAGAAAAAAAATTACATAAAAAATATATAAAAAAACATGATTAACTTAGTTTTGATCGACATGTTACAATTAACAAAGCGTGGGTTTTTTTTGTACATCTATTTTAACATTTTCCAATTGCTTTTTTTAAAATCCAAACTTGTGAGTTGGCAAAAACTAACAATGATTGACTATTTTCATTACCAAACGTGATTGTGTGTTCCTGTTAGTAAATACATTCATTAACTAATGAAATCTTTTAGTAAAATATAATTGAAATGAAACAGTTTGTGAGTTTTATAGGTCACTGCTGCATACAGCAGGTCTAATTTTGATCAATTTACACTTAATCATTGTGGTTAATTGAGTTGCATTGATGATGCATCAAATTATTAGAATTCTTAGTCTTAAAGCATTAGTTTTTTATGATATTTGTTTGTTACCTCATCAGTAACTTTTCATGACAAGATCAATGTAGATAAAAGCATATTAATTAGTAATAATAATAACAACGTCATTATGCAATAAGAAATATTGATATTATGATATTATGAACTGAAAGATTTGGTTTACACTCTAAATAACTTCAAATGATTAAAACACCAACACAATGACAATTTGTGAAGATATCGTACATCATAACTCAAGTCAGTGTCCAACTACAGCATCTTTCGATTTTACAAACAGAAAACATAGCTGATGATAATGAAATCAGACTTTTAGGAAACAGTAATAAGTTTTTGAGTTGAGAGAGTTCGCCTTTTGTCTCAGTATCAGATCCTTCAAAAAAAAAAAAAAAAGTGTTCTCTTTTCACGGAAATTGAAGACTCGAGTGACCACATGACCACACGGTACAAGCACCAACTAATGTGTTTTATGAGCTGCAGGTTTAATGAGCTTACTTTAGCACAACATTCTGACAAAATTGTGTGTTTTTTCATTTTAGATAAAGATGCATGATTTCTGCCTCATCTTGCGTAACTTGATGACATGTTTGGTGTCAGTGACCTTTAATTTAACAAAGAAAAACAATTTTTTGGTCATTATGGAAATTACAGTCATGCATTAAAAAGCAAAGGTAATAATATAAAGAAAAATCTCTATTTATTTCAAGGAAACTGCAGCATCTTCACTTAGATGCAAAAGAGAAGTGAACACTGACCAGTAAACCTCAAAGAGAAACTACTGTACATTTAAGCACTGGCACTGTTTTCACATTCATTCTTTTTTTTCTCATTTTACATTAACATTTAACTTTTTAACATAATAATTTTGTTAATGCAAACACTGACCAAGCAGTTGTTAGGTAAAGGGTCATATTGCTTGAATAAAGCCTTGTTTACAGAATGGTAAAAAGGCGACTTCCTGGCAACAAAGTTTCATTTCACCACTTCAATGATCAGAAAAGGCTCGACTCGACAAAAAAAAAAAAAAAAAAAAAACAGACACGAAACTTAGACACAAACTAAATATAGACTTCTATCGGTTTGTTTATACAGAGATCCCTAACCTTAAGTACTTGATTGTAAGCCACAATAATATGCATGATATTTTTAAACAGGTTACATTTTTAAAGGCATCTTCAGAAATATAAACAAGTGTTTCTTTCTGTTAACAACTAAAATCTTAGTGTGAAGGGTCAATAAACCTGTAACTGCCTGCTCTACTAAATGGTTGACCATATTTAGAATGTTTTAAATAATAATTGTAAAGTCATTTAAAGAATAACTGTGTTAAATTATGGTCTACACACACATCATTGTTGCTTTACAAAAAAACAAATTCAAACAAACAATCCTGTTGCAATCCTGTTGTAAAAAACAAACAAACAAACAAGCAACAAGTTAAATGAGAATCTGAAATATTTTATGGCATACTTCAATAAATAAAGATGATTTAGTGTTCAAAAATGTTTTATTTTGATTATGTTTTGAAATAAATTGGTCTTACACTTCGTATTTACAGATTTTCATAGTATATGTATTAATTCCGGTACTTTTACCATAAACCGACATATCAACCATTTGGTAGAGGCTGATGTTTTAGAAATTAAGAGATGCATATTGGTTATTAAGAGAAAATTAAATGCATTGAGTGTGTTAACTAGCGACATTAGGAGGTGAAAGGCTTAAGAAGAATAAACAATGTATTTTTTTGGTAACAGTGGAAACATTATTGTAAAGTGTCATCAGTAAAAATAAATAATAAATAAAAACATATGAAAAATATGAAATTACTGCACACTTTAATTTTCAAGATATAATCCGCACACTGTAATAAATGCTGCGCTCCACACAATTGATTGGTGTTGGGAGTGAGACAACATAAAGGAATTAAGTTAACTTACTAGTTTTTACAAATTTAAGTGGATTGAACGTAAAATGATTTAGTTGTTTCGGCATTAATACTGAAGATTTAATCCGCACACTGTAATAAATGCTGGGTTCCACACAATTGTGTTGGGACAACAAGGAGGAATTAAGTTCACTTAGTTTTTACAAATTTAAATCAATTGAACATAAAATAATGAAGTTGTGCCCCTAAAAATCTGAAGAATTGTTGTTTCAACTCATTTTATATAAGTAGTTTGAACAAACAACAAACTTTATTTTGAGTACACACTATTGTTAGTGGCATCCTTTTACACTGTAAAATGCTGGGTTCCACACCATTCATGTTGTCCCAAAACAAAGTTACGTCAACTTAAACATTTTTACAAATTTAAGTGGATTGAACATAAAACAATTAAGCTGTCCCCAAAAAACCCTAAGGAACTGTGTCGTTTCAATCCATTTTAAATAAGTAGTTCGAACAAGCAGCACAAGTAATTTTTTCAGTGTATCAAACACAGATACGTCTGACTTTAGGGGAAATGAATATCTTGCTAGCACTATTAATATTTGTTATATTAATGCTGACTACAATAACACCACAAACTGCAACATATTAAACGATACATATTACATACACTAAAAAATATAGTTTTTGCTGCTTGTTCAAACTACTTATTTAAAATGAGCTGAAACAACACAACTCTTGAGATTTTTTGGGGACAACTTATGTTCAATCAACTTGAAATTGTAAAAACATTAAGCATTTACAGTGTACATATCATACATATTAAACAGCTTACAAACCAAACTAATATAAACATTAACAAAAACCAAACTATCACAAACTCACACCGGGATTTTGTACGATATACAGTCGTCAACATTTGAAGTTTATCAAAAACACTTTCAAAACTGACAAGAATGAAATGCTCAAGGACGACTTTAATGAAAGGGTCTGATCCATTTGACTACTGTATTTATATATGAATGAATATACAAACACACATTACAAAAAAATATCTAATAGCATTTCAGGCGTCACCTAAAAAAGTGTAATGGTTAATATAATACACTACACTCCAATATTAAGCATGAAAACACTCATTTGTGAACTAATTAGTTTTTCCTCAAATTCAGTCAGTTGTACAGCAACATTCAATCCCTCGTTGGCGTAAAAAGCGATGGCACAGAAAACTCACCAGCACTGTCGAAGAACCAGAGAGACAGAAGAGAGAAGATCTTCATCAGCACCACCACCATCAGCAGCAGCTCCACCACAGACACACACACTTGGGCTTCGCTCGAGCTACTGGACACACAACTCTCAAAGAACACACGACAAAAAGCACATTACAGGCACACACAGAGAGGGAAGTTGTGGTGAAAAGATGTCCGTATTGAAGTTTTAGACCTCCCCCCACTCGAATGACGAACAGGAAGCAGGAGAAAAAGCTGAGTTATCTTTTATTTAAATTACGCCGATCACTGGATATGCTGAATCAGCTTTTATACTAATGACTTCTTTACAAATATACACAACTATAATCTGTGAGAAAGTTTGTAGGCATAAGAACAGAATGGCGTATTGAAGTGATGGTAATGTTGGCAGGTCACGTTATGTAGAGTAAAAGCTGCACTTAAAGAAACAGAAAAGACCCTTTTTTTTCAAGTTTTAAAATATTTATTTAGGTTTTAGAAGTGTTTACATAGAGAAATGAGAGAAAGCTCTGTCGTGATATCACTAGAATGGATTAAAGACAGAAGGAGGATCAGCCATTGTCGTCTTTAACGGTCCACTTCGCCAAACACGATGTCCTGAGTGCCTGTGGGAAGAGAAAACGGGTGGAAATTTTAGAATGATAATAAAACAACAAAGGATAGTTGTTAAAATGTATTTCAAGTTTATTTTAGATCTAATTTAATATTTGAGACATTTAACCCCTTAAAGTAGGGCTGTACAATATGATGTTTTAGCGTTAATATTGCAATGTGTGAATGTGCAATATTCACACAGCAGAATCTGTAATGTGAAGTCAGGATTATAGTTATAGTCAGGATTATAGTTGGGCCAGGTACGATTGTGAAGTCACTTCAGTTAACCCATAAAAATGAGAAAGTTTATTAGTTGTGCGTGTTTTAAGGTTTGTGACTGTGTTCGCATTTTAAATGAGCTTAAAGCATCTGGGCACAAGGAATTATTGCATTTTGTAGATTTAGCAAAAGCTAATTCTATTTAATAATGTATATAATAAAGACTATACAACTTTATTGTTTGTTTATTTTATTTCTGTACCTGAATACTGTTAGACTCCATGTATACCCTTGCTCTACTGTATTTATCTATGCTGCCAATTAATCGATTATATTTTCTGCAGATGCTCTCCTCTACAAAATCTTCCTATTCAATATAAATACATTCATTTATTCAAAATAGAGCTATTTGAGGTTTTTTTAAATATCGCAATATAAATTGCAGAAAATGAAATCACAATGTACAAATTTTCCAATATCCAAGCCCTTCTTTTAAGCCTAAATTATATATTTTTTATTTCTATCTAGTTTCATTATTAAAAAAAGAACATTTCTTTTTTTTTCATTATGAAAGTTTGCATAGAGCTAATAAAACAACAAAATAGTTGTTTAAATGGGTTTCTTTTTTTTTTCCATATTAAACTTAAAATGAGACATTTAACCCTTTAAAGCCTAAATTATTATTTTGTTTTATTTATTTCGACCTATTTTATTTTTTAAAAACATTTAAACATTTTTTAATTATGAAAGTTTGCATAAAGCTAATAAAGCAACAAAATATACTTTTATATATATAATTTAAATGCATTTCATTTTTATGTTATACTTTTTTATATCTAATTCAAAAATTGAGACAATGAACCCTTTAAAGCTTTTCATATCTATTTTTATTATTAAAAAAAGAACATTTATTTTATTTCTACCTATTTTATTTAAAAAAAAATATTTAAACCTTTTTTTAATTATGAACATTTGCATAAAGCTAATAAAACAACAAAATATAGTTTTTAAGTGAGTTTCTTTTTTTCCATTTCCAATTTAAAATGACACATTAGACATCCTTTAAAGGGTTAACCTTCCTGTCATGTTCGGGTCAAATCTGACCAATTTACAATTTAAAACACTCTTGAATATTGTTTAACATCTAATTTCCGTAAGGGCTTATGATATCCTCCAGACTATGCATTTGAACATATAAAAGTGATGATCCCCTCTTTCATTGAATTTTGAGTGTTTAGTCAACCTTGTTAAGCCTGTGATGTTCCTAGTCAAAGTGAGTGCCATAGGAAATGAATGGGTATCCAGACTATATTCATTCATCAGACAGAAAACATCACCATATCCTGTACTCTGTATATAGTTAGTAAATCAGCACATACTATCATCTCAAAAACATTGCAAGAATCAGATGCTTTGTTTCCAGTGAGGACTTAGAGAAACTTGTTCATGCTTTCATCAGCAGCAGAGTGGATTACTGTAATGGACTCCTCACTGGCCTTCCCAAAAAGACAGTCAGACAGTTGCAGCTCATCCAGAATATTGCGGCCAGGATTCTGACCAGAAGCAGGAAATCAGAGCACATCACACCTGTCCTCAGGTCTTTACACTGGCTCCCAGTTACATTCAGAATAGATTTTAAAGTATTATCACTTGTCTATATCACTGAATGGCCTAGGACCTCAATACTCCTACTAGCCGCTTTAGTCATTTGAATTTTTTTTTTTTAACTAGTTTAGAATCGAGAAGCAGCATGACTGACAAAAATAACTGTGTTCGCACGAGCAAAAGAAAGCAGGTGAATACCAGATGAGTGGATGATCACGCGCATGGTGAGACAGGCTTTCCCAGCCTGATCTCACAAAGGAAACGTAACTATTTTACTTTTTGTAAGTTTAGTGGCTAACAAGTATGAATTTGTAATTCCTTTCATTAGTGCACATGAGATGATTTTCATCTGCTTTCTTTTGCTTAGTTATGTTTGGTAATATGGTTTCATTATCATAATTTACAATAACATTGCAATAATAGGAGAATAACTCTCCGTTTATTAACTGGTGATTTGGGACCTGTGCATAGTTTTAGATGGGCTACATGACAATTTCTTTTAAATGTCAAAAAAAAAAACTAAAAATTTTTGTTGAATAAAAAGTGTATGTATACAGCTATTGTTTTCTTTGTTTTGACACAATATTTAAACTTTGTGGCGAAGAAATTTTTTATTTAAATAATTTGACAAATCCTTAGCGTCAAACCCTGAAAAATCATGTGAAAGAAAAACAAAATGCAATGCGACACTATGAAACCACAACCCATTTGCTCATCCTCACAGATCAAGGTCATACATGACCCACAAAAACACTAAATGAAAAAGAGGCATGTGGACATAACACGATTTAAATAGAGTCATTTTAGCATGCCAAAGTCAAATTTATACATATAAAATATGTTTTCCCAACAACAAAATTGTGGCTAGTGAAAATGGCGAACTTTATAATAATCTTGCAAAACTACTAGCCACAGTGGCTGGTGATCAAATAAGTTAACGTCAAGCCCTGATCACAATTATTTTACAAAAAATGTATATAGTTTTTTTTTTTTTAAGAAATGCATTTCACCTACAAGCACAAATCAAGAGAAAGTACACTCACGCATTGTTTATTTCATCTAATCTATTTCCTTTTCCTACTTATCATATGAATTAACACACACTACTATGAAAATTGCTAAAACTGAAAACTTCGCTCAAAAACTAAAACTATGAAATTCATAAGAGAAATTTGCTCTCCGACCACAAATCGCAAACACTAGTCGAGATCAACGTTTGGATTTATTACAGTTTATCACTGACCATGATTAATGACAGATTCAGTCGCAGCAAACATTCTTGTTAAAACAGTCTGTGATATTTTGTCACCTTTTCTTTACAAACAGAGATTTTTAATTGAGATTTTTTGAAGCTTTTATTTTTAACTCTAATGTAATCTTGTTTTTCTCCTTATTAACAATACTGCATGTTCATATATAGTTGAAGTCAGAATTATTAGCCCCCCTGAATTATTAGCCCACCTGTTTATTTTTTCCCCAATTTCTGTTTAACAGAGAGATTTTTTCAACACATTTCTAAACATAATAGTTTTAATAACTCATTTCTAATAACTGATTTATTTGATCTTTGCCATGATGACAGTAAATAATATTTGACTAGATATTTTTCAAGACACTTCTATACAGCTTAAAGTGACATTTAAAGGCTTAACTAGATTACAGAAACATAACTAGAAACAGAAGTATGGTTATCAACAACTAGAGTGTAAAAACGTGCATCTTACCGATGATCGCCACCACATCAGCAAGCATGTGTCCTTGAGACATTCTGTCTAAACCAGCCTAATGGACAAAACAAAGAATATAATCAGCATATCATTAGTATTAATAGTGGGTAGACAAACAGAGAGAGAGAAACAGACAGATAGATAGACAGACAGACAGATAAAGATAAGATAACATAGATAGATAGATAAGATAGATAAGATAGATAGATAGATAGATAGATAGATAGATAGACAGATAGATAGATAGACAGACAGACAGACAGACAGACAGACAGACAGACAGACAGACAGA
>CAIGQZ010001108.1:3563938-3587414 GCA_903798205.1 Danio tinwini
TAAGAAAAAAAAAACACACTGTACAGTCAGAAGTGTAGCATGCATTCATATTGTTTTTTTGCGCAGCGACGCTAATTTGAATGAGTCTAATTTACTTTTAAACAGCAAGTTAAGATTATGTTCTTTTATCCCACATGGATGCTATGAGGATACTTCAATAAATTATATTACTTTTTTATTAAAGGACAATGCACAGATATTGATGTTTCACAATGTTTTTACACCATTTTTACATTATTTAAATCTAACAAGCTTAGTTTACCATTTTTACAATGTTCTACTTGCATTAAATCTAAATCCCAAATATCAGAAATGACAACAGATTGTTAAGATTTAATGTAAATTTTTATGTTATTGACTCATTTATTCATGTTCCTTCTGCTTAGTCTCTGATTTATCAAGGATTACCACAGAGGAATTAACCGCCACTTACTTGACAGATTTATATATTTGTAACTTTAGGTGGTTTGTGTAATGTGTTTTATGTTTGGTAAAATAATTTCTAATTGCATCTTTAGTGATTTTTAACTTTTGTCTCAATAGGAGGATTTAGAGGTTTTTGCAAAAAAAAGCACAAAGCACAAGAAAATCTACCTTGTTAAAAACCAAAGAACTGTCTAAATTGAAATAAGTTATTTTATTTAGTAGCTAATAACCTTTTTATTATTTATAAAATGAAACTTCTGAACCTAATCAGAGGAGCCTGATAGAAAATGCTCATTTTCAAAAAAAAAAAAAAGAGGTCAGATGGATTTAGAGGGTTTTACATCTGAACTCTTCATATATATATATATATATATATATATAATTTTTTTTTGCATTTAATTGAATTGTGTATTGCAAAAAATTCTTTATATTTATATCTATATATGAAATAAATAAGCAAAGGGAAAAATCTAATTGCAAAAATTGCCCTGTTTGTCTGTAGGACTGCAAATAATTGATGGTTTTAGTTCTAGTGTAAAAAATAAAATATACAATTTATAAAATGTTACTGCAGTCATAAAACTAACAATACTTTTTTCCTATTATTATTATTGTTATTATGACTCCCTTTTCTTAACTCTCAAAGAACATAAACATATTTAAAAATGCAGCCACATCTTATATGTTTTATTATGATTAATTGTGCAGCCCAAATAAAAATATTAAGAACAAACTAAACATGAACTTTCACTTATATGAATATAGTAGCTACTCGTGGAGACACTTACTCCACGAGACAAGACACAAGATTCACGAGACAAGATTTTTTACAAACTTTATAACAAGTCTTCAATGATGAACTATATATGAATGGAAAGCAGTCTTTTATTCAACAACAACAAAAATTACAAATTGCAAAACTATTTAGATGCTTTTATAAATTAACTTGTAATTAATGTTATTTTACTTCTATTTTAATAAATTATGTGCAGTAAAGGACATGCAAATACGTTTTATATATAATTTTAAATATTAGCTACTGAATGCGAATATAAAGTAAGGACTGATAGGAGAGAGTTGTTTTAATGTAATTTGATATGCATGCCGAATTGAAAAGAAATATCAGCTTTTCCACTATAAACGTGTGTTTGGTGATAATGATGTTACGAGTCTCGAGGAGTATAGTGTGTACGTGTGTGTGCGTCCATATGCACGCTTAGAGATGTGTGTGTCTGTGGTCCTTTACTGACTCGGTAGGTGCAGAGAACAGTGCCAAACAGCCAAGTGTATATGTCGTGTTGCAAAATGCAGCTAAAAGACCTTCACGATGTTAATAGTTTGATTCAGGTGTTTATATGTCTGTACTGCACTTCAATAATGCGACTGAAATAGGAATACTCCACATGTCTTAACTCAATTTGTATTTACGACGATTATGACTTTAAGCATATCTAAAGGGCTATTCCATTGCATGGATACGTAACGTGTGACTGCAGTTGTAGCCTCTGTTGGACACATTGGGCAGCTGCTGAACTCCAGTAAAAAGAAAAACGGTTATGCACACCTGCTGGCCAACCCGCGTTATGCTGCCAGCCTGGGTTGCCAGGTGTGTGCAAAGCAGTTGATTTGCGGTTCAAATGCAATCTTGCTTCCAATTTTTGATGCTAATTTCACCCTCACGCTCCATCATAACATCACAACTTAATTTTTCACCTCAACGAAAAATCTTGTCGAGATTTAATCTCGCAAGATCTTGTCATATGAGATTGTCACTTTCCTAGTAGCTACATAAATGTATACTCCATTCCAACAATCTCTTTAAATTTCGTACTCACAAAAATACCACTTATTGCTTTACATATATACTTTTAAGCACACCTAATGTTAAACTACAACTATGACAAAGTGGAATTTTTGTTTTGTTTTAGAAAATAGATAACCTTCTCTCTCTCCTCAAACATCCAGAAGAAGGGGGTCATGGCTCCGATGTCAAGGGCATGAGTGGTGATGCCCATGATGTGGTTCATGATACGGGTCATTTCTCCAAACAGCACTGCAGAGATAAATTTAACACACTTATTCAGCTGATATAGACAAACAGTTACATTAAAACATTAAACATTCAAACATTAATCCATACTCAATTATTTGTGCTACTTTAACATCTTCTATGCATTTCAGTAGTAGAATCAAAAGAAGTACTAGTATCAAACGACTAAGTACTAGTATTTATTGTTGTTTTCTTGCATATATATACATATTGCTTATCAGTAGCACTTGCTATATACATTAGAAACCTTGATACTAGTATCTACTGACTAAATTCTTTTGCCTCTTTAATAGATACTAGTAGTCATTTATTAGATAACCGGTGCCTATTAAAAAGATACTAGAACCTATTCAATAAACAATAGGAATCTAGTATGAACTAAAAACTAGACGATAGTGAATAAGCACTTGTATATAATTAATAAGTACTAGAAGATATTGTACTAGTACTTAATGGAAATCATATAAGATCAACAAAGTATTAGTAAATAAAACAGAAAATAGATACTAATATATTTTGTAGGAGTTTGTAATCTAAATCTAAAGCTCTTTAAAAAGGTGTTCTTGCAGTATTATGCTACTGTATAGTCATTATACAACTAGTGGCAAACCTATATGTCATAAATACAATTAAAAATAATTGTTATAATTAATTAATAGAAATTAATGCAAATTATAATGTACTACTTTATTATTAATTATTTCTGTGATGATTAATTGAGCACCAAAAGATTTGGTAAAACCAGACTGAAAGCATTTCAGTTTTGTTCCTCACCTCTGATCCACTGTGCACGAGGTGGAGCCTGAATGTTAAGAAGCTTTTCGACGGCTAGAGAATATGCTTGCTCATTACACATCATGGACACATAGTCGAGTCTGTCGAAGTATGGAAGAGCCTGCAACAACACAAAGATGCAAGACAACCTTATTTATTTATTTGTTTATTTATGTCTTAATGCCATATCAGCAGCGTTGGCTATATACATGCCAACATTGGTAATGAATATTCGATTTATAAATTACAATCATAAGTGTTTCTTAACAAACATGCATTATATTAAAATAAAAACATGTAGATAACAACACTAATTAAACAAGAAAGTTTTTTTTTCAATTTGATGAATGATAAATATTGTAAAATTCCTGCAGAAATTAAATATTTCAACTCTTAAACAAAATTAAATATTTCAACTCTTTCCTTCAAATGTTTCCAGAATAAAAACTCTCTAATTTATATTCAAAAATATACATTTTATTATAACATGTTTTATGCTAGTCAAAATAATCTCACGTCAGAAATGTGTTTCTGTTTCGCTTTTGATAAATATGAGTGTGTAAGTCTTGACCAATTCTTCCAATTCTATCTTGCATATGTAACCTGGTCGTGTCTATTTTCATAAAATATTTCTTTCTTTGACTTATTAATCGATTTACGTCATAAAATTTGCTGTTTGCACATTCATCCCATTCCATTTGCCATTTCTGAATAATGTATAGATACAAAGCAAGTTGGGCATAAGACACTGGAAATTTATATTCTCCTGTTTATTTTCAATTAATCCCATATGGCCAGATGTCAATCAACCACAACAATAACAAAAAAAAAAGATCAGTCTTATTCATATAAGAGTCAGCATCATGTAACAGCTCAGTTATGACAGCTTATTAAAGCCTTGTTTGTAATACAAACTTTTCAGAAAGTTACATTTAGCCTAAATTTGGCAGACAGTTTTTTCAAAGTGACTTACACAGTGTTAAAGTATAAATTTATTAATGCATTTTATCAGAAGACAGCAATGCTCTTTAAAATAAAGGAACTGAAATTAAATCGATATTTTTGCACTACTGGGGAACCATTCTACGAAGTAAGCACTATTTTAAAAAAAACCCACATAGCCTAGCTGAAGAAATGCTGCCATATAAAATATTTAGCTCTCTTCCTATTATCTGTGCATACATTCACATACATGCATACTCTTAACTTTTTAGCATTTATTGTGTACAATTTTGCACTGCATGCAATTCCATGACATTTAATGATTGTGTAAACAGTCTGTTTTTACCGTTGTGTGTGTATATATTAATATAACATTTAAATAATATGTTAAAAATAAAAACAATATTAAAATGGTGTTAGCTTGAATGTTTGCATGACTTTAATAGCCACTATGAGAACAACAATGGATAACTGACCTCAGATTCAGATTTTGAAAACAATTTTAAGTACTTGTGGTTTGTGTGGCTGTGAAGTGCTCCCTTCTTGCATATTTGATAGCTCAATAGTAGTTATATTTAGCTTTTATACAGTCAAGTCTGAAATTATTCACAACCCTGGCCAATTCTGACTTAAAAGTTTTTCAAAAGTGTTCAAATGGAAATAAAAGCTGAGAAATATTTGTCCCCCCACAATGATGCCTCGTGTTCATCGTCTTATTATCTTTTGGGTGAAGCCGGTGTCATTTCTGATCAGAAAAAAAACTGCTTGTTAAATAAAAGTAACATTAAGTTAGAATTTGCCCAGGGTATGAATAATTTCAGGTTTGACTGTATATATTATTAGTTATATTTACATTATATTTAGCTTTTCTATAATCTATTTTTTTAACAACCAATTTTAAAGTGGTCATTTTGAAGACAAAACTTTTAAAATGTATATAATCCTGGAATGTTAGCCTTGGTTAATAGGTACAGTCTGGTCAACTGCATTTGACTTAAGTTGATGAGCATAAAATAAAGAAAAGAGTGCTGAAAAATAGCCTAACCATAACAATAGGTGTGAAACAATGGAACAGAAATGATATATTAGGGGTGCTCATATGGACTATTAATTCATTAAAATATAAGATTAATTTTGACCGATTAATGGTATCAGTTAAATGGTTAAAAATTATTATTAATATTATTTATAAGTTTTGCTTAATGAATATGCAACACATATTTGTAATCTCGCGGAGGATTAACATGGGCAACCACACGTGTATACAGACCTATTTTAACAAAGAAGCAAAATGAAACAAGCGAAAATAAGGACATTACTTGTTGCCACAGGCTGTCACAGACAAGTTAATGGCCAAATATGTTCTGTATGCTGTTGTTTGCATATGTTATAATAAATCAATATATTAAAAATGTAATATTTAATGTGTCAGACACAAAAAAAAAAAAGTCATGTCCAGGTTTTTGTATTATTAAACGGTAACTTAATATTAATCTGAATAAATTAATTTCTTCATAACTTTATATTAATTCTTTGGATACGGAGTAGATTTTGTCAGTTGGGAAAATGAACCAATATGAGAATCCTTAATATATATACATACATTGATAAATCGAAACAAAAATTTAAAATGACAAACAAAACTAGACTTTGGCAAAGAAATATAAAAATTCCCTGACTTTCAAAGTCTGCAATAAACCTTTTAAAATCCCATGATATTCCAGAAATTCCATGACCCATGGGACCCTGTAGTACAGTGTTTCTCAGTCACATTCCTGGAGAACCACTAGCTCTGCACATTTACCATAGCTGTTTCTCAATTCCAAACACGCAGAAAACGGACTCGTGACCTTGTGAAGACGGGTCTTGTCAGGTCACCTCGGGAGACCACGAGAACAGAGAACGCATCCTGTGAGAAATGAGATGCTGCATTCTTCCTAGTGGTCACATGACCTTCACGCATTTATAACAGAAAATTATTTAAACATTACAGCATTCATGCAACGCATTTAATGTTTTTTCCTTTTTCAATACATGTATAACATGCACAAAACCCTTACAGATATACATTGCACAATACAAAAAAAACAGATTTTAATAAACATTTCGGCAAATAAAAACCGTTATTGTGTTTATGCCTCTATTAAGATTTTCATGGTCATGTTTACTTTCACCGTCTCATTTAGCGAAACTCCTAAAATAAGTGAGATCTCTAAACTTTAATAATAAATCTATATAAAATGCTGTGCTTCCCACCTCCTTTAACCCATCGCAATAATTCTGCATCAACAAGTCTGCATCAATGCATTCTCGATATCAAGAACACATCCGGGAACTTTCACGGGTCCTCCGTTCTTGCTCTCTTGAGTTTTGGAACTGAACATTGGCTGTTGATGATGACGTTACACGAGAGCTCGGGGACGCAAGATCGCTGAAGAACGCATATTGAGAAACAGCCCATGTCTCCTTAACCAAACACACCTGATTCAGATCATCGGCTCATTAGCAGAGACTGAAAGGCCTGTAATAGGTGAGACAGACAAAGGAGACATCCACAACATGCAGTGTTGGTGGTCCTCCAGGAGTGTGGTTGAGAAATACTGCTGTAGAATATTTTAATTTAGCAATAACAAAAAACTATAATAATAATAATGCAAGTATAAAAAACAATAAAAACTAGCAAAGAAAAAAGTTGCATCACATGAGATATTCTCCATTAGTTTGTACCTGTAAGTAAGTCTTGTACTCTATCAGTTTCTCTGTGCCGCGGTGCAGGAGGCCGATGTGAGGGTCGCATTTCTTCACAGACTCTCCGCTGAGCTCCATCACCAAGCGCAGCACTCCATGAGCTGCAGGGTGCTGAGGCCCGAAGTTGATGGTGAGGTTGGACAAATCCTTCTGTGCTGGTGGATCCTTATCTAAAAGGGAAAAAATATATTGGTTATTTTCTTATCTTTCCTGAATGATGATTTAATAGGGAATTTACTAGGCTAAAAATCAAACCAACCATTCCAAGGTGGAGGTGTCCATTTGGCAACAGAGGGAGAGGGATACATCACCACTCCAGAGAACTGCTCCACCCACTCCACATCTGGCTGCCATTGTTTCTGCCTGAATAGAGAGAGAGTTTTGAGTTTATTCACTCTATTAAAATATTTTAACAACACAAAGTCATCAACAGCAGAAAATAATACATAAGAAAAAAACATTAATCGTAATAATATAAGATTAAAATCTAAAACAGATTATTTACTTTTGATAAATTGTACAAAATTGTAGGGACTCACATTTAAAAACATTTCATTTAAAGTCTCCCCAGATAAAAATCGTTGTCTGATAGCATTAAAAATAGTGCATTTCTTATTGACTTGGCTACTTTATTAGCAAGGAGAAGAATATTACTTGAGTGGAAATCAACAGCCACACCTAAAGCTTCAATGTGGATGTGCAATCTGGTTTTATATTTGAAAGGAGAGAACATTTTAATTTTAATAAAGGGAATTTTATGAGACATGGCAACCTATGAAAAAATATGAAGACTCTCTCCTTTAACAGATCTATATAAAGAAATTTGTGTAAACAGGTTTAAAAGTGATTACTAATATTGTTTTGACTCCAAACGTATGTAAAAGACCACCATAAACATGTCATATTATTGATTTAAATTATTATGTAGGTATTAATTTATTTGAATTATTTTTACAATTGATATTGTTTATCTAACTGCAAATGTATACAATACTGTAAATGTTGTTTTTTTTTCTTTTCTCTGTGCTGTATTTTTATTTTTATTTGAATTTAACTTCTTTGTTAACTTAATTTGGCTTCACTGCCTAAATAGAAGAGCAGAAATACTTTGGTGTCATTGATTTGCAAACATAATGCATGTTGATGTGTGATGAACCTTCAAAAATAAGATGTTTGCATGTTATATGCTCAGGATATGCACAGTCACTTGTATTTTTAGTACAATTATATAATGCAACAAAATAAATTTAAAGCATACTCTTTAAAAAAAAAAAATGTGTCCAAACACGTTGTCTTCTACATTATTTTTTTCATCTGTCTGGCATGTTTTGCTGGAAAATAGTGTTTGTGCAGTCTTATAAATGTACAAATATAAGTGCATTTGCATTTGATGAACAATAATCAAATCAAGTGACATTTTTTTTACAGGGTTTCTGCATTTTTCATTAAAGTTAACTGAAAATTAACTAAAATGAGAATCCCTAATATATATAAATTGATAAATAGAAACAGAAAATAAAGTGACAAACAAATATAAAAATTAGGCATGCACCGATATGGATTTTTTGGCCAATATTGATAACCGATAACTCTTAAGATTTAAAGGCCGATATATTAGCCGATAAGTAAAAATATTTTAAAATGCTATATTTTTTATACAGTAAACAACTGATTTTTGTTTCAAAAACATTATAAAAGTTTGAACTGATCTTAAAATAGTCTACTCAAAGAGGAAAAATAATTTCAAAACTGGAAGGTGATTATATAGACCTATATTGAGTCCAAAAACTGAAAACTATTAATGTAATTTGTAAATTTACCTAAAGAAAATGTAATATAAAATAAATAATAAAAACACATTTTTAGGGAGCGCAATACATCAATATGATGTCTAAATGTACATTTTGTGTGCAGACAATGAACTGTAAATACAACTTAGTTCATACTGATCTTCATCACTTATTTATTTTTTATATCATTTCATCATTACCATACATTCTAATTACAATGGGGGGAAAAGTAATGTTCTAAATAACCAATTTCATAAACCAATTTCAAATTAATGTTCTAAAAATCGAAATTACATAATGCAACAAAATAAATTTTAAGCATCCCCTTTAAAAAAAACTACAACGTCCAAACAGTCTTCTATATGACTTGTTTCATCAGTATGACATTTTTGGTAGAAAATAGTGCTTGTGCTGTCTTATAAATGTACAAATATACATGCATTTGCATTAGATGAACAATAATCAAATCAAGTGACAATTTTTACAGGGCTTCTGCATTTTTCATTAATATAAACAGAAAACTCAAGTGTAATTTAAACTAAAGACAATGTAATGTAAAATGAAAAAACACATTTTTAGGCAGCACAATACATCAATATGAACTCTAAACTTTGTTCATACTGATCTCCATTACTTGTTAATTTATTTTATTTCATCATTACTATATTCATTCATTAATTTTCTTTTCAGCTTAGTCCCTTTATTAATCTGGGGTCGCCACAGCGGAATGTACCGCCAACTTATCCAGCATATATTTTATGCAGTGGATGCCCTTCCAGCTGCAACTAGAGTTGGGCGATATACGAAATTTTCAGATCGCCGATACACGATACTATCACATGGGGGTGCGGCAGTGTTATGTTTATACATATATGCTATTATTATTATATTTAACCATATCTAAACATATTTAATAACATTTTCGGCTGATTTTAAAAACTTATTTAATAACCTACTGCATTTGCATTACGATTGTTCTTGGATAATAATTCAAACCAATGCAAATCACCGCGCTCTTAGAGCTAAATAGGCGCTGAGACCAAAATTATTTCATACAAGACTCCATGCTACAGTGCGGCGCGGAACAGGATTTGATTGTGACTTAGGATTCATGCCGTTATCCGCGGGACTGACGCAAAATGGATATAATATACATGAATGAAAGCAAATTAAATATATATTTTTCTACGTATGGAAGCAGCATGCATTACGGTCCTTTGTTTGTTCAGTTAAGCGCGGCTTCAGTTCTAATCATCACAAAAGTTATCTTCAACAGTGTCACATTTGAATTAACAAAATCTAACACAACGTTGCGCTTGGCATATGTGTTTATTGTTTTCTGATAAGAGTTTCCTTTTAGACATTGCTGCAGTTAGTCGGCAATAGCCTATTGCTCTAATATTAAATAGAATATTTGACCTAAAACTTTTCTCTGAGCTCAGTAAAATGTTCTTTGATAAGTTAATAATTATCTGTTCAATAATTCTTTAATGCCTAAATGAATGGTAAAATACAGATTGTAATTTAATTTAATATAGGCTAGTTTAAATAAACAAATAAAATATATTTATTAGCCTATATAAACAAATATAAGCCTAACATATTTTTAAAATAAATTAAATAGGTTAGTTTCTGAAAAATGCGCATGTCCGTGTTTATCATTCCATCGAAATAAACACAAATAAGACAAGTATGTATATTCTGTGTATTTGAAGGAGCAGTCAATATAGGCTATAGGCCATCTTAAAACTTAAATAGGCTGTTAATAACGGATATAAAAAATAAATCACTTTTTTTGTGAAAGCAAGAGAGAATCTTCTTGGAGAGCTGTTATAAAGGAATCTCAAATGACCAACGACCGCAACACGTTTTATTCCAGAACATTTGAGCTGGTTTCAGATGTTTTATTTAACTTGTTTTATTTAACTTGTTTGTTAATTAAATCCAGTTTTGTTATTTAGCCGATAATTTTTATGCAACAAAGTTGCAAACTAATTTGCTATGAGATGTCTGTGCCCTCACGAGCAGCGCAGAGTGCTTCAACTGCTGAGACAGAGAGAGAGAGATAGGCGCTCTATATATAAGAGCACGATGGAAATGATTCATTTTGTCCGAAAGTGTCGGTCAAGTGATGTTGATGTAAACAGTTGAAGCGGTCAAATTAATTGTAGTTCATTTATTAATAATGATGATGATTAAAATTAAGAATACTATTCATTTTATTTAATAATGCAATTAAAACACATAAAAGGTCAACATTAATGCGAAATGAGCTAAATATCGTCTTTAAAATCGTCATAGGTCTCAGCTCTTGGCGATATCTTTGCCTATCGTCTATACACAATACTATCGTCTATCGGCACAACCCTAGCTGCAACCCATCTCTGGGAAACACACTTATTCACACTCATACGCTACGGACAATTTAGCCTGTCTAAAGCATGTCTTTGGACTGTGGGGGAAACCGGAACACCAGGAGGAAACCCACGAGAACGCAGGGAGAACATGCAAACTCTCCACAGAAACACCAACTGACCCAGCCAAGGCTCGAACCAGCGACCTTCTTGCTGTGAGGTGACAGCACTACCTACTGCGCCACTGCGTTGCCTCCATTACTATATTGTACATTCTATTTACAATGGGAAAATGTTCTAAAAAAAGAAATGTTCCTTTGAATTCCAGCACAAATGTCTTAAAACACTCAAATCGAGATGCATTAACTTGAAAACAAAATGGTTAAAAAATATTTTGTAACAATATGATCAAAGTATGTTTAAAATACTAAGCAAGTACAATTAAACCAGCAAGAAATATCTGCTAATGTGATAAAAAAATGAGCCCAATTCAAATGGGAAAGCAATTTTTACACTTTACTGAATAAAGTAAAAGAAATTGTACATAAATAGACTTGATTTCTTCATATTACAATATATGTATTGGAAAAAGTATCAAGAAGATAACTGAGGTAAAGTTGGTTTTATTATCACATATTTGGTGTGGACAATAACACAATATTATATTTTTAACCACGGTACTTTTGAATATTCAGTCTGAAATCGCATGTATGCATGTGTATGCATGTATGACTTTAAAACAACATTAGCACTATTTAATTGACTGTAAACAATGTTGTACTTTGATAGTTATTTACTGCTATGACTTCTCTATTTAGAACTGGCAAAGAATACTTTTCTGAAATAATAATATGAAGGAGAAACTCTGAATGTGCGAATATAAAACCAACTTGACCTCAATGAGAAGATATACAATTTATATCAATACTTAATTAAAAAACTCTAGGTTTTGATTTAATACTTTAAAACTTTACATTTTGAAAACTTCAATTAGGACTTGCAGAAACACTTGTGTCACCATTTTTGTGGGTCATTTTAATTACAAATATTGATGGTAATTGCACATTGCAAAACGTATTAAAAAACAGATGTGCCATTAAGAAAACCTTAAATCCAAAAAATAAAATAAAATAATAAAGTGTTTTATCATTTCCCAAGTCTAACAGTATTCAAGTACAGTAATTAAATGATCAAAAAAAATAATTCAACAAAATTACTTGTTGTTAAAGTTACAAATGGAACAATTTATGCCTAAATGCTTTTAAGGTCATTACACAATCACAGTCAACAAAAAAAAAACATGCAAATGATGAATTATAATCCAGACTCAATATTGCATAGTCTTGCTATGCGACTATAGCTGATGATCACATTGCGATATCGATGCTGAAACGATATACTGTGTGGCCCTAACTTGAATCAAGATTTACTTGGGAAGCAAAATGGTAAAAAAACTATATATTTTGTAACAATATGATCAAAGTACGTTTAAAAATACTGAGTAATTATGATTAAAACAGCAAGAAATATCTGTTAATAGGTTCAAAAAATAAATGAGTTTAATTCAAACAGGAAAGTAATTTTCACTCTTCACTCAACAAATTAAAAGAAATTGAACATAAAAGGACTTGATTCTTTTTTTTCAATACAAATATTGTAATATAAAAATTGAGAAGATAACTGAGGTAAAGTTGGTTTTATATTCACACATTTAGACCCTTTATTGTTAACCACAGTACTTTTGAATATTTAATCTAAAATCAAAAGTATGACTTTAAATCAACATTAGCACTACTTAATTGACTGTAAACAATGTTGTACTTTGATAGTCATTGGCTACTAATATGATTTCTCTATTTAGACTTGACAAAGAATCCTTTTCTGAAATTATTCTATTGTATTATAGTATAGTATATGTAAATATAAAATCAACTTGACCTCAGTGAAAAGATACACACTTAATATTTAATTAATTAAAAACCTTTTGCTTTGATTTAATACTTTAAATCTTTATATTTTGAAAACTTCAATTAAGATTTTTGTGTCGCTATTTTTGTGGGTCATTTAACTTACAAATATTGGTGGTGATTGCAAATTGCAAGACATATAAAAAAACAAATGTGCTATTAAGAAAACCTCAAAGCCATGATCTATTAGAGATATAAAATGTGATTATTTTGTAACTGCTCATGTTTCATCACGATTAACGTTAGCGTCAAGCTTGTTTTTTCCACAGCTGATCGAAAATATGGCAAAGGAGAAAACTACATTTAATAATAATAGAATAATAAGTATATAAACATGTTAATTTTGCAATATTGTACATTAGCATGCTTGTCAAAACAATCTAAGTCGTAGAAATACCGGTTGCTAAACCATAATAACAACATCACCACAAGCAAGCCGCTGCTTCACCAAACCAATGGTAAAATGGCAGTGTGTTAATGACCGTGCTGTTTGTACCTCGTCTGAATCAGAGCACAGGCGGGAGAGCTGACAGTACTGTTTAATAAAACTGAAGGACGTCCGAGTCTGGAGAGCGACCTCAGCATTGTCGCCGCCATCTTCCCTTCTGTCAGTGCTCTGCTTCTGCGCTGAGAGCTTCAAGGCCGGTTGTTTTACTGCATCCCTGGCGCCACCCGCCGGCAGGAGGTTTACACTGCAGCTTCCAATCTTCCAATCCAAGACTCTTCCAAGAGCCACTAGATGTCAGTCGACTCTGGAGTTTGTTTATTAAGTGGATAGGTAGGTTCTGTTAGAAATGGCGGGCGCAGTTGATGAAGCGAAGTTGTAAATTCTTATTGGCAAACCTTTCTGAAAAATCATTGGACAAAAAAAATAAAAAATCAAAGAGCTAGCTCAATCATATTAATATTTATTATTATTGCTGAAGACTAAGAGTGATGAAGTCTCTTCTGCATCCTATATTTTATACATCTACAATGGCAGCACAGTTAAAAGGTATGCTTGAGCTGCACCCTGTACTTTACTGATGTGAATTTTTCATCATTCAAGCAGAGGTATATTAATTTTATATTCATATTTTATAATATCTGTGTGGGCGGTACAGTGGCCTAGTGGTTAGCACTGTCGCCTCACATCAAGAAGGTCGCTGGTTTGAGTCCCGGCTGGAAGAGTTCTGTGCGGAGTTTGCATGTTCTCCCCGTGTTCGCATGGGTTTCCTCCGGGTTTCCTCCCACAGCCCAAAGACATGCGGTATAATGATAATAATAATAATTCCTTATATTTATATAGTGCTTTTCTGGACACTCAAAGAGCTTTACACAATGGGGGGAATCTCCTCATCCACCAGCAGTGTGCAGAATCCACCTGGATAATGCGACGGCAGCCATATTGTGCCAGACCGCACGCCACACACCAGTTGATTGGTGGAGAGGAGACAGTGTGATGAAGCCAATTATGGTATGGGGATGGTTAGGAGGCAATGATGGGCAGTGAAAAAATTTGGCCAGGATACCAGGGTTAAACCCCTACTCTTTTTCGAAGGACATCCTTATATATACACTATGAACAGCAGCTACGCTAATTATTCTCTTTATTCTCTATTTCCACCTGCGGATACTCATTCCGAGGCCCTCAGACTATGCAGCACCACTGATTCGATCCAAGACCAGCGACAAGATGATCCCAAAGTTCTCATGATTCTGGACCAGGCCGCATCCTGAGCAGCTGCTGTGGTGGTCATGGAAGAGTGGAGAGCATGAGACTGATTCCTGTGACTCTCCAGGGACAGACGAGTCTTCGCTGAGGTCCAGCATTCTCCAGCCTCCAGCGTCTAGACTGCAGCTCTGCAAAAGACGTTTGGCCATAGGAGAATTGGTCGTGCCCAACTGAGCCTGGTTCCTCTCGAGGTTTTTTTACATTTTCACTTTCGCCAATTGGTGAAGTTTTTTCCTCGCCGCTGTCGCCACTGGCTTGCATGGTTCGGGATCTGTAGAGCTGCTCATCGATGGGTTTGCTCTTCAGTGTTTGGACTCTCAGTAGTGAATATTAACCCACACTGAACTGAGCTAAACTGAACTTAAACTCTGAAAACTGAACTGACACAGTTTCAGTTTACTAGAACTTCTACGCTAAGCTGCTTTGACACAATCTACATTGTACAAGCGCTATACAAATAAAGGTGAATTAAATTGAAACCTGGGATTTTTAACAACCACAGAGAGTCAGGACTTCGGTTTAACGTCTCATCCAAAAGACAGCGCTCACTGAGCAGTATAGAGTCCCCATCAATATACTGGGGCGTTAGGACCCACAAAGACCACAGGTTGAGCATCCCCTGCTGCCCTCACTAACACCAATTTCAGCAACAGCCTAACTTTCCCATTTGGTCTCCCAACAAGGTATTGACCAGGTGCAGCCCTGCTTAGCTTCAGTGGGTTGCAGAGAGCTAGCTGCTGGCTAGGTGAATTGGAGAAATTAAATTGTTTGTAATGTATGAGTGTGTGTGTGTGTGTGAGAATGAGAGTGTATGGGTGTTTTCCAGTACTGGGTTGCAGCTGGAAGGGCATCCGCTTTGTAAAACATATGCTGAAATAGTTGGTGGTTTATTCCCCTGTAGCGACCTCTGAAATATAGACTAAACCGAAGGAAAGTGATTGAATGAATAATATCGGCGTGTCTGTGTATATTTAATTTTAAAGACACCAAGTCCAGCCCACATAAGAAAAAATAATACAATATTCTATAAAAAAGTAGCAAAGTAATGCAATTGATTACTGTTTTAGATAGAAACAATATTGTAAGATATCTTTGTCCAATCATACTGTATCTGCAGTTAATATGTTAACTTATCAATTATGCAGTTAATCAAATTAAACTACCTGACAAAAAAAAACTACCTGACAAAAGTCGATCCCAGTTGTAAGAGCAACAAATAATAACTTGACTTCTAGTTGATCATTTGTAAAAGTGGCAGAAGGTAGATTTTTCAGATGAATCATCTGTTGAACAGCATCTCAATCATCACAAATACTGCTGAAGACCTATTGGAACCCACAGGGACTCATTGAAGATGAATTCAAAGAGTCTTGATGAACTCTGGAAGTCCTACAAGTACGTTTGCCATCCCAGATGACTTTATAAATAAGTTATTTGAGTCATTGCAGAGATGTATGGATGCAGTCCTCCAAGCTCATGGGAGTCATAAACAATCTTAATTATTTTTCCACTGCACTATGACTTTATATTCTATACTGTACATTATTTATGTTAAGTGACAAGACTTTTGACTAAGCAAAGTCAGACCTTACTGTCCTAATTAAATAATTAAAAATCAAGGCATGATCATGTTTTATTTTGGTAAAATAAGTATAATCTAGAGGCCTTTGCCTTTCATATAAGCCACTTCTGATACCAAATGATCAACTAGAAGTCAAGTTATTATTAGTTGTTCCTAAAACTTGAATAGGCGACAAGACTTTTATCAGGTAGTGTATATCCAAAGTATCAGTCACACATTCAATACATCATTGATTCTTAGAAAAACAGTGCTTTTATTTCTGATATACTGTGAAAAAATAATTACGTAACATTTTTAAAAAATATTGGAAAAAAATCAATGGGAAAAAAAAAAAAGTCAATAACATTTTTTGTTGTACATCTGTCAAACATAGTTTTTTCAGCTACCAAGAAACAGTACAGTAAGGTCAACGTTTATCTTCTAAGACACAATTATACAGGATACACTCCTACCAGCAGAAGAAAAAGTATTGGAGCAGGAACGTGAGAGAAGTAAATGAACGGATTACATAAAGATTTTCATATCCTCACACTCGCGCTCAGTCGCACGCACAAAAAACACACGCATACCGTCGTCTGCACACACTCCTCTGGCCTTAAGCCGCTTTATAAAGTGAGGGAATATAAAAGTCATGTTTTCCTAAGGCCACTCTTTATTTTGTTCACTCCTTCATATGTTCCTTCTTCTTGACTTTGTGGAGCTTCAAGTTCGTAGACGGCAAAAGGGGAATGCAAAATACTGTCCAACAAAAATTGTCCCCTGCCATCGAGATAAAGGATGAGTGATTGGCAGCTCAAGTAGGTCATCAAGGTGTTTTCCCCGAACGCTTTTAATAGCATCGTACCAGGTCGTACTCTTCGTAAGTACTGTACCATCGCTTACCTTCTTCACGCAATTGAAAAACAGTACAATACTGCATTTAAAGAGTGCATCACATTGGATGATGTAAAATAATACTTGAAGTTGGAATTACACATGGAAAAGTATTTACAGGGCTTGTTGGAAATGTGGACGAAGACCAAAACGAGTGTTTCGCTGTTCCAAGGGATTGTCTTCATCCTCACGTTTCTCATTGCTTTGATAACGCCATCCTTCAAAACCCATTGAAGACAGTTTGTTTGTTTTTTGTCTCAAAGCCAAAGACCGTTTCTGGTCTCCGTAAGGTAGTTTTTTTTATCGTAATTGGCGGAAAATACTTCAAGTTAGTCGTCTGTGTTTGGCACAAATATCAGGTGTGTGTCTGTGTGAATAAGTGAGTGAAAGACTCTCCGATCTCCAACTTCACATTAAAGTCCGTAATAGTGTTTTTGAGATGTTTATAAAACCACTTCAGACCTTTAAGGAATAGCTCGTCTAAAATTCTTATTTTGATTTACTCACCCGTAGGACAATTAAGATGTAGGCAACCTTTTTTTTCCAGTAGAACATTATAGAAGAGTTTTAAGGCTGATTTATACTCCTACATCAAGCACACGTGTTTGCTCCAGTGCAGCCTTCAAGAGGTTGCATACCCCTAACCATGGCTGACGCCGACGCTGACACACACCTCTCAAAGATTGGTCGGCTTGGTACCTGTGACAAATGTGGGCAGTGCTAAGAGCCGCAAGCCCGATTGAGCAAGTGTTTACAAGTGTCGAGTCCTGTGGAGGAGCTCCAGATGGAAACTGTTGTTTTGTGTTTGCCTTATGATTAAAGTTGGTGTACGTCAGCCGGTGTCCTTACATTTTATCCTACCCATCAGATTAAGCTACCAACACTGTATTTGAATGGTTCTGAGGTTGGGGTTAAGGATAAGGTAAGTAGGGTGATATTACAGCTTCATATCACACTACTCCACATTAAAATTTACACTAGTAGCTCATGGGCAGCATATTGCATCATTAAAATGTGCTACCTATTTTTTTTTTAATGGAAGGTAGGACAATCTGACAAGGTAGGACAAATCAACAGTCTGGAGTGAAGACTTCCTGTCAGATGATGTATATTACGTCTTGGGAATCCGTAAAGTCAATGTTTTCCATTGAGATTGCACATTGGAACATAATATTCTCAGTGGGCACCTTGATGTCAAAATGACATCTAAAACATGTCTAAAAACACATCAGAAATGCAAATCAGTTTGATGTCAATTGACTACCTTGATGTTAAATAGACATCTAATTGACATCTAACATTAGCTTCAAAAAAACATGTCTAATAATTGATTACACGACAGTCCTGTAATCGCTTTTCAACGTGTTATTGATGCCAATGTTAGATGTCTATTTTATGTCTACTTAACATCAAGGTAGCTTACTGAACATGCATTTTAGGGATATAAAGTCCAGTGTAAATTTGGAATTAAAGCTTTCAGAGGAATGACATTTTTATTATAATTTTTTGTGTCATTATTTTGGTGTTCAAAAGGGTATCAATGTGTGGATGTCAAATAGACGTCAGGATTTTTGACATCAAATCGATTTGCATGTTTGACATGAGGTTGTGCCTGTGATTCTAATTTGAGTTTTTTTCTTCCCGCTAAACTGGGCGGGTTGTGTGACGTTGGATACAAGGGATGTTATTAGGGCAGTTTTTTGTGACAGGCAGTGAGTTTTTTGCCTGACAGTGGAAAAGCAATGTGATTTCAGTCTCACTTCTCAAGCTCCCAGGCTACTGGCCCAGCCCGATGAAAGCCTTGGCTCGCACTGGCCCGACAGTGAAAATGCGGCTAATGTATCAGCAGAAGCTGTGGGTATTAATTTTGTGTTGCCTGTAAGGGCCAGTAGCTGTTGACTTGCCTTTGAATCATCAAGAAGCACAGTTTCAGCTAAAATGCTATAGAAGAAAAAAGTCACCTACATCTTGAAAGGCCTGAGGGTGAATGAATAAACAGAAAATGTTCATTTTTTTGGATAAGCTATCCCTTTAATTGAGTTCCAATTAGATCTCTGTAATCTTTAAGACGAATGTGATAGCAGCCTGATCTTAGATCAGTAAGGGTGAGTTTGGATACCTAAGGCTGGATCAGTTTGAGACCTTCTCTGCTGTTTCCAACCCTCAGAAATAAGAAAAAAAAAAGAAAATCGCAAAAATTTGCAAACAACGATAACAAACAAATCTGCATATTTTGTTCATTGAGGTGAATATCACCCAAATAAAGACTGATACTCTAACGTTGAACCTTTGGTCCAGAATCACTTACAGAAATATGACAAAAAAAGATTTTCGGTAATATTCAAAACATAGAAAGAGAACGCTCTAGCCTAGTGTGCAAATGAGAGATTACATATCGATTATGAGGGTAATCTAAGCTAGAATACTGGAATGCAGTGCAAACAATGACCCCACTACAAAAGCACCATGGAAAAGAGTGGGGCATTCCTGTATATGAATATGTATATAGATTCATATATTTATATATATATTCCATGGTTCTGAATTATTTGTACGATAGTGAACTAAATGGCTGTCTCTGGCCATGTCTGAAAACAATTCAATGGCTTCATCAACTGTTCTCCTTTAATTAAAAGGGTGATGTTTTTTATTGCAAATGCTTAAAAGTGCTTTTTCAATGGAGTCAGGCGTTTCTGCCCTGAAAAGGTAATTGGAGTTGCGCTGAAGGCTAGTAACCTGTTTATCGAGGTAGCTCAGCAAACTGGATAGCTAGGTAGATGCTGATGTACATATACAAAGTAATAAAAATCATTTATCTGCCACTTTGGTGATTGAATATGAGTATTGTGTGCTCTTTTGTCCAATGCAGACTTTTGTTTGAGAATGAATGGAAAAGTAAAACTCAAAATGTTGCAATTGTCACATTGATGTCTACAGTGGGGTCTGAAAGTCTACACTAAAAATGTTAATTAACAGATGTTTGACTGTGTAGTTTAACAGAAATAGTCTGTAGAAGGGTGTTTTTCAATTTATTTATGCTTTTGAATTGCATTATTGGACCTTGATATCTTTTTCTGCAACTTTTGATATTGAAAATGTAACACTATAGCATAACAAGACATTTGTTTTAGTCTGAAATTATCTTGTCTGGGCTGATCATGTAAACAACAGGAGAAAAAGTTGCATGACAAGCTGTCAGTAGGTTTTCTGTTTATTTACAAATCTATTTTTCGGAGTGTAGATTCATAATTGGCAATTTTTATGATTTTTTTAATCTGAGTTTCAAAATTTAATACTTCTTGAAATTGGTTTAATGCTGCTTTCACCAACCAATAATGGTGCAGTATTAGTTTAATGCAGTGGTAAAATATTTTTGTTTAACTCTAGCCCCCATTCCAACATTTTCACAACAATTATTTAGTTCATTTTTGTGAATTCCTGGGTAAGGATATAAAAAAATATGTTTTACTCACAATTTCCTACTGATAAAATATAACTAGAAAATTATATACTACTTATAAAAATAACTAAGTCATTGATTCAGTTATTGATGGAGATTATATTTATATACATGAAATTGTGTAAAATTAGACTACCCTGGTACTTCACAGAAGAAGTTGTTGTTGTTGTTGAAGGGGTTAATTAATAAAAAATATCTTGAATTTAGTTGTTTTTAATGTTGTTTTGTTTAGGTTTAAATAAGGAAGACATATTGAAGCCCTTGGGAGTTTGCTGAGACCTCCTGGTTCAGAACCACTGCAGTTATGGATTTAAATATGAAAAAATATTCTACCATATTTTAATATGGCAATACACCAAGTCGATTATATGGAACTCTGAAGCCATGATTTACGGTATTCATCTTGATTTGAGGAAGTTTCAAAAGTTTACATGATCAAAATTCACATTTGATAAGTACACACTACAAAAAGTATAGTACCTTAAATAATTTAGCTTCATTTAGCTCTTCTTGGCTTTATTCAATTTATTTTTTAAAAGAGGAAACCCAGCAAACAATTTTGTGCTTAATAAACATCTAACAGACATCTAAATGCAGACAGCTTGGCTAAAACAAGGCTAAACTTGGGCTGTCAGTGAAAATCTAATAGACATCTAAGAATAGCCCAAAACTAGACTAGTCGTCAAATAGACAGATTAGACAGACTTTATATGTGTAGTCATTCATTTCTGTTTATTTGATGAATTGTCTAGTTTTGGCCTATCTTTTGATGTATATTTGATTTTTTAAATCGAAATTTAGCTTTGTTTTAGCCAAGATGACTATGTTTAGACATCAATTAGACATCTTTTAAAAACAAAAAATGCTTGCTGGGAACTGTCAGTCAATGTAAAAAAATTGATAAATAAAAAAGACTTTTGATGGTCTCAGACTTTTGGACCCCACTGTATATTGTGCAATTTATGTCATTTTGAACTACATTAGGCGCAAAGAGAGAAGTTGGAGAAGCCATTGAATAGAATTACGTCCATCTCTGTCAGAGACCCTTCATTTCTCAGGAATTACCTTTATACTCCAGCTCATTCAAAGCCTTCAGAATTCACTGAACGCTATCAAGATCTTAGATCTGTTCTAGACCCCAGTCTTCCTTGATTGTGACTTTCGCTTTCAGCTCATGCAGCTGAGAAATAAATGCTTAGACGCTCCTGCCCTGCATCCCGTTCCCCAATCTCGGCCCTTTATTTTTTCACTCCGAGCTTCTGTTTGTTTGTTCGTTCATCATCTTCACCCCGTGTATCTGTGTGAGTGTGTGTACTTATATGGCCGATATGGGCATAACAGCGCAACTTATGTTACGTAAACATGCCGCTTCTCTTTTAGACGTGTGTCTGCATCCTCTGTGTGTGACGGTGGGAGTAATCGGAATGCTGGGAAGTGTAGGAGAACCGCGTGGAACTGCCGTATTTCCCAAGTCCAGTTTCTGGGGTCCCGGCTCCTCCTCCGGCTCCGACGCTCGGCCCCACACCGTACATCTCATACGCTGGCCCTCCTTCTAATGGGGCAAGGCTGGGGGGAGCAAATCCCATCCGAAACGTGGGATAGTGTGAGGGATAGCCGTAATTTTCATAACCGAGCTGACCAGAAGAGTCCAACAGGCTGCATTCAGCGGGGAAGTCGCTAGTCTGTGGGCCGGAGCCGGGCGGAGGCTGCTGGGACTGTCCTGCACGGGTGAACGTGTTGAACTGGGCGTAGCTGTTGTGTGAGAGTCTCGAGGGAGGCCGGGGGTCGTAGCAGCCTGCACGTGAACCCGGAGCCAGACTGCTTGGTGTTCCCGGTCCCGCCGTGGCCCCAGGAGGAGGCCCAGAGCTGCTGCTGACCACGGCCGCGGCACCCCCTGGCTGACCGGAGGTGCGGTAGTCTGAGTAGTGCATGGATCGGGAAGCCGGACGTCCCTCGTCATGGGTGGAAGCTCGCACGTTGTAGTAGCCGTTGGTTGGGTCCTGAAAAAAAGGAGATAGGACATAATTAGTGCTACTCTTTCAGTCATTTTTGAGCACTTCATGTACATTTTTGTGCTGTCTTAACAGGTCGCGTGATATTAGTTTTTCAGATGTTAGTAGAAGAATTGTTCATTTTAAGGATATCTATAAGCTAGTGTGATCCAAAGCAGTGACAACACTTGCTTTAGAATATATAAAACTGACATAAATATCCAAAGCGTGCAGTTTGTCACTACCGCCTAAATGGATCAACAATTTTTTTCATGTCATCTCATACTTCTCATAAATTCTAATCAAATTTTGACCAATCAAATGCTCTAGTATCTGACATGCCACCCCCTTTAAAGATGCTTCTCATTTGATTTTCTTTGCTCTCTTTCTCTCAATAGCAGAGCTGAAAAAAACACTTTAGGTTGTTTTCAGATGACATCATTGATGATGTGCAAAATTCAGCAGAGGGCAGGAAGTGATTCTTTTTCACAGGAATTGCTATCAGAACATCAAAAATGTTTATGTTGTATGTTGTTTATAATTGTTTAAATCAGCCAAAATAGGAAATGCTGAACAACTTTTATAAAGGGGGGAACTTTCAAGAAACTGGCTGAAAAATGGAAGAAAGAGATTGGTTTTTGAAAACCAATTAGAATGACAAACTATGTGCATGCTCAAATGAGTCGTTTTGGTTATGTGTTCATATGGGTTGCTTTGATGGTTTCTATTGTTACTGTTTACTGTTGTTTTCAGTTGGGCTAGAGCAAATAGATGGCTATTGAGCCATCAAATGTAGGCTATTGAA